>JABRWK010000040.1:146328-158243 GCA_013372445.1 Hypothenemus hampei
ATGGTTAAAGCTGGTAATTTTTTGGATTAAGCCTACCGATATGCTAAACTCATATACGAAATTTGGTTAAAAAATTTTAAGCCGTTTGGAATTTAAAAAATAAAGAAATGTCCTTTTTTTAAACTTTAACACTCTGTATCTCGGAAACGAAGCATTTCCGGACCTATGTTTATAGGAACTTTTCGTCTTATTTTGAGCCGTATTCTATGTGGTAGAGCGTTGTATCATGAATTTCCGAACACCCTGTATATTTCAGAAAATGGAGTAGCTACATTTAAAATTTTGGCATAATGTACAGTATAGCAAAAAAGTAGGAATAACTATTTTCCTTAAATATATTATTTTATTATATTTTATTGTTCCCTTTGTTTTTGTAATTTATTAAATAGTGTCAGAACTATCACCCGCTTTTTTTCAAAGGCCACTGGTAAAAAATTAATGAAATTGATAAAAATCTTTTTTTGTCAAGAAAATTGCTACTAATCATGCCATATTATACATTATTGAAGTGATTATGAAAAATGCTACTTACTACTGGGTGTATTATGTTTTCGGGTCATGTAAAAAAATGAAGTTGATAATGTTTACTTGTAAACGAAAAATCGAAAAAAAGTTTATAAATACTATCTTGTAAAGCTTAAAAGGGAGTAATAAGAAAGTGCTTTTGGTTTTTTGATATCTTTTGAAACAACTTCAAAAATAAATAAAAATGAAAATTATAAAAATCATATTTTTCAGAATATTTAAAAAACGAAAAAAAGAGAATTCACTTTTGCAAAAGCTGTTTATAAGGTCTTCCCTTTGCGTAACTTTTTCCTAATTTAACTGACTCTGTATCTATTATGGTTTCCAAGATCCCCATACAGTGCATCCTTATCTTGAACAAACTGTATAGTTGGCTATTTTAAACTGAAACTTTATTAAGGTACTTTTTTATAAGGAAACCAAATATCATTGCGGAAAAATCGAGGGTCTTTAGATGTAAAAAATACATTAGTCAACTTTGTTACTCCTTATGGCAATTATATTGGATTTTTAGATTTCTGAATAAAGCCCTTTTTACTGATTACGGTGAGGTATCCAACAATATCGTTCAACTTCACGATTCCATTAAAATATGGAAAAAACAATTTTTACGAAGAATTCCTTGGAAAAACATGCATTCTTTTATTTGTTAAACACATTTTTGACAGTTCGATTAAATTTCACTTTTTTTTTCGATGTGAAGCTTAATAAATTTGTAACATATCTCGTTTAAATTTATTTGAAAACGGCATTTTATCGACAAATTTGTTGGAAACAAATTGATAAGAAAAAGTAACAACTGAAATTTAATCGAACTGTCAAAAATATGTTTATATCAAATAAAAGAATGCATATTTTTTCCAAAGGCATTTTTCATCAAAACGGTTTTTTCATATTTTGACGAATTCGTGAAGTTGAACCATACCATATGCTACCTCATCGTAATCAGTAAAAAGAACTTTATTCAAAAATGTAAATATCCAATATGGCCGCCATAAGAAATAACAAAGTTGGCTACTGTAACTTTTACATCCTGAGCGCCTTGAATTTCTCGCAAATACATACATATATTTGGATTCGTCGTAAAAAAGTGCCTTAATAATGTTTGCATTTAAAATATCTATCTATTGCGATTTTCGATATAATAAGAAAAACGAAACTTGAAAATTTCATTTCTTTTCAAAATTCTCGGCAGCCTCTAAAAATATCCGAATTTTCTCAACAGCATCTTAATGACCTTTCTATTGCACAACTTTGGCCCTATTTAACTGGTTTCGTATCTCTTCAAATAACTAAGATCCATATGTTAAACCTCAAAAAACAAGCACTCTGTATATATGTATATGTATATGTATACTGCAATAAGTAATGTTGCAAAAACTATCGTTCTTCAGATAACGCTGTTTTTTATCCAATGCTTCACATACAAATCATAACAATTCGAAAACGTTCGAGTTGTTTCTCTTTGTTTGCTCTTAGGTGTCAGAATGATCCACATCCACATCTAACAATATTTGATTGATTTGATTGATCACTATTTTTCGTTTTTAAGACCGTTCACACCTAACGAACGAACTTGAACGCACTTAATCAAATCAATCAAACATCGTTAGTGGTATGTGGATGTGGATCGTTCTGTTATCTAAAAGCAAACAAAGAGAAACAACTCGAACGTTTTCGAATTGTTATGATTTGTATATGAAGCATTAGGTAGAAAAACAATGTTATCTAGATAACGATAGTTTTTCCATTATTATTGCAGTATGAAGCAATTGTTCCACTTTTTGAAAGAAAAAAAGTTTTATGCCTCTAGAATGATATAGCAGGTTTGTGTAACGGCTCAAACGTCATGGGAATAACATTGTTTTCTCAGATAATTCTATGTTAAATCTCAGGACACGTTTTATAGCATAACATTTTTTTCACCAAATCGTTTGGTGTAGATGCGTCATAAGAAATTTAATTCGTGAAGAAGTATGAAGGTTGTATTATAACTATTATTGTTAGAAAAGAGAATGCATTGAAAAACATTAATTTGACTTACAATCTCTTTTGCACAATTTTTTTTTATTTAATTTATCAATCTCCATTTAAAAAAAGAGATATAACCTATATAGAACTCTATAATCGCAAAATCCTCTTGTGATTGTGTAATGACTTCCTTGTCTGACTTAACTCGTTTTTCCCAATGATTTCTTTATATTTGGAAATACGAAAATATAAATCGAACAGGTATAATCCTAGAGAAAGGGTTGATAAGACAGTAATTTGCATTGTAATCTGACCAGTTTTCCTGTGACGGTTCCGATCGATTCAGCTGGTAGCTTGATAATGACGAACACTTTGTCTTTATCAAATCGACCAAATAAATTATCATATAAGGGCCACTTTGAAAAGTGAAAAATGAAAATGTTGCGGTACAAAACAACAAAACAAGTTGAAATGAGGCTTTGTATTATTCACACGTCTCATGGGTCTACATCAACGGTAGGCATTAAGAGAATGCGCCAATTTTTGAACAAAATTTAATTGAGAGTCAGTAGCGTGTTATTTAGATTTTGAATCGAGGTTTTTTTAAGACTCTTCTTTTTATTATTTCTTTAGTAAACTACGTAAACCTTCCGCCTGTTACTTAGACAATTTTCATGTGCCACCTGGTGGCCGACCTCAGGTCTAAATATTAATTTGAGAATCCCTCTTGTTTTCATAAAAATGCATAGGTACTGCTATAAAGACCCTCATCTGTCTTAATCTCATTTGTTCGAGCCCTAAGTCTCGAAACTTATTCCAGGAGCGACTTTAGATTACGGTTTTTAATGTGGATATGGCAAGTCCAAATACGGTCCGGCCTAACATAGCATAATTACAGTAATTAAATTAACAAAGATTTATTGTTTGAATATATTTCACAATGTAAATGGTGACCCTCACATTACTGAGCAGTGGTGATGCTTGGTTGGTTCCGAAAAATGACGGTTATGATTTTGTTGATGGATAGTTTTCGTTCTTTTCACTCTTCGATTAATAAGCCAAATGTATTGTTTTCCGAAACTTGCATTTCTGGTATAAATCTGATGGATTTATGGTGTTTCGTAACCAAGGACCAAACATCTTAGAAACTCATTCCAATTACTGCAGGTTGCTATAGTGGTGTTGAGGTGAACGTATACTAAACATTTCAAAGCCAACATTTAAATGTAAAGAAAGAAAAGGCCCATGTTTTCCTTCCATCCAGGCCGCTATGAGACTTCCTCTCAGAATTTAACCTATAAAGACGTAACAACACCTAAAACCTCTTTAATGGCTATAGCGATTGAAATGAACACCGCTAATGAGTGAAAGAAAGTACGCAACAAAGCCGAACTTTAGGGCAGGTAAGGGAGGTGCAGACTAAATTTCACAAGGCCTACTGCTCTACTTTACGGTCGTCAACAGCAAACGTAAAAGGAATGCAAACGCTAACACAAACGCAATCACAGGAAACCTAGTCACTGCGGAAATAAAAACAAACAATAGACCTGACCGATTTTCAATAGAAAATGACGTACGTAAGTATACGAAAATCAAAATTTCCATGAACTTATATACGACAAAGAAGTACAATAATTCTGACTCAGCGATTAAAATCGGTATTCAAAAACGAATACTATCTAGTTGACCTCAAAAAACGAGCAATGTTGAATATTAAAATTCAGCTTATGGATAAAACAGACAGCGCCATGGTTGCCAAATGGATAAACAAAAATAACAAGCAGTTCTTATGAGCTAAAAAACCGAAAGGTCTAAGGGTAATTATCAAAGGAATTAACTTTGCTGTGAATCCAGACAAAATTAAAGCTGGTCTGGATTAAAAAAAAATCAACTAGGTACACAATATCTTGAATAAATATAAACCACGACCCATGTTTAAAGTTAAATTGGCATCAGAGTCAAGTAAACCGAAGGGTAAGGTTCCCGGATTTATGAGTTGCAATACGTCTTGTAAAGAAAAAGTGGCATTGAAATACAGTGTAATGCCTCAATTGTCAAAAGTTTTAATACATCAAATCTTACTGCGGGCTTAAAAGTATTTGCGTTCCCTGAGGGAATAACCATCAAACCAGGGACTGTTCAAATAATAAGGAAGATCCCACTAAGAAATACTGCTGTAACCCCATAGAAAACTACAGTCAACGATAATACCTGTTCAGGCAAAGTGGCTAGCATCATAGTTCGAAAAAATGAATTCGCAACTAATCCAATTAAAATGACCCACTACTCACTCAGAAACTTAAAAAAAAGAAACAAATATTTGTCTCCTCCGGAGAAAACTTCTACTAGTTCTCAACAATCCACATTCCATGTGGAACCCCTTAAATATAACTAGCATCTGAAAACAAAAGAATAGATAACTTAATACATATATGATGAGGATAACAAACAATATTTAACAATTGACTAGCACATTCAGATGCACGAGGTTTACAAATAATAAATGACTATATTCTGATGACAGTTACAACCATGATCAATGTGAAAAATTAAAAATGCAAGTTTATACAGGGTGTTTTTAATTAATGGTAAAAATGAAATAGGTGAATCATGAGTTTATTTTATGACAAAACTTCATATAAAGGCATGTCCTAAATTACTTCAATTTTGTTGATATTTAGTTTTTTATTAATTTTCATTAATTTCTCTGTCATTTGTAAAGATAATTAGCTCAAATGGGTAGGTATAATAATTTTAGCATTACGTACAAACTGAAATAGCAATTATTTAAATTACTCTACAGGGTGTTACTGTTTTCTTTGTCACTATTCATATTTTACATNATTTTATAACAACGGCAGTCGCATAAAAATTAAAAAACTTACAGTAAAACAGTTGAATTGCAAAACTAACTTAAAGCATGATTACTGGAAAAACCTTATTATTCTTTAATTCGAATAAATGGATCTTTTAAGTGTATCAGAGAATGTACCTCTATAATATCATGTGTGTTTACTTGAGTATTGGGCAGTCATTTATTTAAAAAAATGTGTTTTACTAAAGTATTATTTATACAGGGTGTTGGCCAATTACTTATTTTATTTTGCAAGGGTGATTAACCACCTTAAAAGAAATTAATTAAACCCAAAATACCATAACGAAAGTTGCATAACAAGAGAGATATGATTGTTTAAACAATTTACGAATTGACAATTTTTCTATTATTAATTTTTTTAAAGGGTGATTAACGATCTTAAAAAAAAAGTAATTAAACCTAAAATATCTTGATGAAAGATATATAATTAGAGAGTAAAAAAAATAGATCGTCCAAAAATGTGCCAATATGCTGATACATTTTTGGAGGCCACCCTGTTGTATATGACGCAATAATTTGAAAATAATTATTTTGAAACACTTATAAGTGTTTCCAAATGTAAATATTTTTTAATTCTAAATCGATACAACAAATCGCAAGGCAGTACAATAATTTGTTAAAAGATATTCGGTTTTTTTCGGTTTCTGGCCATTTGGCCCCAGTGTGCATCGTAGACCAAAATTGCAGTAGTGCCATATTAGCGTTTATTTTAAGGACGCCCAATTATTGAAAAAAAACGGTTATTGATTAACTGGTTTTTTGTCAAACAGGTTTATTCGTAAGGTTGATTAACCGAATGAAAATAATTATTTATTTTCGATTATAATCGATTGGTTGGTTAACTGATTATTTTAAAATTTTCTTAAAAAATACCACATAAAGCAAATCGTAAACGTTGTCAACGACACAAACAACAAAACGACGAAAGCGAAGAATGATAGAATAGGTTGAATAAAATAGAAAACTAGGACCTAGGCTTTTTTACTATTTCCTCCTTTCTAATTTTTTAACATTGACACTTGATGTTTGTCAGAAGAGAAATACCAGAAAGCATGATTTTACGCTTTAACTACATGTATATAAATATGGACTGCTAGATAGTTTCCCATACCCTGATACAATAATAAATTGGCGATCCAAAGTGTGGCTACATCGATCCCCGGGGCGGTGCCTAATAGTACTAATTTTCGATGTATGTAATTTAATGAAAAAGTATATAATAATATCATAACGTTTCATTTCCTAAACCAATAAACTATAAATTATGATCGCTTCGAGGGTTCTTGAATGAAGCTTAATATGAAAATGTGAGAAAAATTTTTCGAACTAAAAGTACGACTTGCTTTCTTACCTATGAAACCTAATTCTGCTTTTTTTTTTCACTACGTTTTTTGCAACCGTAAGCGACACAATTCCTCATAATTATTTTTTAGACACTTGATAACATTAAAAAACAAGCTAATAAAAGCATGGTAAAAAACAAATTTATCATTTCTAATACCACACATTTTTTACCACCATAATAATGGCGGCTAAAATTAATATCGTCAGTCACCGCCCCGGAGATCGGTGTCGCCACAACTTAAATCGCCTAATGGCAGCTCACTAGTACTCTATATTTACATATTCAAAGATTTTACAGGTCTTTTTTTCTCTTTGTCTTTTCTATATTTAGGTTTGCTATTTTTTATTATAAAAATTAATTATCAAGCAATAAAAATAATCGGAAGATGGCTATGGGATATTATTACCGGTTATCGGTTAAAACCAGAAACAAAATGGAACCTATTGCAACCGGTTAATTAGCTTAACAATAATCGGTTATTACTATAATCGATTATTTTTACCCTTCCCTACTTTACCTTACTTTTCAATTTTCTTATAAAAATGGTATTTTTTACACTCGGGAATATTGATGAGTTTAACATTGCAAAGTTTTTATTTTGTTTTCTAAAAAATAAGGTAGTTTGTCTTTGCATTAAAGATCCTGGCATTGCTTAGACTTGGTTAAGTTTTGGTTAGGGTAGGCAGACTTGGTTTATTTTTGAATATTTTAGAATTGTCAATTTTTGGGTTAAAACATTGGTGACAGTGAAAAATTGTCAAATATACATAGAAAAATTTAGTTACTAGACGTGCATCAATTACTTTTCAGAATATGGCTTCAAAATTGGAAGTTTTCAGTGTAAAAAAAAGTAGGATAATCGGCTTTCCGCGCCAAATTTCTCAAAGTTTTCCCATTTCTTAGCTCTAAAAAAGTCATTTTGAAAATTTGGTGAAAATCAGTGTGGTACTCTAAAGGTAAATCTATTCAAAAAAAATCTATATAATATACAGGGTGTTTTCAAATTGTGTGACCAAAATGATTCTGAAGATTATTTACGTAAAAATATGCCTATTTATTTAAACCCATCTTCCTCCAAAAGTTGATAAAATACAGGGTGTTTCCTAAGTATTCTAAAATATTTCACGGGGTGATTGCTCACTTCAAGTCATAAAAAGTGTTTACATGAACATGAGTCAGCAAACGCACCGTTCTCGAGTTACACGGTGTCAAAAAAAAATTTTTTTTAGTTTTTTGAGGATATCTCAGAAACCGTTTGAGATAAAGTAACCTTTCCTAACTCAGAAACCTTTGTACACCTATTATTATTAATTTAGCTATTTTTGAGTACTAATTCAATTTTTTTTCATATGCCAGTGGTGGAGATTTTAGGGTTGCATGAGATTGTCTTGCCCTTCAATTTTACGATAGTGGAATTTTGAAAGCACATTTTAAACCAGCAATGTTTTTTACCCAAAAAAGGTATTCCTGGTCAAAAGCTCTAATGCTCATCGTTTAGAGAAATTATATTTATATAATTAGAAAAAAATAGCATTTTATGATGAGAAACGTAAAATATAGGCAATACGATCAAAAATTTTTTCAGTTTTTTATTTTTATTTTGAATATCTTTTGAGATATTTATAATAAATTTTGTAAGTTTAGTATATTGATAGGTATAAAACAAAAAGTTCCAGATTTGCAAATTGGCCAGTAGCGTAAATAATTGTGCCACCTATTTAAACACCCTATATCTCGAAAATGGTGCATTTGCAGACCCATGTTCTTGTGAATTTTTTATGACTTGAGCCGAACAATCACCCCGTGCAATATTTTGGAATACTTAGGAAACACCTTGTATAATAACGGAGCTATAGGGTGTCAAAGTAGAAAAAAATAAATCACACTTTCTTTGCTACTTTTTATTTACTTCGAGTTAATTTCATGAAATTTCGTATCTGGGTTTTTTTGGGATGAGAAATTCGAGTTTATCAACGATATCGTTGTGTCTCCTAGAAGACGCCACAAGCGACCATTAAACACATTTAAACTGCTACAACTTTTTTGTGCCACGGTATATCACTTTGGACTGGAAAAATCATTTTTCTTACCTTTAAGGGTAAGAGTTGTTGGGTTAAGAAAGATATGCCTTATTGAAATCGCTAGAAGTAGTCAGCTTTAGATACGTTTTCGAGAAAAAAATTATTAGAAGAAAATAATATTTTTTTAGACCTAACAATAGCCAATGACTATTTTAACTAAAAACGAATCGTTTTTAACCTTTCGAGTATTATTTCCTTGTTATTGTGGATAAAAAGTAAGATAGTCAGGTAAGTTATTTTGGTACTTTTGGATAGTTTGCATGCATAATGAGTTTTAGATGCGTTTTTCTCGGAAACCGTTGCTTCTAGCGACATCAATAAAGTATAACTTTTTTAAACAGAAAAGGTAGAGGAAAAGGTTTTTCCAGTTGAAAGTAATCTACACCATGGAACAAAAAAGTTATAGCAGTTTAAAAGTGTTAATGGTCGCTTCTGGCGCTCTCTAGAAAATACAACTAAATCGTCGATAAGTTTGAATTTCTCATCCCAAAAATCCCCGGATACGAAATTTCATGAAATTAGCTGGAAGAGATCGAAAGATATCAAAGAAAATGTGATTTACTTTTTCACTTTTCATAGCCTGTAGCTCCGTTTGTATCAACGTTTGGTCTAAAGCAAGTTTAGTTAAATTGTCTTATTTTTACCCAAATCATCTTCAGTATCATTTTAACCGCGCAAATTGAGGACACAGTTTATCTAGATTAAAAAATAAATAAAATGAAATAGGTAAATACATAATATGCTTTTACCTACTTTTAAGGAATTCGCAATTGTCTTACAAGCGACAATGAATAATTATTTCATTTTTTTAACCTTCTTCATCTTCTTTTGTCATTTAGCATTGCTATGAAGCTATTTGTAATCACTTTCTGGTAAAATTTTTAGCCAAAATTTCTAGTATCAAGCACGAGGTTGAGATATTGCTATCATACAAATAAGTTACAACGATTCCTATTTTTATATTACCCAATGAATTGTTCTTTCATTGCATTGCATCAAAAAATGTTACAGAATAAATTTATTACATCACAAGCAAAATGAGAGTCAACATACCACCAATACTCTGAATGCGGGCTCGCCTTTTACTTTAATTTTTGTCAACAGCCGTTATATGAATAGCAAAAAAAAACAGAAAAAAATCACGTTCCGTGTTTTTAAAATCGTTACTGTTGTTTACATGTTTTCACGTTGTCATATACAGTCTTGCATAATAGCGTGTTTCTTCGTGTCACTTCGACAAAGCAAAATGCGCTCGTATAATTGTATTTTAAACGTTGTTGTCGTCGTCGAGATTGACATAGATTCAATTTGTGGTGAATAAATGTTGCCCTGCCGTGCTTGAATCCTATCTTGTTTTTCCATCGTTTTGATGATAATGAAAAGAAAAATTGTCGAGTTTGTTTTTGGCTACATTCCACCGTTGATTCAGAAAAGATTTCCCTTTTTTTCCAAATTATTATCCGAAGGTGCATAGGAGAGTATCAAATAAAAATTTTAAAGTAAGTGGCAAACTAGGGAGGACGAAGGGTAAAACAAAGCGTTTAGATAGAGGAGGAGATAATACGTCATAAATGCGGAAAATAACAACCCTAGTTGCGTGTTACCGAGCACCGGTTCCATGCAGGCATTAATTCTAAAGTAAAATATTGCCTCTAAAACTAGGGATAAGGGTCAAAATCTGAACATATAAATTTATACCCGTATATGTTTATATAATTGGAAGGATAGTTTACCTTTTAGTTCAAATTAATATTGATAATACTGCTCGAAATATTTGAAATGTTAGGTGAAGCTATTCTGGAAATTTCATTAGAACATTTACCTGATTTGGATATATAGAAAATATACATTTAGATGTGCAGCATGTATCTGAAAGTGAGGCATTTCTTTTAACCGCAAACAAATTCCACCAAAACAAGTTGTTTGACAAAAAACCTGTTCATGTAAAAGTTTTAAAAAACCGAAATACAGTAATTTCTAGGTTTTGCCTTGTTAGTTTACAAATCATTGAAAATTGATCAGTGCTAACATTCGTCTTTGAGTTTGTGTTTTCTCTCGATTCCCCATAATTTCGACCTCTTTGAACCAAACGCATAAATGCGCGTGGTCTAGGGAAAACACGTAATGGAAAACGTTCCGAATAAACACGTGACGCTGCAGCAGTGTTCTGATGACATTCTCCATAAACTAATAACATGTCCACTAACTTATGGTCCTCATAAACTCGTGCAATTTTAAGAAAATCAATTTCACAAACACAAACCCAAAAGCTAATGTTAGCATTGATCAATTTTCAATGATTTGTAAACTAACAGAGCAAAATCTAATAATTCCTCTATCTCGGTTTATTTTAAAACTTTTGTGTCATTGTGTAATTTTTTTGTTAAACAACTTGTTTTGGTAAGATTTGTATCCCCTTAAAAGAAATGCCTCGTTTGCGGATATATCCTGTATATACAGTGTGTCCACAGATAGACCAAACTATACTTATAAATTTCCTTATTTCTCATGTTGAGAAAAAAAGCCATTCTTTATACAGGGTGTTCGGAAATTCATGATTCAACGCTCTACCACATAGAGTACGGCTCAAAATAAGACGAAAAGTTCCTATAAACAGAGGTCCGGAAATGCTTCGTTTCCGAGATACAGAGTGTTAAAGTTTAAAAAAAGGACATTTCTTTATTTTTTAAATTCCAAACGGCTTAAAATTTTTTAACCAAATTTCGTATATGAGTTTAGCATATCGGTAGGCTTAATCCAAAAAATTACCAGCTTTAACCATTCACCAGTGGCGGAGATGTGGATATCATGTATTATTAAATTTGTATGGAAAAAAATGAAAAAAAAAGGACACTTATATCTCCGCCACTGGTGAATGGTTAAAGCTGGTAATTTTTTGGATTAAGCCTACCGATATGCTAAACTCATATACGAAATTTGGTTAAAAAATTTTAAGCCGTTTGGAATTTAAAAAATAAAGAAATGTCCTTTTTTTAAACTTTAACACTCTGTATCTCGGAAACGAAGCATTTCCGGACCTATGTTTATAGGAACTTTTCGTCTTATTTTGAGCCGTACTCTATGTGGTAGAGCGTTGTATCATGAATTTCCGAACACC
>JABRWK010000040.1:159565-254569 GCA_013372445.1 Hypothenemus hampei
ATTGTGGAAATCGTCGTATGTGAAATACTTACAGAATAATTTTCCGCTTTAATAATTTTCCGACTTAATAATTCATGAGTTTTCTTCAGTGAGATTTTATTTCAGTGGATTCACAAAGAAATAGTGAAAATATATCTTATGTTCTTTACTCATATATTAATAAAATATTGAAATAAATATTAGTGAACAGGTCTGGAATTGCGACAAAACGCACTTTAAAACTGTTTTGCATTTATGTGAATGTGGACTGGATGTTTGACAATTTGAATAAATCAACTACAACTTCAACATCAGCTTGATTGTGTTCATATTTTTTTGCTTGAGCAAATGGTTTTTTTCTGGAAAAATATTGATATCGTAGTAAAATGGAAGTTAAAACTGCATTCATGGTATAACAGTTCTCACAGTTGTGTTCAGAACAAAATCCTAATGTTTTATTACCACCGACGCCAGTTTTCAGGTTATATTTCGTAATAAAAGAACATTAAATGTTACTCGAGAAGCTTTTTGAACGTAGTAGTAAATATGACAAAAAGAGACAATATCTGGAAAGCTCACGTTTGATTAACAAAACGAAGATAAAGTGTAGTTAAAGACGCATTAACATTTTTCCAACATCACAAGTATTTCGAAAATTAACTTTTCCAAAGACGTTCCTAAGAATTAAGTCATTTCTATCAGAAAGAATTGACAATTGCAGGAAAATTTTGCAAGTAATCACGATCAATAATCCATTTCCTTGTCTTTGGGAACCATTTAGGGAAATGGAACATTTCATTTAAAAGATAGAACTTTATTACGATACTGTTGTAATATTTAACAACTGGAAACAGCTGTAGGAATATCAAAAACTCGAGGAAAAAGAGCTCACCATGCGATAATCCAGATGTCTTTGGGACCAATAAACTGTGTCGTAAACCTTTGGAATCTGTGTGAGCAGGTTTATTAAACATACCTTGACATGGCTGTTCACTCATTCAATTTCTCATGTAACATTCCATTAAAATTCCATTAAGTTAAAATTGAATAATGCCAGCAATGACCTTTTTAGTGCCGCGTCAAGGCGTACTGCAATTAATTATGAGCCAACGAGACCGGAAAAATTATTTTTCCCAAAGTATATTAGGTGCAATGCGCGTATAATTAATGTCATTTTTAGATCGGTGAATGATGGAAAATTGAGTTCCAAGTAAATACAGCCATCATAAAAGGTTTTAGAGTTGGAAAATTTTGTTTAACTTTAAAATGAAAAACGTTTAAATAGTTAATTTGATGAAATCATAGTGCATACTGTAGAGAAATTATTGCTCCAGAGTTTAATGTGAGGAATTCCAATCATTGCCAGAACATGTAAATGCCTAAGATTCAGATTTGGCCTCTTCAGTAAAATGAAAATTTCTCTATGTTCATATATATTATACTTGATAATGTTCTATCTATGTGCAGGGTGTTTCATGATGACATGCAAATTCTCCAGAAGGTAGAAAGAAGAAATATGTATTTGATTATTTTATGTTTTATACAATAAATACATAGAAAAGAGTAATAAATGAATAATAGTGAATGAACAATATGTAAATATAAAGGTTATTTTTTTAGAGTGAAAAAAATTACAACGTATTAAATACATTCAAAAATTTATTTTCAGAAGAGAATAATTATTTTCAATAAAATTAATAATCAGTATTCTTCCATTCTATATGCATATCCGCAGGTGATTTGGCCCTCGATTAAATAGTTAACTTGGGCTTGTGCAGTTCTCTCTCATT
This sequence comes from Hypothenemus hampei, assembly GCA_013372445.1. Classification (NCBI taxonomy): domain Eukaryota; kingdom Metazoa; phylum Arthropoda; class Insecta; order Coleoptera; family Curculionidae; genus Hypothenemus; species Hypothenemus hampei. The sequence goes on from JABRWK010000040.1 coordinate 161,335, forward strand.
TTTAATTTTTGCAGGGTAAGAAGAGGATTATTTCGCTTTCTGATGCATATTTTCAGAATATTCTAGGTATATTCAATAACATTAATGTCAGGAGAAGTGGCTGGTCATCATAATGTATTATATCTTCCTTATTAAGAAAATTTTGTATTTCTACTGTATCGATGAGAAAATGCGTTGTCCATAAAAACAAATTCGTAACCAATTACTGCTCAAAACAAAAGCACAACATAATGCAAAAGTTCCTCGATGTAATAACACTAGTAACTCTTCTCTTCAGGACTCTTAAACGTATACAAACGTGAACTCGTTTTAATCCCAAAAAAAAATATCCCCACTTTGAAAAGGGACACAAGGTTGAGCTATTTCTAAGACAGTTATCATCCTGGAGCCTTTCAGTCTTCGTAACTCAGAAACTATAACAATTCTTGTCACATCAGAAAATTACATTATTCCAGTTAAAGCCATGACGCACCATTTCTCGCGTTCATTGCAACCTAGAATTTTTTGTTGAACGAATATTTCGAGAACACGTAAGGGTCTTTTGTAATACAAAGTTACCGCATTTAGTCTACGTGTCTTTGTTTGCCGTGAAACATTCTTTAAGCCTAGTAATCCCTCTAGATATACTACTTGATACATTCCAGACGATGCAGTTGTTGTACATCGTTTTGTACCACTTCTGGTGCTATATTTTGCGTCTCTGGTGGCTACAAATTTTTAATAAATTTTCGATACAGCACTTTGAATTTACATCTACGGTTTCTATGATATCATATTGAACAAATACCTATTGTAACAGAGCAATTAGACTTATAAATCAGATATCATGTTTCTAGGCATTTTTTAAAAGAAATTTTAGTTCTTTTCATACGAAAACGGTACAGAATAAATATGAATAACAGTTATGGATATTATGGATTTTAACCTTTTGTCCTGGAAATCGAAGAAGGTTAACTTAAGTTAGGTGATGCAATGCTTCAATATTAACATAGCAACGCCCAACATACTTTAATATTTTATTATATTCTATAGGTACGCTGTAGAAACCAATAGAAAAGCTATTAAAAAGGTCGTTTCAAAATAAGAGCTTTTTACCTTTAACTTTTTGTCAAAAACATATGTGCTCTTGTGCTTTGAATTCAAAGACACTGGAGTTTTATTTTTCGAAGCATGAATTTCTAGCGATTTATGTATTCGGGAATTTTCGTCCTTAAAAATATCTCGCCATATCAGCAATAAATAAGCCCCTTCCTGATGTTACCGTTCCATTTTCTACATCGTGCCGGCTGTATTAACGAAAACCACATAAAACTCATATTTTGGCCTATTCTAACTGATGGGTTGTTATCCGTGACATATGGTCATAATGGCAAAACTCATCAGGATAGGATAGGTCACGAAAACATTGTGCGGTTTCCGATTATTTCACGGACAGCTGGCAATCGATCTTTGTTTTCATTCGATCTAGCTTTCATTCGATTCCAGGCTGTTTAATTCAATGCGATATCTTACACTTTAGAAATGCTTCTCACTTGATTTATAAATTTTGATAGGAAGAGCTATCAAATTAACACATTTATTACGGAAATAACACAACAAAACAGACCAGCTTGATATGACATTTTTTAAACATGACCTCCATTACGACACAAATATTTCCATTTATCGTTTTAATGCGAGGAAAAAAAGTTGTTTCGTGACATTTTTTTTTGTTCGCCATAAATAGTCAGAGGAAAATTGTGCCTGACCATTGTTATCATAGCACGGTTCCATAAATCCTGAATATATTTTCCTGAATTAGAGGGTTTTGAGGTAAATTATACAGTTATTGGGTCCCATACAATGGGCGGCATAGCTTAATATTTTTGTGGTTTATTAATAATTTGGACACGGCAATCTCGTTCGAATGATTTTTAGATTATCATCATAGTATATGTTATAGGTTCAAACCTTAGCTAGTTATCAATATCTAACTTTTTCATAGAAAATATTGGACTTTTTAACCATTGTCACCAAATTAGTTATACCAATACAAAACTTTTATTTATTCCATCCAACATTTATTGTTAAATATTCAGGTAGTTTAATGGCTAAAAGCAACAGTTTTGCATTATGTATAGGAACTGGCCACTTTAACATTCATAATACTGCACTGAGTAGTTTCCTATGATCCGTTGACGCCCAACCTTTAAGTTGTTAAATGTATCAAAAAGCTAGAGTATGTTACTAAACACATTAACTAAATTTCGGAAGTTGTATCCTGAAAATCACTTCAATTAGTTCTTGAGCATTTAGTAAACAACGTAGTTAATAGAAACAATTTAGTGGATTTTAAACGCTTAAAAAAAGAATTATTACTAGAAGCAAAAGTTTCCAGCCTGACTCTCTTCTTGACGAGATAGGAATGAAACAATTGAGTAACTTTTCAATATAGTCTCCCAGCATTACGATATTTTTTTCACATGTTGAAACTAGCATTTGAAAATCATCGGTAAAGTACTCTGGAGTTTTCTCTGCAAGATGCTAAAAATCACAATTTGCACCTCTTGATAATTTTCCAATTTCCTTTCTTGAAACTATTTTTCAAAATTTTAAAAATACGTAATAATCGCTGGGGGCAAGTTCTGGATTGTAGGATGAATAAGCAAGGTATTAAAATTATAATCTTTCAGAGCAGCACAAGCATTGGTGACTTTCTGGACAATTATATAATAGGATGTTATGGACAAAAACTCCGTTTATAGTGATGTATCATAGTGATGTTCCTTTCCTTGAAATCCCAGAAAATTCTTGACTTTTCGACTGAGCCAAGCTTGCCTGTTTTTCGTCTAGTTCCCACCATTCCATCACATCTCTTTTCAACACAAAATAAAGGTACATAATTATAGTTTCATCTCCTGTAACAATTGATTGAAGAATCTTTTTCTGATTACCAAAACATAAGTTGAAAAATTACTGATAACACGTTACAAGTTGTTCATTCTGAATTGAGAACAAAAATCGGGGCACCTATCTACCGCTCATTTTATTCGTATAAAAATGAACATAGAGGATGCAACATATGGCATAATAAGATGACACATAGCTGATAATTCTTTTAGGTTCAAATGTTTATTTTGCGACACTATCTGTTTCATCATATTTTTTCCATATAGTGCTTCAAGTGATTTGAAGTGGTTGATCTGTTTATAATTCATCTTCAATAATCTCTCAGCCGAAACAAAACGTTTTTTGTCCTTATCTTTATTGCGAAAAATGATGGAGGAAAATCATCATATTAACACTTTTAGGGAGTAATTTAATAGTAACTCTGTATTGCGTTTCTGGATTATGATCAGGTCCTAAAATTTTGATCTTTACCTAATCGAGTCCTAACGATTTTTTTCCCACACATGTTAAACAATATCGAATAAGCTAAAAATAAGAACATTCTTGAAAAATGATCTGCTCTAAATTCAATCACTGAAATTCAGGGCTGCCCCTTTAAGTGGAGAATCACCGTAAGTTGTATAGTAAAAAATTGTGTTCACTTAGAAACTCGTACAAAACACATAAATTAAACTTCTTATCAACAACCCATAAGATAATAATTCTGTGGTAGTTTTAGTTTAATGGAAGTTGCAGTTTACTATTTAGTTTGCCGTGGTAACTTTAAGGATTTCAATTTTCTTAAAAGTAAAATAAACATGATATTCTTATTGAGTGTTTGCCTAATGTAGTTTCTTACGTATTTCGGTAGGGAACACTAAAAAGCACTTGTGCCTGCCGAAATCGACTGCAGGACGTCAATTTTACATGCACTGCCTGTTATACATTTCAGCCCCATGATACAGCACGCTTTATTGTTCCTCGTTCTCGGTTACGTCTCTAACGTTTAACAAGGAATTTCTTATTGCGAACAGTCTTGAAACTGACAGCTTCATTTGGTCTATCCTGCTGTCGTCTGATAGTGTGCCGGTAATTTTATTAAACTCCTCGCTCGAAATTGACCATAGAAGGATTTAAATTCATTTACCAAACAATTACTGTCGAGTTCCCTCGAATAAATTTCATACGTTTCACTTGGATAACGTATGGTAGTATTTTCAGCGTTTAATTTAACAGGAAATGGTATATTTCATTTTGAGTGTGGCAATGTCAAACTCATAAAATCCATAATTACACTTAGTCAGGTCTATGTAGATGGGAAGTTTTCGTGAAAAATAATTTTCCATTAAATGAATTTTTTAACAATCGTAATATAAATATATTATAATTGAAACTATGTTATGACATAATGGGGCAAGAAAACGGCTTTAAATCCCTGCAAAATTCATAGACCACAAAACGGAGGGTGATTGATGATGTTTTATTCCTCTGATTGCGGTTCACGGGCTGTAAAGTAAATGGCAGGGGGTACTCCCAAGAAATCAAATACAGGTCAAAGATCGATAACAATATAAAAAAGTTGCCATTGGGATTTATAGGGAAAAATTTGCATCCGAGATCCGGCCAGTTTCCTCCCTTTTATAACTGGCCGAAACTCCGAATTAATTTAATGGAAAGCCAATCGAAATCTAATCAGATCTTAAGAGGGCGATATATACTTTGAGTTTGGTTTCCAGCCAGACGCGTTCCTTGCTCTAGTCAAAGTTCGGAAATTTCAATAAGCGTAAGGTTGTGGCTTGCAGAAAATTAATTATGGTAATGTCTGGACTGATTAAATCAAGCAAATGTACTACGATGATCTATTGCCAATGTTTGGGACACAATTCGGCCGAAACGGACCGATGCCGAATTAATATCCAGGCAGTTGCGGATTAATATTAACTGTGACAGGGAGCTCAATACTCTTGCGAAATCCATGTCTTAGTTATGCGGTTGTTTAACGATGATAACACCTACTGAAATTGGGATTAATAATTTTCCTGAGTGATTGTCAATGGAACACGAATATATGTATTACCTTTGGATGAAGTGTGTATTCTACTTTTAAACACCATGCACGATTTCTTGTAAAAACAAAAACACTTAAAATCACTCTTAAACTGAGTCATCATCATTCAATTCAATAAATAATTGAAATATTCAAAAACACTAAATTACTGTGATTGTATTTTTTTTAATAATGAGAGTAGTAGTATTTTTTTCTTCTTTAATAAAGTTGAGAAATATTAATTAAAAAAATGCAAACAATGTAGATTACAATTTCTTCCGACAATTCTTTCACTGAATGAAAGAAAGTGTGAGAAAATAAAATAAAAATTACATAGACTTGTCTCACGGTCAATGAAAAGTAAAGCTGATCGGGAATCAGATTTTGATAGAAAGTGTCCACATCAGTTGATTGAAGTATTCAGGTCATTTGATTGAAGTATCCAGGTCATTCGATTGAACTGTCCAGGCAGGATATCGTCACTGAAAAGGCAAAACCTCGTATCTTTAAAATTACAGAATTAGTACAGTTTGCCGAAAACGCAAAAAAATTGTATTATTTAAAAGTGTTTACTCTTTCTAATGTAAATACATGAGTTCTTGACATTAATGCGTATTTTATTCAATTGAGTATTTAGCTACTCGGCAATATTTTTGTATTAAAATACCACCAAGAAAAAAAGTTGTAAATTAATTAATTTTGTCTTTTTTTCTCATTGTTCCTTTATATTTAGTGCAAAGAAAAAATACATATAAATACGGCTATTGCCAACAACAAACTTGTTAAAATAGTAGAACAAAATGCTATTGTCGCCGTTGAACAAAAATTCGAATCTCAAGCCAACTTCGAAACTGGATCCATGCTAAGGAAACATGGATCCATTGTTACACTCCAGAAACGAACAAACAATAAAATACCTGGATTTCAATCGACAACTCTACTTCAAAGGACTCAAAAATAGTACGATTGGACATAGTTGCCAATTTCTTTGATTCGAGAAGCTTCATTTTCACCTACTATTTGAAGAAAAGGTAATTACCAAAGAGTACTATGTTCTTTTATTGAGCCGATTTTCTTCATTTATACCATACCCGTGTACATTTACAAGTGGTCAAAAATAAAATAAAATAGTATAGTTCTTTGTAAATACCATACCATAGAATCATTCACTAAACTGCTTTCCAACTTTTTAAAAATATTTGATAAATTTCCATAAATACCTCAGTTATTGCTCTAGGTATTCCAGGTATTAATAATAACATTCGAATATCAAATATACGTTAATATTGTGGAAATTTCACGAGTAAACTTGACCATTTCATACGTTCCACTCCTCGGAAAACCCTTTTAGCTTAATGCATTTCCATAAAGGTGAATATTTAGCGCTCTCTCGATACACCCAATAAAATAAAACGGTTCCCACCGGAATACAAACTGTTTATCCTGCAAATTATCACAAGAAAGCTAGATTTTATGTCGAGGTTGTATGGCGTGAATTTTCAATTTTAAGTGAAAAACTAATAGAACTGATAGAATTAATTTGATCCAGAAAAGTCGTCAAAAAAATGATCAAATTTTCAACTTAACGGGCCACAAAAGATTTTCGCCTACAGAAAATATGTTTTCATTAAAGTTAGTATTAGCGTCGCCTTAAGAGTTTATTTAACTTTTAGTCGAAGCAAAGCCGACAAATCAGTCACTTTATATTCAGAGAACACGCCATATTCTTTAAGGACTTTTCTTTGCTATAATTGTTTTCTCTTTTTTTTATATTTAAAAAGTACTTTCGCGGCGCAAACTTTCCGAAACTGAAATAAGAAAAGTGTTTTAGCAGCCATTCAATGTTTTAACTCTGCGATCGTCTTTATGAATTAAAAATGTTGATGCCTTAAAACAATTAGAAATAAAGCAAGTAAATCAATTATAAATGTGAAAAGTTTCTCAGCTGAGAAGAATGGAAACAGACATGATTTAATACGTGCTATAGCCACTGTTAAACAATACCCATTATTTTTAACGAGAACTTTTGGAAAAAGCTCTTTATATTTGTCGCGAAGCGCACATTATGAAGCTGGAGCGCCTCCATAAACTTCCTTTCGGAAACTACAATTTACGTTTACTTATTCAAGAAGCTGGAAAAGGCAAAGATCCCCAAAGTTCTATATAAGGAACTTTCATTGATTAGGTACTTTATTTCCGGCATGCAGAATAAAGAGTTTAATTTCGATAAAAAATGTTCATTTGTTGTCTGTCACTCATCTGTACAAATATTGAAGAGGAAAAAAATCATATCGATACGAATTCAGGTATATAAAAGGACATGACATTAAAGAATTTCTTTCCCGATGCCGTTTCGAAGGTGACAGCTCGATTTATATTTATCTTGATTTTAAAGAAATGCGTCTAGAGTCTAACAAGCCAATTTCGTTTATGTCATTAGATTTACATTTTGGCAACGACATTTCCTCATGTTAAGCTGTGGGTTGCTATTTCAGTCACACAAAAGCAATATAAAAAGCAGAAACTTTCGAATACCGGCGACCGTGATTTACAATCCACCCATATACTTTTCATTTTGTTGTTTCCATATTCTAGCATTCTTTTCAGATGAGCACCCGTTCAAAAGTTAAAATTAATGATGATAGTCGGCTTGGTGTCGTTGCTACTACGTTACAATTTATTCTAAGCCGATTTTACACTTAAATTTTTTATTAAATCCCTTTAGAGTCATGTAACTTTGTCCATTTTTAAAATGAAATTTTAAGCGATTTCTCTATTTTTCATATGTAAGTATATGTTTTAAACTAAATTCTGTGTTTCACGAAGAAACTTTGTTTTTATATGGTTTCTAAGTGCCTATGCCTTATACTCATATTGAAGTTATAACTTGTAAAAAAAATCATTCTCGATTTCTTATACTTTAACACCCTTCGCAAACTTGTTAACATATTTCTTTCAGAAAGCTGCTGAAAGAATGAAGAATATTAGGGTGTCAAATTTCATTAAATTGAGAGTCAAAAGTATTGAAAACAAAAATATATAAGCTTAGTTCTTGTATCAGAACTTCAGGGCACAAAGACCGGGGCCTAATATTATTAATCATAGAACTTTTTTTTTTTAAAAGTCCCCTCCGTCAACGATAGACTGATGTGGAAAGGAACATCCTTGATTTTGCGATACATGATGATAGACAAACCCTGAAAACATGACGCAATTAACGGTTTTATGCAGAGATGAATATCCATGAATGTGTAATTATTTGTGGTATAAGGTCGCTTTTAATGTTCTTCGATATTCGACCTCACATTAATGACGTTCCTAATTCATTTAGTTCTTAGTCTTTTTTTTTAATCATACAGAATTTCACATTTTAGCAGAATAATATTCGAATACGTATTGTAAATTTAGAAACACCTAAAGATCAACACCATCGAAATTTACTGCTATAGAAGAATGCTACTTATTTCAAGGACTGCAACAATTCCATTCCAAAAAAGGCTCAAGTGGAATACAACTACAACTGCAACACTTTGGATACGTCGTGAGGAAAATGTCCTAAAACATGGAAAAAACCCATTGTCCCCAAAAATGTAGGAGGGTGACGACCAAGAGGTGGCATGACTAGATTACTAGCATGTACAAATTAATGCAGGATGTTATGAAGATGACTATGGATAAAGCCAAATGGATATAGTCTCTCTATGATGTCACAACGACCACTACACCTATCACTGAGGCCAAACACCGAAGAAAAAGTGAAAGATATTGGAAAGTCGAACCACTTAGATGAAATTAAAGCTAATTTGTTGTCCCAGGCCTTCAGATTTAACCAATTATTTCCATTTCCAATTAAACATGTGTAAATCTAAGTGGTTTGAAATGTTTGATGTACAAGACAATCTACTTCATTTTGATATATTTTTCCATGACATTCTTCTCTTTTTTTTGTTTTTATCATTAAACATCTTCAATCAAAGTAAACTACATAGAAGAACCTCTAACGTACCAACAAAATAAAATGAAAAGAATCGGTTAGCAAAAAAAATTTATTTAATAGATATCATTTGTTTATCTTTTATTGCACAAAAACCGGAACCCTAAATCTTTCGCCCCTTGTCTGGGTCCTTATGTTTTAGGCGATGTAAAACTCGGCACGAAACTACTTAAATTGACGGCAATTCATTTTCCACATAAAGATTTATTGAAAAACCAGTTTGGACCAATAAATCTTTTGTGGGATGCATTTTAATGCAAAATGAATTTTGTGTTTATCGTAAATGCCAGAAGGCGACTAATTAAGGATGGCAATAGTTTTATAGACACGTTCCAGTGAAAGAAAAATGGCCATGATATTGTAGACGTGGCGTAGCGTAAATAAAAAGACAAATTGATGAAGAAAGGCAATTTTTTCATTGGACGTGCCTTGTGTTTAATCCGAGATCGTTCCATAAACCGTCAGCGGCATAATCGTTTTCTCGCTGATCTCAAAAATATAAACATAAATTTCCAAGTTGTCGAGCTTCACCCTTCTAGTCCAGACAAGATAACTTTGATTGATTTATGCCTTTTAACTTTGCCGTACATTTGTTCCCAAGATTAAGGGAATTTTAATTAATTTAATGCGAGTAGCTTCATAACGCGTTCGCCACCCTATAATTACCGACAAGAGAAATTTTGATAGAAAATTATTTCGATCGACGTTTCCCATTAAAGTTTCATGGAAATGAAAATATGGCTTGCCGACTTTCCAAAAAATTAAGAATTCAATGATTTCCCCATTATGTTTTATTAAAATATTTCGTAAACGAGTAGAGGTATCTCAACTGAAGCAATTTTGGCAGAAAATTGTTGACGAACTCCTTTCAAATATAATTTCCAAGTCCCTCGACAGTTAAACTTTACAATTTCACTCTAAACAAGGTGTTTTCATTTCGAAATACGGCTTTACGGTGCAACGAATGTGTGTTGTTGCCCGTTTTGCATAAAAATGAAATAATATGCTGAACAGACAACACGTTACTAATTTGAATACGTCCATTCGACCAACAACGTTTACCTGAATATCTCTCCAACTCTATGTGGGTATATAAAAAACTTTTTATTACCTCCCGATTCTTTTCCTAGTTTTTAACACTATTTGTCTCCATTACATGTTGGTTTCTCTTTTGCTGATTGGTAAAATTCTCTCATTTCATGACCAGAAACGTTTCTTTGTTGATACAATAAAAATTCGTTTTAAGCAATAAGAAAGTGGAATTTCAACCAGGAAATCGAGAATAAGAGTTTGTTTTCTGAAACCGTTGTTGTGTACAGGACATTCGATAAGGGCGACAAATAAAATACGAAAAGCATTTTATGGTTTGTAGTTGGAAATGAATTTCGTTTCAAAATTATTCCTTTCCTATACCTTTTGGTCTGTTTATGGTCATATAAAAATGAACCGGCAATCAAGAAGAAAGTAATATTGCTTGAAACTTCATAAGACTCTAAAATTAAGAAATAAAAAAAACAAAATAAGAAACGTCTTTTTGACTGATCTACATAGATTTAAATTCTTCCAGTCAACATGATTCATTTCATTTCAATTGCTTTTGACTCGGTTTCTTGTTAAACGAATATTCCAAAAGTAATTTGAATGTTTATCACAATACAGCTTAAGTTAATTAAAAAAACCGTTTTCCCCAAAGAATAGAAGTCACTTAATTAAAATGAAACTTCTGCCAGTCTCAACCATCAAGAAATCTAACGATCTCTATGGAAGCACGAAAATTTATGTAAAATCTAGGTAAATTTGGAAAGTCCTAAAATAACTAATTTTTTTACGTATCAAACAACTATTGAATAAAAATACGTATAAGAAATAGGGTTTTTGCTTATCGATTTTTATTTTACCTCTGAATTACTTTTTTTTTCAATACTTTTTCTGAACAAAATGTCGAGGACCTACTGAAACATCTAGGGAATTTTTGGCAAATTGTTTAGCAATTATTGGTTAATCAATATTTTATAAGAATTTTTCAAGTTGACATGTTGTTGCACGCTTGTTTGACATGTTTCGTAGAAAATCAGAAACGTTTAACCGTAAACAAATATTCCAAAAGCTTTCGATTATCAAATAAAGCGAAACAATTTTTTTAATACTTTTTATTGCCTTCCAAACTAGTGATTTGAACAATTTTTCTATTCGGTTTTTGAAATGGCGTTAATTCCATTACAAAGAAAAGCCGGAACTACTTGACAAGGACACAAATGCAGATTTTCTTTAACCGCATAAAATTTAAAAAAATCTCATGGTATTAAATCTGGATTCTACAGGATGGGCGATACAATTTTTGCCCCCGGAGACTAAAGCTTCCCTGAAGAGACTGCTTATTTTTGAGCTTATACATAAATATTCAATTTCTTTTTGCGGTCAGAACTACGAATCCGTTTTCAACTTGATCTTGGGCTCACTTTCATCCGCCTTCATAGGTGGCCTACAGGATACCAATTCACTCGCTCTATTTAGTACTCACGGCATACATTAATTTATACTCACTTTTATACAACGAACCCAATTAAAAAAGTTTATTAAAAACTAAGCAATCTACAATTTCAATTGCTGAGCAGTATATAGCGTCTAAATCGAATTTCAGTTCAGCAATGAAAAGTACTCGTTATGCAAGATAATAAAAAGTCTCTTAAAGATAACAATACCCTGCTCTCATACCCAATTTCCACGTAATGGTAACAAATAGTGTAATTTATAAAACTGTATTATTGCTACCAATGACCCATTTAGTTCACGCAAGACGTTCTATTTTGTTAACTGCCTTGTGCTTTCCTTCAGAATTTCCACAGAAAAGAATTTTATTTTGTTAAGAACGGTTACCTTTAACGACCACAAATTATTTTTGTTATTTTTAAGCTTACGGCTCCGTTAAGGCACGTTTTCGGACTTGCAAATTTTTGTTATTAGACCACAGGGCTTTTGTGCTGATGCCGCATGTATGATTTTCCGAGAGTTAAGGGTAAATCCAATTATTTCACACGTACTTTGCTTTGTTTATTGTCTGTTGAGTTAATTGGATCAGATATTTTTTTGTAAGTTTAATAAATTTACAGTTGGTTACGAAAACATACTAATCTAATGTGCAAATTCATTTTTCTTCTCGAATACTAGCTGGCTAGTCAGATATGAATGACCTGGTGCAGTGAATAAACTGGACTTATACTATGTATTTTCGTCCTGGTAAACAAGAATAATGACACAATGGAAAGTTTCCGGCATTTTCGTCCTGTTTATTGTTCAAATGGAACTTTAACTTCAACCGTCCTAAAGATAAATGTTCGATTTGTAACTTCTTGACTTCGACAATTTATTAACATTCTTATGGTCTTAGAGAAAAGAACTGAACATACACCATTATTTTTGATAAAACAGCTATCGTCTTTTTGGAATATATGCCATATTTGCGAATATAAAAGCTCGGCAAGAAGAAGGTACTTAAAAAAAAACCTTTCCAGAATTTAATTGCCCTTTCTCGCTGAAAGAAGGAATTTAACTTAACTACTTGTCTTTATTAATTATACTCTAAGCCTTCTGTGTAATCAGTTTAGAGTCTGAGCCTTTAATTCAGGTTAATATACATAATAAATGTGGAACAAAGAAATTTTAAGTTTTTTTTGCAGTATTCATAATACAATTTCCTCTGTATAATTGAAATTTAAAATGAAAATAGGTTTTCTAATTATAATGATCTGATATTAAACTTGGCAATAGTTTTAATAAAAGGTTAACATTAAACTAGACTTCAAAGCATATTCCCTTCACGTTTGCGAAGACGATCCAATTTACTTCCCTCCGAGGCGAAAAAGGTCTAAAATAACTTAGTTTTTAATTAAAAATTGTCTCCAGCGTTGTAACGAAATATGAAATAATGCATTAAGTCTGTTACGCTTGTCCTAAATTAAATGAAATTCCTTTAGAACATCCTAAGAAAAATTGCTAAAATCTTCTCACAAAATCGCAATAGCTACTAGAATTGATTAGTTGTTTTTTGGTAAAATTTCAACTTGAACCGGTATAAACTTACTGCTAACTCTCATAAACTAAGATAAGAATCAGTTTGGCGTAACGGGTAATTATCATGGTTATATATCTTAATTACGGTTCCTGTTTAAGGGTTTCCATATTCCTGTTTCAGCGATTTTAATGATTATTCCTAATAGTGTAAGATTAATGCGCTAATCAACGTTCTCGTTATGAAAACTCTTGTCCCTCGTTGCAAGAGTTGTCAGAAATATAGATAATTCTAGGCGAACAATTAAAACGGGCCACCAGACTGTAAAATAAAAGACTATTATCCTTAATCGGTCCCCCAATTATCCCCGTACTGTTCCAGCTTTAATTATACTTTTTTTCTCTATTCTTTTCAATTACAATTCTTTAAATTGCAAAGAGAAATCTCCTTAGTTTATCGTCGTAGGCCTCCGAGCAACCTGCTAATTTACCTTGCATAATGTGGGAAATTGGTTGAAAGGTGGGCGTTGAAATATTCCACTAATATCCTTCCGTTCGTTATTGACTGGCAAAGTAGTCAAGGCTAAACAAATATTGCATGTGCGAGAGCTAAAGAGTAATTCAACACGGCGCCCTTTAAGGCGATAATCCTGAACTGCCGGTTGGAAACCGAATGGCTTCCATAAAACCAAGGGAACATGAATATGAACTTTGTTTGACTCGCTTAAGAACTTTAAGAGGCCTATTTTAAAATCTAATTTAGATATACGAGTATGTACATATATGAATGAACCATTCTACTATTCCCTTGTTATGAACATTAGTAACATTAATAATCCCATTCAGAACGTTGAATGTGAAACGCGTTCAAACTTGCGGTTTTCATCTGTCAATTTAACAGGCCATTTTACGTGCAATTGCACGGCCCACATTGCAAACGTTTCTGTCAGAATTCAGTTTAAATCTTACTTGTTTGCATTGTTACAGGAGCAATGTATTTGTAGTTGTGACATATAAATGTGCATTACAAACATATGTATAATGCCTATTCAATTTAAATCATTTTATATTTTGTCACATTCATATTAATTGTTTTCTTGAAGCCTAATGTGATTGACCGCAATAATTTTGTTTACATGAAATGGATATTTCATGTTTAATATTTATCTGTAAATGGTGAAAACATAAAAAATCCACAACCATATGCTATTATATTACCATAGAGAACAACTACATAGATATTTACGATATTCCACAATATGGGTTGTACTAAATGTCTGGTCGTAAACCTATTCAGAAGCTTTGTTGTTCTGGAACACGGTCCTTGCAGAATGACTTCAAACATGTCATATTCAGAATTCCATTATTGAAACTACTAAAAACAAAGTGCAGATGTAAGACGTTGAATTTATCCAAGCTTCAAAAAGGAAAGATGGAATGAATATGAAAATTTTACCGTTTATGACATAGAAAAATCCATAGAAACTAAACAGTAAACTGTGTATGGAAAAGTAAATAACGAAGTCTAATAATAAATTACAAATTCCTATTCGTGTTGCTTGTCAAAACTCACGTGTAGCGTTGCACATACTTTGCCAAAGCGTGAGTAACTGTTACAGATTCCTCAAGTGGTCAGATGACTCAAATCGAAACGAATGAAAGACGTCGAAATTGTAGCAGCCCACAAAGTACTAATAACAAAATTATTCTAAAAGTGGACTTTTACAACAATGATGGCTGTAACACGTTAAAGAATTTTTTGGGCAATGACAGACTGGACATCTTTCTTATCCAGAAAACAACATAAACGAGAATGGATCACAAATCAATATAACGAAACTGTTTATCCGATATGAATCCAAAAAATGAAAGAGTCTCGACTCCAGACAACATTTTTGCTGATGTTATCAAATCGATATCCAATATCCCCCTGAATTTTCTGAAAATACACACCCGGATTTATAGCATAAATATACCATAACAGACCATCAGTAATAAGAAACTTAATGAAGATTAGGATTATAGAAATCCTAAAAGCAGTTGAAATCTTTCAGGAATACTTGTAATTTTGAACTTGTATTGATAATTGTCAGCAGAGATTCAACTGGAATATTTAATTTCCGAATCTTTCTAAATTAAAAAAAAGTTCTGTTCTGAAGAAACTTTAGAAGGCTACAGTTGTTTTAGCATCGCGCTTCGAGGAACTGCCAGAAAAATCAGTTATTGTTTTCTCAAAAAGTAACAAATAACCATTTGCTCGATTTTACCATTCTACGATGTTCCCAAAACTGGGTCTATTAGGAGGATAGGGAAAGCTTTAGAACTCTGATTTGAATATATTCAATGGGGTAAAACCGGCCACCCATCTGAACCACTTAACGTGACACCGATTCGACATAAATTTTGAAAGAAACGAGCAAGCAACTTTCCGACGCGTATCAAGGCAACATGTCAACGACAAAGTCACCACCAATTTTAAAGAGTACAATCAGTAGCAATCATGTCATCGACGAATGATGGATGAATGTATAGAAGTTATTCGATAAAAAAATACCTAACTTTAGTGAATCGCTGTCCCAAGCAACTTTAATTATAAGCGATTCTGCTCATGTTGCCTCGCAATCATGTTGCTATGTGGTGCTTAATTTAAAATAATGAGACATATTGAAAAGATTGATTTTTCAGTTGGTTTCGATTGAATTGAAATGTCGAATTGCTCAGATGAGCGCCCAGCTTAAATTAAGGGAACGGGACTTGTCCAGTCCCACGAGCCAAGTGATTTATCCATCCAGGGTCGATAGCTTTGCTTAATCCTTCTAAATATTTTCTAGCTGGTCTCAGGTGGAGCTTCCAATTCAGCTTTTCGTATTCTAAACATTGTTAGATCACGCCACATGTTTCAATTAATACAACAGGGGACCCCACATGCAAAAGGATTTTATAAAAAAGATTATACCAATCAGTCGTTTTATATGAAATATAATTTCCAAATTGAGTCCAACGCAAGCTTTTAACTTTCGAAAATCGAACAGGAGTCGATAATTCAAAGCAAAGCAAACGTCTAAAACTACCATACATCATTTTTAGATTAATGAAGTAAAAAATATGGATAGTTATCTATTTTTAGACGACGAATGCAGGAGTGGGAGGGGGGTAAGATAAACGACCGTACGCACTTTAAAGAAAATACGTATTGGGGATTACGAATCGATTTCTAAATTTGTCAGAGTTTTATCAGATGTTTCCAGGTATGTGAACGGAGGATCAGAGGTAATTCAAGGATATCGATGAAAAAATAGGCCTGGTCTGACATTTGATTAATGCAGAGTCATTACAAACGTTAATAACGTTTCGTAGTTCTTCCTGGTAAAAGTCCTGTGGGTGTCAAATTGGAAAACTTCTGGTAAATTCCTTTGTGAATATTTTCAATGTTCGTAATCATTTTTCTATTGGTTTACAAGTTTTCAGAAATTTCATTTTCAAAGAATGGCAAGAAACGAAATTGATTTTTCCCTATTCTGTTGTATCGAGTGAAAAATTACACTCAACTTTCACACGAGTACTTTATTATTTTATATTTGTCCCGTTAAATATGGATTTTATACATTTTTATTGCGTGTTATTCGAGCATCAGATTATTTTAACGGCCATTTCATTTACATTGTACTGCGACATAATTATTTTCCAGCAGCGCCTCGGCAATTCTAGGTTACGAAAAATATTAAAATGCAAATCTCGCACAGTTAATCGGCTTAAAATTATTATTAAAAGATGCATTTAGTTTTATCTCATTACTTCTAAACTGACGCCAAACGAATATTAATTAAACTTGAGTAAAATTAATCAAATGATTAAATTCAAGAGAGATTCCTTTCCATGATCGTCTAGAATATTCGTGCGGCAGACATTTAGTCTAAGTGCTTGGGCTTTAAACTTAATGATAATTTTGCATGAAAAGAGTATTTTCAAAAACACAAACACTCACTTTAGAAATTTCGGATAAATAAACAGGTTTCTTCATAACACGTGTAAACAAAAAATTTCTTTTTAAACATTTGCCTCGAATATTTCAATCCAGACTCTCAATGAAGATGTAATCAGTCAAACTGATGTTTTTTTTTAACTTGTCATATTTCTAATTTATCATTGGGATTACTTAAAAAAGTAATTTGTTATGCTTTTTCAAATTTCGATTAATGTTTCAAAGAATATTTATGTTATACCTATATAGGACTGGTTCATCAACATCAAAATAAAATAGTAGTAAAAAAACCATTTTCCAGTTGTCAAAGGATTTTCTACTAATCCATTACAGACAATGTTTCTAAGGGTCATCATCAATTGAAATTGAGATTTTCACTTTAAAAGTCCGCTTTTCAATCGAGTGAAGTACATGTCTCAAGTTTTTGTACAAAGCTGAGGAGTTTGCAAAATTTGCTGTAACTACTCATCTTTAACTTCTTCTGGAAGAAATATTTCATTCGTGGAAAAAAAATCAAAATCTTTGTTTTTTAGGAAATTTAGATATTATATTTGTAAATCCTACAGTTTTTTGGAAACTTTGCTTTGTAATTCTGATTACTGCCTTGGTTATTGTACCGTCGAAATAGAGAAGGCCAACCGAAACCGTCCTTGTGGCACGAAGATCGAACCAGTGGGTCATTAGAATACAGAGAGAACTCTATTTACCAGGCTACCTTTAATGCAGACATTTTAAAAGTTGCTGAATACTGTGGCACCATTCAACATAACTCCGAAGTAATTCAGAAACTATTTTGTTCTGACCTCATGTCCTTCTAGGTTAATTATTAAGTCATTAGCCTTATTTGTCTTGGCCAGAAATCACGATTTTCTTCACTTCTGTTTCTTTTATCGACTTTATTATACTTCTGGGTTACATCTTACAATTAGTTTCCGTTTTGACTTTTCAAACTTTATATAGATACGGTTACGAACTGATAACCTCCAAATGCGTCCACTGTTGTGCGGATTCCACTGTACAAAAAAAATTACAGTTTAATTTTAAAGAAATTCTCTAACTCTATGGTCATTAAAAGTGTCACTGCAATGAGATTTAGGGGAAAACTTTTTTCCCATTTTCAGGAAACAGTAGAAACACTTTCTTTCTGAAGGTTAATAGCTCTATAAAAGCGTTCCGATTATACTTACTTTTTCTTCTTTATTTAATAAATTAAGAAACTACAAGAAAAACTTTGACAGATTTTAATTGGGTTTTTAATGCTGTTTTTTATACAATAAATCTTTTACTCTCCCTGTACAAGGATAAATTACCGTTTTCTAACAAGATTTAGTCATTAATATTAAGTGCTACCTGCTGCTTTCGGTCCACAAACTTTAAAGAGGGTTAATCCTCGTTTGTTGTTCAGATTACTATTAAAACGAAACAATTATTTGGGAATGAATAACTTGAAAACCAAGTAAGTTTCAATGAGAGGGTGAGAAAAAAAAACAGAATCTTAATGATATTTTCTGATCGATAACCGACATATTTTTATTTAACAGACCGGCATCTGGTCTTAAAAGTTGTTTTCTTGGAAACTTTGACGTGGCCCATCGATCAAATTCAATATTTCCAGTTGACTATCCCGATGTTTTTCGTTTAAGTACGCGACAAATAAAATATAAATGGATACACCCGGGATGAGATAGTAGCTGAGTACTAAACGTCCTGATACGCTTTAAGTGCTTTTATGGAAAAAAATTCAAATCACCTAAAAGGCAACCATTGCGAAAAAATATGCAGTATAAGAACACGTACCTATACAAAAATTTTACATCAACATTCAAAATTGTGCCGTCTTCTACATAATCACGATAAGACCTTAACTGAATACATTCCTTTAGTGTCTAGGCTTTTTGTTCAGCAGAATAAAGAAGCCAAAGTAATGTCCAAAAGTTTATTATTTCTCTGAAAGCACAACAATTCACATTTTTTCAAAATTAAAAAGTGCAACGTTTATTTACTGGAATGTTAATTAATGCGGAATGTTAATGAAACAGATTTTTCAATTTTATTATACAGCTGTCGTAATATAAGTTGAAAAAAAATCGGAAAACCACTTATTGTATATTTGAATAATACAAGGACTATACAATACGTAATAAAGTCTTAAAAAATGTCAGTTTAAAACACGCAAATTCTAACTAAAAAAAAAAAAAAAAAAAANGTTCTCGACCATAGACAAGTTTCCTAAACGTATTTAAAAAATATCAAGAGAAGAACGAAATTTAACGAAGAATAAAGTTTAATCGATGATTTGCTGTTAAATATCCAATATTCAGAATGAATGTTTAATTTGTGGCTCAATCAGAGCTTGTGTGCTGCCCGGATTTAGCCAGTTTTAGAGATGTCCAAAAAAGAGATAACAGATTAACAATTTTCGTCATCAATCTTGCTACCCACTATAAGTCCCTAAAAATTATTTAAATCTATAGAGAGAGCTGCTGTTAAGTATAATTAAATTTTAAGAAAATATATTAAATAAATTGTAACTAATATTTTAGAATATGATCAAAAATGACATTTTTATGTTGTTAATGAATGACCTAGAATCAGCAACTTAAACTTGTTTCGCAAATATTTAAAAAAAAAACATAGGAAATAATACGCTAACCATGTCCAGAAAAAAAAATTAGCAATATGATGTTGGCATATTCGTAAATTAAATATCCGAAATTTCTAAAACCATTTATGAATCTGAAACAATATTATTTAAATCATATCTATTGCGTTCTACGCATTTTGCAAATTGGAATAGTCTATTATTTATAACTCGTCCAATATTTTCTTTTAATTGAGTTGTCGAATTATTCTCGTGTACCTTACTTTTAGGTACCTTCCTCAAGATGTAATCAAGTGGAGGTAAATCAGGGCACCTGGGGGGTCAGTTAATGAAGTGTGTTCTTGAAATTACCTTATTAGAAAATAAATGTTAAATGGCCTTAATTACCGAGTTTGATGTATAACATGTTGTACCATCTTGCTGGAAATACATTCCTAAATTATAACCTAGAAACTATTGTAGAGATAGTGCCAGAAAACCCCTTAACATTGTACAATAACGTTCAGCATTAACTAATTGTACGTGATTATTCATTTTGATCTTCAACAAAGTACAGTCCAATTATATCATTAGCTCACATAGTAACCAATACGACGACCTTGTAGAATATTGTAATGGACGTTCATGCCTCCTTTGAGGATTTTCATTAGAGCGGAATGGACAATTTTATTTATTTACATAGTACAAATTGATCTGAAAATTGGGTTTGTCGCTGAATAAAATATTTTTAAAATTATCAAACTTCTCGGTAGCAAAATTTATTCTTGATATGTTAACCTAGACTTTCAGTACTAATATCAACTGTATTTTGTGGACATAAAGATGTAAATCTCTTTTTCCAAAATAATATGCATAGTGTGTAAAAAGGATAATTTAATAGAAATTGTCTAACTTCAATTACGTATAGATAGTGTTGGAGTGTCTTTGATTGATTGATATACTTGTTTAAAGGTTTTTTCACCTCTTAGTTATCACGGATACCCTGTATTGCGTATTTTCAATGCAGATCTCGTGGCTTCAAACATTCTCATCCATTTTTTATGATGTCGAAACTAGGTGCGAAGTTAATATTTCACAATTGGTAATGTGTGCGATATAGACGGCATGTTGTCACGAGAGAATTATTGTTTTGGGAAAATGCTCGTATGCAAAAAGCGTTGCTCAAAAGTAAAGGGTTCTATTGCAACTGACATTTTTTGCACCGATTTATAGTTTAACAGCATGTATCTGCACCGTCACAGCCGTCCTAGACAAATTTCAGATAAATAAATCGTTGATACCCTCTCTGGACGCCGTATACAAGATATGCTGGAAAGCTTTAGGGGGATTTTAGGCAATATGAGCGTCAAATCCCACCACCTTTACAATTGCTTTCTGGAAAACCTTGGCTCCTACAATTAGAAATAAGGAAAACCCTTCTATTATGATTAAAAGTTATGCTAATAAAGAGGTACTAGGATAGATAAGAGAGTATCTTAGGGAAAACCACTTGAGAAATTCCTTAATTCAATTCCTTAAGTGTAGATTTGTGTAATAAATATATATCTACTTGTATCGCTTTCAATTAATTAATTAATCCAACTCTAGTAAATCGATGTGATAAGGTTTAATTCCAGCTTACAAATCATAGTTGAGGATTAATTATGATAATTCAGTAAACTGAAGACCTTTAATTGAAAATTGGAAGCTATTTAGGTATCATTAAAAGTTTTTTTTATCGTAGGAACTAGTTCAACAAAAAAAAAACGGCATTTACAGATTAATTAAATGCATTAGGCCCTTGTTCCTATGAATCTAATTATTCAATTTCAGGAATGAATTTGAGCGATAAATGCTCGTTTATTTTGGCGAAATTACCAACATTGTTCTACTATTTTAAACTGAAAAATTTGAAAATACATGGTTGTACTCCAGTTTCATATTAAGTATCAATTTTCTAAAATAGCGGATGCAGAATGTCAAATATGTGTACGTGAAATTGAAAACAGAGTTTTGATATACAGGATTAGTTATATGTGTGTTTTATAACAATTCATTTTAAGTGCGTCGTTTCTCTACGATATTCAAGAGGCTTTATACTGTTGCTAAAGGGTGATTTATCTAACTCGTCAAAATAGGTTTGATAGTATAGATCTCCTTTGCATTCGAATCTTTTACCAATAACAAATTTTCTATATTTCAGATCAAATATCAGTACAGAAGAATGAAATTTGACAAGTAAAGTACATGAAAAACCATTTTTTGTCTTAACAAACACTGACCTGTGACACAGTGCATTGTTTTGATGAAATAGAATTATTTTATTGACAATATCAGTTTTTGCTACGACTTAGCTGGTCGAGTAAACTGGAAAAATATTTCGAATTTATTGTTTTACCTTTCTGGAAGTCTATAAAAATAAGTAATGCCTTTGGCATCCAAGAATCTGATGGCAAAACTTTTCCTGTAGACGGAATTATTTTTACTTTATTTGAAAGGGGTTCATATCTTAAACCGGAGATCTTGTTTCACCACTACGCATATTAAATCATTACACACCGAAAAAACGCTCTGAGCAGCGGGAAAATCTAGTGGTTCATGCTTAAACGGTGCCAAAGAGAGCAGAGATGCTCGTGCAAACGAATTTCGGTTCAGCAATAAACAATTGCGGTACTCGTTCGGATAGTTTTCTCATATCAAAATTTTGGATTCAAATGTGCTCGTTCTTTTGAGGTATCCACAGATGCAGCGATCTCTTCCAACTTCAATAGTCAATGGTTTAAAACAATTTTATACACTTTCTAGACAGTTTCTTCCTCATTTATACTCTTTGATGTTCTGGAACGCGATATATCTGCAGTGCTCATACGACCTCATTTCAAATGTATAATTCAAGTTTTAACTGTTGAAAATGAAGGAGTTAACTCACCCAAAACAACATCTAACTCAGATTTTATTTCTATAGGTGGCAAATGTTTAACATGAAAAATAAATAAATCACTAATTTCAGAAACAACTTAAGTTACAAATAACAATTTTTGAGATAATTAATAACAAAAGTTATTAGTTCTCTTAACCCTTATAAAACAAAAAATCGAGAAAGTAGAAATGACAATGAAAAACACATGTTTAGGTGGGAGTAAAGTTTTTTTCACAAATTTATTATTCTTATTTACAGTATTAGGATGATAAACTATTATACCAGTGCCCGATTGGGGCTTTACTTTGGCTTTAAGGACTAACCGTCCAGAGAGCCAAAATCTACGTTTTACAAAACAAAATGCTAATTATAGTAAAAAAAAGATAGATGCATTCTAGAATCAGAGTCACCAATAGACAACTATATAATAGTTTACCACCTCACCTGCTGCAGTTCGTTAAAGCGCAGAAATGGAAGCTGCTCTGCCATATATTGGCATCAAGACAAACTTCGTATCGGCTGCGGTAGAATATTTTACCATTACCCGTTTGTGCCTGGCACGTGGTGTTAAACTATTATACCAGTGCCCTATAAACGATTAACTATTTTCTGACCAACTCTCAAATGTGCCACGGCGTACAAAATCGTAACAACATAAAACATATGACAAGACAGTACCTGTTGATCGTATCAGAAAAAGTTAGGGCATCAAATTCTTACATGGACTTGGATTGTTTCTTCATTTAAACAAAATAACTGTACTATTTTTCAGAATGGTATTACAAAAACGGAAACTGAAATAAAAAAAAATGTATAATAATAAGCAATAATGGACTTAAAGATTAACTTCATTAAATGAAAGAAATTTGGAAAATTATTTTGTCTTTTTCTTTTACAACAATAGTTTAAAATATCACTCTAAAAGATTTCGACTTCTTTATTTTGGTCCACAAACTTATGAAACTTAAGAGGTAATAAATAAACAAAATTACTTAATAACAATAGTGACTACATTAGATAAGTAATAACATAGTGATGAGCATTAAGTATACATATAAAAGTAAAAATCTAAATAAATTAAATTTAAATAGTTATGTTTTTTCCTAATAAACCATCGCTTTAACAGAAGTGTTTACTAAATTTGCCTTAATACCATCTAAGTCCGTGACTTAGGTTGCATTAATGTTAGAGTGTTTTTGTATTCAACAGATATGTACTTTAATACCATAGATAGTACCTTTAGGATATTGGACTCAGACCATTTTTACATTTAATCGATAGGTCTTTGTCTTGTAAGCGTAATGTAGTGTCTAACTCAAATATTATATAACAAAAAGTGGACTTAAGTTGTTTCTGAAATCAGTGATTCAAATACACATACATACCTACTTACTATATGATTGCACAAATTTCGACTTTCTCCATAATTTTTAAAACAAAAATCTTACCAAATTTTAACGGCTATAAACCAGGTAGTAATTGACATAACCTCTTGAAATTTTAGAGGTAACTTGATCAAAAATATATCTTCGAAAAAATAATAATCATTCACGGTAAACTGCGTCCTTTATTGATCAGGCTGAAAAATATCATCCTTCCCTCCCTACATGAGCTAAAGAATTCCCGAAATTTTGTTCCATTCCATATGGTCTGCATTGGATGTAGTAAATTTATATCAGCGCCTTTTTCCAATAATCGAATGAATGCAGTTTTCGATATGATTTTTAGTGTCTTCGCCAATCTGTTTTTATTTTTAAAATTTTAACAAAACGTCATCTCTTAAAAGATTTTTCCAGCTGCGATGTAATAAGAAGGAATAAAGTAGTGTGAAATTGTGAAATTTTTTACTAAAAATCTTCTATGTTCTTCTGAGTTTACGACGGTTATTTCAAAAGTTTATCTTCTTTCCTGAAATCTTTCCTTTTAAAGTGCCCTCTTTTGTTAAGGATTTACTTTCTTATTCATTTAAAATCTCCTCAAGATTATTAAAAAATATACTTATAGTAGCCTCTTTATCACGAGAATCATTCAGATTTTTTCTCATTTATGTGATCTGTACGGGGGTGATATACAAAGTTCCATGAACGAAGAATAAAAATTCAATAATTATCATAATTAGTTAATTCCGATAAATACGGCCTTTTCGCATTCACCAATTTGTCTGTATTTCTAGACTTTTTTTAAAACGTTCTTTTCTCAGTATGTTTTTTTAGTTTTGATAATAAGAAAAAGCCACATAGTAATGTTGTTTTTAGCTAAAAGTTCAAGAACTTGCTTTAAGGCGAGGATTTGACCGTTCGAACTTCAACGTACACAAGTCTTACGTTTACACAAAGTAATTTCAGTTTTTCTCTCGTTTATAGAGAGAAACTTTTCTCCATTTTTCGAATTACATTATTTAAAAATGAAAAGTGTGTAGGTCCATGTCGCCCCAGTTGAAATATAGCAGCGCCGCGAACATTTTCTTAAGATTAATCGTAATATCTTCCCTTAAAAACCTTAAGCTAAAAGTTAATTCAACGTAATTTTTACGCGTAATTTGATTTTAGCGACCCAGTTTCGCCTTACGGCTCGCAGATTGAATTAAAACAATTTTTCTAATTGTAACAATAATAATTTTCTATTAAGTCCGTTTGCTTGATAAATTTTCAGTCTTATAATTCCATTATTGAATTGCGTCTTAACAATAAATCAGGTTTCGAGGTGATAGAGTGTCAAATTTGATACTTAGAATAGCATTATTTTCAATCGTTCGATAGCGAATGTGGAAATTCAGTTAGAAACTGTTTTTTCCTGTGTAAATTCAGTATTAATCTAAAAACAAACATTCTAGTCACATTATAGACACTCTTGTGACATATCGGGGTCATGGTTCCACTATCATAATTCAGTAATCATAAAATTTTATCGAACCGAGGCCGTTATTTAACGCTAGGGTCCAATTCGGATTCGTAACACGAACTTGAGCCCATTAGACGTCGATAGCGAGTTTTCGCCAGGAAAATGGCCCGTAAAGCTCGTATTTTGGGCGTATAAATGTCGCACAGTAGCGGAAAACGTGCCCTCCTCATTAATTTCGTTCTAATATTCGCATAATTAAAATTTGAACAATTTTTCTCATAAAATTATTGACATCATTAATTGGATATGCCTGTGTGGCACAAAATCCGATGGAATTTGTTTGATACACATTAGAAAAGAATTTAGGGCACGCACATATACCTGCATACATCTGGTCTTTGACAAGTAATTGAGAACATTCTCAGAGCTCAATCTTGGCTTTATGTTTATCTTGAGTATACTCAAACTCATGAATTCGAAGTATGATATGGATGAAAGTAATGGGAATTTTCCTAAATATTCAAGCAATGTAAACATATCTTTTACACAGACACTGTTATTAGGATTCCTCAAAAAATTGCTTTGAGTCGTAATAGACGTTTTCTTTTTATGAAAATAAGGCCTCATTGACCTCACGCTCTGTTAGACTGAGCAACTTCAACATGGAAGACTTATAGAATGACATAACAAGTGTTACTACTTACAATATGTAAACACTGAAGAAACATTGTTGTTTGCCACAGTATGCTCGTACTTTTTGTTTGAAGTTTACCGACTAAAATGGAAACACAAAAGAACAAGAAACTTTGTTAATAAGTACAGAAACAATGAGGAGAATTTTCAAAAAATCATCAGCATTTCAAGTAAACATCGAACATCAATAAAAACGTACTTTAGTTTGGACATACCATAACATTCGATTCTAGCCTCGTTATTCACAATCGTCTAATAGTCCATTGAACTTTCGACATCCTGTATGTTTAATTCAACCTTAATTCTAATTTTTATCACTCATTGTCTTTTACTCTCTAGAAAATTAGATCTGTTAGCATTTACGATTAGTCATTTGCTAAATTTCGACACCTGTTCCTTAATAATTGGAAATTTGAAAGCGGAGTAGTCCTTCATCCTAATATTCCGCAATTCATCAAAATTTGTTTGAAATTAACAAGAAAAAAATTACATTCATTTATCTTCAAACTTTGCCTCCGGATTCTTTTTTTTTAATATTAAGCAGGGGAACTCCGTAATAGCCGTATTAATATTCTCTTTTTACAAATCTCTTACTCTGTAGTAAAGTCGTGGAAATTAGTCCACCACGAGGGAGTTCTTATTTTAAATGTCTGGGATAGTTAAAGTGAACAAAAAAAGGTTGGCGGTTTTCTAATAGAATGAATAAATTCTCTTGTCCTTTCAATTGATTACAATGAGCCGGTTTTGTGTGCGGTCAAGCACACACCTCAACGTAATTTGGGTTAAATGAACAAGTTGTTGTTTACCTGCAATTCCTAGGTACAATCAAGGGTATTTACAGATATAAAATTATTTATTTGCAGCTAGTTAGGACCTATTCGCTTTTCTAATTCGTATAAGGAGTGTCTTTTTAAATGCGGAACATTCCTGACTAATGTTTATTTCAAAAGGAATATTTAAAATTTTACTGTTTTGCGCAGAATATATTAGATATAATATGTAAAATAGTACTTCTGGCTCTATTTATGTTAAAATACGAGCAGTAAAATTATTAGGACCATGTGCTCCGACAAGCTCTATAAACTTGGTAACGAACTGGACCATAAAATTTTGCTAGTTTAAGATTTATGGGTTCAGGAATAAAAGTTAATTTTATTTATTTTTTATTCCATGCCATATTATCCACAGAGATATTGTTAGGAAAATTTGAATTTTTACATTTTTTTTCGTATTACCAGGCTTTATCTGATTTAATAAAACCATAAACGTTATTATTAGACCTTTAGCTACCTAAAAGCGTGTTGGGTGGGAGAATATTGGAATAATATTACATCCAGAATAGTTGGAAAAGTGAAACATGATAAAAAAAATATACGATGAAGTTATAGTCGCTACAGCTGATGAAATTTCTTGCACTAAAAATTCCAGAACGAAGTGAATAAGCCGTGTGGCAAAAGCAAGGAATTTCGGCTCAGGAAAAAGGTTTATGGGTCTATTCCGGAAATTGCATTCCCTATTTTTGGAAACGTCTTTATTATGCCCTTTTACACCAACGATCATTTGTGGGTGCGAGGCCCAGGAATTTTGTTATACCCGATTTCATTTCGTTCTGGGATATTGTTTTCCTCACTGCGCGGCTAAAAAATAAAAAGATTATTTTTTCTTTCAATCTGCTTAAATGCTACAACGATAGTCTTGGAGTGACAACTGTCTTTCGCATTTACATTACAAATTCCTGGTTATATCAAGAGCTTTTCGGATTCCCGAGACGTTACGCCCTTCCACAATAATTGAATCGTATTCGTTTGGTTGAAATGTCTTTAATTCACTCTCTAAGTAGAACGTCTTAGTTAATATTGTTTTAATTCCAAGAGTAAATTTCCTGCGGCCACAAGACTTAACAAGAATATTTTCAGGAAAGTATTTGAATTTTTTTACCTCAAAAATCTAGTTTTGTTAAAGGCTAATTCGAGTAGTCTTAAAAGAACGCGGAGAAAGCTTAATAACTTCGTAATAATTGCTACTTAGAAATGCAACTCAATAAACTCCTTAAATTACGTTTCCGCTTTAATTATAGAAAAGTGTAACATTGGTTTGTGCCGCAGAAAAAACATCTATAGAAACCTCATTAGTTTACATTTAATAGACTAATTTATATTAAACAAAAAAATAAACAATTTATTCGGTCTTAGTATTTTCCTGAGACACCTCGTCCACATTGCCATCTTCCTCTTCTTCAACTTCCTCAGCATCTTCCCCACTTTCCTTATCATTATCAACTTCGCAGTAAGTACCATAGGCAACACCTCCTCTCAATTCGTCCTCACAAAATAAGGTACCAGTACTGTCACTATCTTCTGAATCGTCATCCAATAACGATATAGTTGCAGATGTTGAAGTGTTACTTAACTCTATAGTAGGTTCACTTTTCGAGTATTTGGAACTTCCCATCGAAGTGCGCATACTAGAAAAGGCGCTCGGAGAACAAGGATAATAACTGATATTTACTGTTTGTGAATGCAATTTGACAGGCTTCTTATGACTGCTTCGTTGAGTTTTCAAATCATGACAATGGCATTTATCTTGAGAATCGAACGCCTCGCAAAGAATAATAGACGGATCATTAGGATCGAGTGTTTGTGCGCACGTCTTTTCAGGTCCTCGAAAGTGCCGGTAGCACCAAGTCATTAGGCACATTAACAAAAGTAATTTCGAAATAATTGTGATCGCCAATACTGATAATAAAATAGCAGTAATACGAATTCGAGATTTGTTCACGCAATTCCAATCGCCCACTTGTATGTTACATAGATGGTGTTGCGCCACTGAAGGCTCGTATACTCCTTTCGTATATAAAAATAAAACTTTATTTTCGGAATTTAAGAGTTTCATTTCGTGCTTACCTTCGTCGTTTGTTGAGGTTATCCAGCCAGGATTGCATAAACATTCCCCGTAAGATGTAACAGTTCCGTAATGGCAAATGGCGTTGATCATGCTAAGTCTATTATCCAAAGGATAATGTTCCATTTCCTTCAAGTCCTTTCTTGAAAATGGGATATTGAGATCGCCACACTCGTTATTATAAGGAGAATATGCTACGTCAGGAAAACAGCCTTCGATCTTTGAATTACACACAGGTACTTTCTGGCATCGTTTACATTCAGGATTAAAATAACTAATAATGCCAGAATATTTTACTAAACAGTCTACAGGATTACAATTCTCTCTATAATCCAGGTCAATCGTTTCGCATTCCCGTTTTTGTTCATTTCCATCACAAGTTTCCGTCGTGTCGAAATGAATATCTGCGCTAATTTCCCTCTTTTTCAATTGATTCCGATAAATTACCTCTATGGTACATTTACCATGCCGATTATAAAGATATAAATTTGGATAGATTAAAGTTAAATTTTTTATTTGTTTCGACGGTAAAACACCCATATCTCCACCAATAAGAGTCATTGAGTTACAGTCGGAATCGTCTGGTCCAATAACTTCACAACACTGCACCATGTTTACCGACAATTCCAAATCGTCTTTGCAGATATTTTTCACTGCAACATAAAATACTAGAGCTGTATCATCTGGATTAAAAATTCCAATTCCTGAATCGACAATCTTAATTTCTGCAGTGACAATTATCACAAAATATAGTGTTAAGGAATAAACGAAAAACGGTGTATGCATAAAAAAGTTCTTTGACAGCGAAACTTCATCTGATACTCTGACAGTTTGGTTGGATGACTTTTAATTTTTTTATCCCTTTCCTGGCCATTATTAACACGTTTTTTTTCTGGATCATAATTAATTTAAGCGGGGATATAAAGGTTCTGGAAATGTGGCAATTCACGGGAAAATCGAACGGTTGATTGAAATATATCGAAGCCATATATTGAACATAATTTCATTACGAACACAATATGTGGGGTGAAATATATTGAAATACACTTTTCTAATGGAAACTTACATCCTATCTAAAAATTCTTTAAAACATAGGCTTTAGTATTTCATCTGATATCATCATGTCCCTTTTCCGTACACTTTGATCCTTTTCCTGACAAGATTTCTAGGGTATTTTAGTGAATAACAGTAATTTTGGAGGAACTACATGTCATTTTTTCTTAACTTCTGTTTCTCTTGATTCTGTTTCTTCGTTCATTCTGGCAGTCATACAGATTGGATTAATTCTTTTTCAAAGTTATTAATTCAAAGCTATGTCCGATCTGGGAAATCTGGAAACAAGTTTTAATAAAATCCAAAATATGTGTTCGAGATTACTAAATAGAGATTTGGGGTTAACTTTTATTTCCTTATGCTGCCTGCTCTTTACTAATGATAAGTAATATCTTAATATAAATGAAGACCTTATTTAAAATCGTTTTTTCTAACATGCTTTCATTGTCAAGTTCTACAATTTTGTTCGCAAAGTTTTATGTACAATACTGTTTAGAATAATATGTTTGACAGAGTAATAAATTACATACACATACTGTTTGGTTGGCAATATTATTATAGTATGATTGCAAAAACTATCTACCGACGTGCGCCATAATGTACAGAATGAGGAATAAATAATGAACCCGTAAAAGATCTTCTAATGAATTTACTTAGTCAAAAATAGATCAAGATAATAATTAATAATTTTTTAAAATTTATGGGGGTCCATTACGTCTTTTGGAATATTTAGGGGAACTTAATGGACTATTTAAAGACTTGACTTGTAAACGAATAATTTGTTGTAAATTTTTGACGCGTTAATGGACTAAATAGTGTAAACTCAAAAGGATTTTATGGCCTTTTAAAGCTACTCTATATAAAAATAGACTGTGAGATGCTGCATTAGTTTATTAATAAACGCAAAAAAATTATTAACTATACCGTATGTCATTCAATATACCATAAAAGGTGAAAAGATATTATTAAACTTTAGATGTCAAAAAATTGGAAGCAAAATAATTTTTTGTTTAATTAATTGTAACAACAAACTTTTCCTTAAAAACAGGATTATTCATCATTGTTAGACTGAAACTAGCGAGAATGCATAAGGGTCTGTCCCAGGTAAAAGACCAGATGTGCAGTGTTGTTTTAGGGCGTAAGAATATTCCACCATTTGTTTCGGTATACCAACACCTAATAGAAGATTTAGTAGGATTTGTTTGGTTGAGTAGGAGAACAAACCTCTTAAATTAATTAGATCGTAATCACACTCCCGTCAGTTATTTTAATTGGGCTCTTTTGGATTCATAGAAGATCGTTGCTCAAGCAGAGAATTTCCATTAAAGTTCTTCAGTAAATTTAACTGGCCAAATGAGAAAACAATGTTTATGACTTGTAAACTATTTTCTTGTTGCAATTAAGGCCAACTCTGTAATTTTACTTGATCAAATTCGTTTCATGACCGCTGGTGTAAAGTCCCACGTACCATGATGTTAATAAAACCTCTCTTTCAACCCACAATAGTCCAAAAGAGCGAGAAACTTCGTAAATCCCATTATCTGAGATATTTTAGTGTTACTGCACCATGAACGAAAAAAAAACGTGACTTGCGTTATAGTTCGTCCTGTATTTCTGGCCTTGAAACAATAATGAAAATACCTTGTGCTTTGTTCATTATTTAACTGAAACATGAACCGTTTGTTGCTGAAATCAACATGATTTTTTCCTTTTTTGCGATTAAACTCAATCGATATACACACGTGTATAGGACAACCCAACACGAACAAGAGAAGAAAGAAAGATTACCAACAGTTCGAGCATAGCAGCCCAGTATAAGCATCGAAACTAATATTACCGCTTGCCGTTGTAAAGTTCGGGTGAACAGAAATCAGTCCGGCTAGTGTTATATGTAAGTGTAGTGAGAGAGTGACTTGAGGAAGCTATAGTCTATAAGCAACCGCCATTTTACTAGGAATTTTAGTGATTCTAGTGATTAAACGAGTTAACTTAAGTAAGATGTAAGCTTATATTAGCTATTGTGACTCAGTTGGGCGTCTCGAAGCCGTAGAAGTGAAACAAGTTTAAAGAGACGCCTTCATGGTGCTAAAACCCATTTCTAAAGGTAACAACTGCTTAGAACTTTGGCCGGTTTGCTTTTTGATCGTTGTGAGTGAGTCATTTGCTGTTGGTAAAGAAATTAACAATGCCTTTGTGTGAGAAAAATGACTAAACATGACATTTTATTATCTCTTCTATGGGTTGCTTGTATTGAAATCACCAGTACTAACTTTGTCTGTTCATAAATTGTTCCTATATTGCAGTAAGCGGAACCTAATAAATTATTGTTCTTTATTTTATACATCGTTGAAATCATCAGCATTAAAGAAAGTTCGTTGACTCGCTAAAAGGGTTTGCCAATATCCTGAAGCTTCATTATATAATATTTATATCAATTGAAAACTGGAGGAACAACTTTAAAGGACTTTACGATACTCACAAACGAACGTGACATATTTAGAAGCGATTGAGATATTTTTTTATTGATTGTGATTACCTTATCTATTAGACACTTCAGAATTAAAGTATTTACATTTTCACATACAAAGTACAGTGCAATTACATTAAAATTAAATATTGCCAACGTGCATGTGCCGTGTTCAAAACAAACCTCTTTCCAACCTTATGTAAGGTTAATATACTGCGATTGACTTTATAAACTATTTATTTCACCTTCTAAATATTTATTTCTCCGTTCATTATCGATTTCATTAACCAACAAAGTTTACCGATTGTGTTGTTCTTGGGTGTCGTGCTTGGTTCACTTGGAAGCGATGTAATGTTTTTAAAACTGCATTTATTTTTCTAAGCTTCAAGACGCAAGAAAATACCCTATTTATTCTCTAAATATCCATGGTTTAAGGGTGCATTCACACGAAGAAAAATAAACAACCGTTCCATTTTTACGTAGCAAAGTACTGGAAAATTTACTACTGCATTCGAACGAGTGTTAAAACGTCTATGTTTCCTTCCAAGCCAACATTTATTTGACACATTTAGTCCTATAAATTATTTATACGAATTCTGATAACGTTTTCAATACAATATAATGTTGGTTCGCTCCTTGTTGCAGCCTAGACAAATGGGTCGATGAAGGTTTAAATGTCACGTTATGTATTGTCGACCTATGAGGGAATATAAAACTGAATGGTCTTCGGTTAGATGATCCTTGGAAATCTAATGGGGCTTCAAAGTAAATTTCCTGGAATGTGTTCTTGGCCGCTTGGTTTTATTACGGAGGAAAAGACATCTGCTAACTATCGTTACCAATATTGTCTTTTGCGTGTTAAAATGATCAGCACCATGGGAAAAAACCTATTTTCTTTTTTTTTTGCATGTTTATTGACAACAATTTCAGAAATATAGAATTGTTGTTTGTTCGATTATATCTTTAAGGGATAGATTTCAATAAAATGATACTTTTCCAATACATTTTTAACAGTTTTTGACCTATTTGTTTCTTTGTTTCAGAACTATGTCCCAAATACAAGATAACAATTGTCGAATTAGTGAGGAAATTATCCTTAGGTTATGGTAAGTTTAATTTTATCTAACGGTTAGCAAAGTAACGGATTTAGTTAATATTTTTTATCTAAATAATTTCACATAAAAGGCACTGTTCTTCGTCGATTAATATGACATGGTTCTCTTGTTTGTTTTTTGGTTGATAAGATATGACTTCTCCCTCTTCAAATACAATCTATCAGAATAAACAGGATGAATGTTCTATATGAATATGTTAGTTTGGAAATCCCGGTACGAAACAAACATTGAAACGTTGTTATAGGTATTACCTTTCAATGTTTCCAAAAATTCTGTATTAAACATGTTTAACATAGGGTATGTAGAATATTGTACTTTTTTTGTATCCCTTAATGAATAGAAATCTAAATAGAATCCTATGTTTTTTCGTTTTTAATGTTTTGTTACGTTTTTGTTTAATAGAATAGTAAAAAATATGAATAGTCAATGTTCGCTAGCTTTTTTCTCATTGTGTAATTCATTAGCTTAAAAGCATCATGCAACTGTTTGCCAGAAAGCTTTAATAAGTGGTTTTAATAACATTTTCAGTATTAATTTACTACATGGAATAAAGTCCTTCAATTTTTCTATAAAAACAGTATTTTTAGCATCATTAGCATGCAACATTTCCCTTAGCTTTCGTTCTTTATGGAAAAAGCAAATTCAACGGTTTCTTTTGAAATTCTTTACTGCGTTTGCTTTTAATCTCAATAGTAACTTTTTTTTTGGAATTATGCTCGAATAACTCCCTGGTTCACCACTGACATATTCCGCAAGTTTAGAGGAAAAACGCAAATTTTCCAACTTTTCACAATTCCTCTTTTAAAGGCAACGCCTGAAAGTTAAACTTGAGAAAGAGCAACATCGTTTATTGAGGTTACGGGCCTATTCATTAATCAAACAATTCAACTCGAAAAAAAATTGTATTAAATAAAACGAACAGATGCTGCATGAAAAGTACCGCTTTTCCAACCATCCGTATCATCTCAATGCATGGATGAATGTTAAATATTTACTACCTATGTATGAATAAAATGGATTCGTTTAACGTAAGAATTTTTCCTGTTCTAAATCCGTATGTAAGTGGTGAACCCGTTGTAGAATCGGTCATTTTATATATTGCATTGACCTTTTGATTACGTTAAATTGAACTTCGCGTTATTACAGCAGAGACACGATTATCTGCATTATCATTACGATTAATTTGTCGAGACTGTTGACTAGTAAAGAAACTCTTCAAGAATGTCTTTATGGATTTATGATTGTTATTGTTTATTGCTCTCATTGAACCCGAAACATATTTATTTTGCATGCAGAGAGCGAGATCTTCATTAACAGGAAGTTTCTTTTTTCAGGATTCGAATCACCAATAAATTTTTGAAGTAGCGATTGCTTTACGATTTATGTGGTAAGTTGATCGGAAATAAAATATGTATATATGTATAGATGAAAACGTACATATTGATTTCGGCTTATTTGAATTTTATGATAGACTCGACTAGTTTTTCAGTATTCGTACCCGTAAACACGCCTACGTTAATCTTGTTTTTCATCAAAACAAAACATGGCAAAGCTATTATATTATAATCTTCAACCAATTGATCCAATTCGTCCACATTCACCCGTAAAAATGGCACAGTGTTATATTCGGTTGCCAATTGCTGCACTTTTCCTTCCACCGTTTTACATGAACCGCACCACGGAGCAAAAAACTCAATTATTACTAAAATTGTCTCATTTTCTTCCAAGTTCTGTTTCAAATCCTCTTTGTCTTTTATATCAATTATCATTTCTTTTACGAAAACTATATATTGACATTGAAGTATACCTTTTTCACTTCAATACCTGAAGAACGTTAACCTTAATTATACAAACTTAATATTGTAGCCTTCTCCTCTAGATCCCTAAACAATTCCAGGCCGTTGTTTTAATAATAATCTTGCTTCCTGTTCTCTTTAATGCTTAAATTTTACCAATTATGTCACTATTACAAATGTATGTCTTAATCTCAAATCCATTTTTTCCTTCTAGGTCAGACTCATATACAGAATGGCTTCAATACTGCTCTGGTTCTTCATAGTGGCAACTTTAGTTCATCACACAAGTTCTGAATTAGATTGGACTAGAAGCTGCAATATATGCACATGTATATGGGTGAGCGGTCGTAAAACCGCCAATTGCTCGAATAGAGGTTTCAATGAAATTCCTAAAGACATAAGCAACGTAGTACGAGAAATAGACTTTTCAAACAATCCACTTTATACGTTAAGCGATAGGGAGTTCGTCAGTGCCAATTTGTTCGACATACATAAGTTGAAATTTCAAAATTGCTCAATTGAGTTAGTCAACGAAGGTGCTTTTAAGCGATTAGCTCTCATAATCGAATTGGACCTCTCTAGAAACATGATACACGAATTAAAAAGCAACACTTTTAGAGATAATAGTAAATTAAGAATCATTATTTTAAGTTATAACAAGCTTGAAAAACTCGAAGACGGGTTATTCTACAATATGACTTACGTTCAGAGAATTCATGTTGATCACAATGAAATCAGTTCGATAACAGAGAAGACATTTTACGAACTCCCTGCATTGACTGATATTAATCTAGGATACAATCAACTGAAGACGATAGATTTTGATTTAAAACTGCAGCTTCCAAAATTGAATAGTCTTAATGTAGAAGAAAATCCTTGGGTGTGCGATTGCCGTTTAGAACTCTTCCATCAGTCCGTAATGAGAAACAATCTTATTACTCATGTTACAAGATGCCGCGAACCTCTTAAAATGCGTGGAAGACTTTGGAATACTAGAGAATCGTTTCCTTGTTCGCCCATTATCATTCATCCTCTTCCATCCACTCAAATTACGGCTACAAGTAACAATGTTACTTTAATATGTAAAGTTAGAGGTGAGCCTGAACCTGATGTGGATTGGACTAACAATGGTCACATCATCGAAAAGGATCCTAGAAAAAATAGGCAAAAATATTACAGTTCCAAGGGTAAAACTGGCCAATTTACTTGGAATAATTTGACAATAATTAATTTAACCTACAAAGACCGGGGAGATTACAAATGTATAGCCAAGAACCCTGGAGGTGAAGACGAGAAAAATGTCACATTAATAATTGATGCTGATGCATTAAGTGGAGGACCACTTGGAGGTCTTGGAGGGTCTTCAGGGCTAATAATAGGCCTTTCCATAGGACTCGTTTTTCTGCTATTGGTGATATTAATTTTAGTTTGCCTATATTGCCGTAAGACCAACAAAAGAGTATTACAATCTAAGCAAAATGACTTGGGAGGTTCATCTGAGGAATGTATTAATATGAGTGGACACCTTGATATGAAAAAAGGACTTATTACTGATGTTAATCCTATAAATAAGCCTCCAAGGACAACAGTTCCTGCATCGGTGGTCAGTGGAGGCACTGAAGTTAGTGACGCCAAGAGAAATCTTTTAGATAATGAATCAGTTTTTGGTAATGCCACAGTTCATAGTATTTTATTAAAATTATAATTAATGAATTTTAATTTGTAGATTACGAGGATGAATCCAGATCCTATGATTTTGATCAGCCCTTGTTGCAAAAATCGCAGAATCCTTTGGTAGAGGCTGATTATGGACACACTCCATATCCCCCTGACTTACTCTCGTTTCCTCCTCAAAGATCTCAAATTTCTCCCGCTGGATCGAATGCTTCCACCCTCATTATCGACTCGAGGTAATAGACAATTTAATGTTCAAAAGTTTCGTGTTTTAAATCTATACGTTACTTTTATCAATGGCGATGTTTATGATTAATTTGATACTTTCCTTTAGAAACTTGCATCGTCAGGACATCAATCATAAATCAAACTTCGCATGGGGGCAATTTTTTCCGATTCATTGATCTATTTTATAAAAAAATCCTCCCTTTATGTTTTAATTTTGTGCTATAAACTATTAATTTTGTTGCAGAATGCCGCCTATTCATGGTCCTCAAAGTCCTTTGCATAGCCCGATTTACGATCAACTAAGTATGTATAAAACACTGCCCTATTCAAGGTCGCAAAGCCCTTTCGCGCCTGGAATTGGCATTGCCCGAATACCTAGACAAGGTTATGTGACAATTCCTCGAAAACCAAGGCAAAGCTGGAGCTCGGAACCTCCACCAAGTAGTGAAGGGATTGCGGAACCTCTTTATGACAATTTAGGCATACGATCAACTGTTGATGGTTAGTTTTTGATAAAATTTTTAAACGATTATTTATTTATAAACAATACTTTTAGGAAGCTCTGTATTGTCACTGAATAAAACTGGTACCGACCCAGTTACAACACCTCGAATTAACAGATTATTACCACCAACTCCTTCCACAATAGATCCTATAGTTGAATCTCATGAATCGCCAAATACTTCTGCCACACAACAGGAACAACAATCGATAAAAGTGTCTCCTGTACAACCTTTAGCGTCTCCAAGAAAAAGTCATACGCCAAGTGTAAAGCCACAGGTTCCCCAAAAACCTATAAAAAGTCAAACTTTACCTCGAAAATTACATTCCTCTGGATCATTAAGTCAGAGTTCCACAGAAAAAAGGCATTCTGTCACTAGTGACATGGCATCTTCGACTGATGAAGGTACATCTGAGTGAAATTATATCCTTCAATTTTGATTAAATATTGAATTTTAGGTAAACCGAAGAAAATCCCTCCGCGTGTGCCACCGAAACCTCCCAAAAGCGCTACAAAAAGTTCAAAACCGTTGTTCGAAGACGAAGGAGAGGATGGTACAGAAGTGTGATTGTTACTAAAACCAGTACTCGTACGAGCACTGGTCCTCTTATCAAATTATTAGCTATTTTGACCAACGCTTATAGATTTACTATTTTCTTATAAAAATGTTTTATACAGGGTGAATCTCTAACTTTGTAAATAAATTATAATAGGTTATATAATTAATTATATTAATTATTTATAAAGAATTAGATTTTTATAATAAAAATGCTTACAGTTGAATGAATTTCAAATTTTCTCTTCTGAATGTAGCTGTCGATTATATTTTATACGGAGAGTGCCTTAAATGTATAAATGTTGTAAATAATTACTTACGTAGGTAGTACGAAAATGACCTATTGATTAAAATAAATGAAAATTTCAAGATTTTTCTTGTTAATTAACCTTTTTATGTTACCTGAATATTGTCAAAATGTCAAGAAAAATCAAAATATTTTTTAAGTAATAGTTTTTATAAAAAAACATGAGTAAAGAAAGCAAAAAACAGGCCAACAGACTTGTAAGGCAATGCAGACTTGAAAGTCGAAAAAGCGTGAAGAAATTCACATTAGAAGATTTAATAGCAACTGAATTAACCGAAAATCTAATGGACAAATTTAATATTAATAAAGCAAACCGAGATAGATTAAAAATATTCCAGGCGGAACATTGCAAGAAAATGAAATTGTACGAGTACAGAAGACAACTGACACCTTTATATCTGGAAGTGCCACAATTCAATAGTTCTTTTACCAATTTACGAAGTTACGCTGAGAAATGTCCTACAACAAAAATGTCAACTTTTCAGGAATTTTCGATTAGAAAACGAGTAAGACATCACGTGTTTATTTTATATTCTCACTAGATTTCTTCTTAAAAAAAAAACAGGTGCAAAAGAACGCATTGGAAGCAAAATATCCTCAAATCATTGAGAATATAATAACTGAAACAAGGGAACAATTCGAAATAGTTACTCATACGGCAGGAGTGAACTTAAAAGTCCAAGCCATGTATGGTAGGGAGGATAGATATCATGTAGAGCCATACAAATATTTAGGACGCACTAAAAATTATAACAACTACATAAACATGAAACAAGAGATTGCTTCTAAATTTCTATTGCACCACAATCTTGTAAGAAGAGTTCTGTTTGAATGCGTTAATGGTCTTCCAGATTATCTCTGTAATATCAGGTAGTATTTAACAAATAATATTTTACAGTTATCATATAAAGACTATACTTTAAACTCAAGCAACTTGAGAAGCAAACCTAATGACATACGAGAATTAGATGTAATTTTAAAAAATTTATTGAAGAAGCTGAAAATTACATGAAAAGACTTCATAACCATATCATTGAGATAACAGAAGTTGACCAAACAAAAGCTAAAGTGGGTGCCACTGTTTACAATCGTATTTTGAAGGTTTGCAATGGTCTATTATCAGTTTATTTCGGACAAGCTTTATACCGAACTATTAATCATATAATTGAAGTAACAGGCAACGAAGATCAAGTGCCTTATTTGAAATTGTCAATAAACTATAAGGAGAACCTAGTATTACAACCGACACCGCAAGACTTGACTTTAATCTATCACATGTTCATTTCCAACTTAGTGGAGAGTGCCAACAAGTTTTTGGTGCTGGAATATTATCGCAAGAGAAATTACCAGTCACGAACATTAACCATTTACATAACAGATGAATTTGTTAATGATTCCATGGAGCAAGTGGCTGAAAATATTGCAGAATTATATATACCAATTGAAGCGTGTGTTAAAAAACTCGACGAAGATTTTTCAGAAATTTATATCGATCTAAGTGTATTGGGTAATTTTTTTTGTAATAAAAAGACCCATATAAACAAAAATATGTTTAGGAGACCTTTCTGCAAAATCCTCACTTCCCGACGCTTCATTGAAATTCAATTCTGATTGCGAAAAAATTAAGCATTACCAAGATTACATTAAAAAGGCCACCAGCATGCTTAGTAGCGAATATTTCGGCATTGGACAACTAATTTTGTCTGACTACGTGGCCTCAATAAAGGAATCGTTGTATGGCGTCATTGAAAATATTTTTAAAGATTTGTGTAACATTCATATAAACGAAGACGAAAATATTTGCAACACTTTTGAAGATTTAAAAGAATACGCGTTAACTAAACCCTCTACAACTGAAGATCTAATTGAGCAAGGTGAATAAGGTTTAATTTAGTTATTTGATTTAGTGTAATTTTGAATTTTTAACAAGGAAAATATATGATTTACGTTAAGACAGTTCTCTTACACGAACTTCGGGATAGAATACAACAAATGCTTTACAATTTAACTACTCTCATGGAATTTGGAATTTTAACCAAGGAACATATGGAGCTTAACGCTGTTACTGTGCTTTGGCTCCAGAATATTCAGCCTATTTTAGAAATAAATTCCAGTATATATGAACAAATTAAATTCGAGTATGAAGAAAGGCTCCAAGCCACTGTTA
This sequence comes from Hypothenemus hampei, assembly GCA_013372445.1. NCBI lineage: Eukaryota > Metazoa > Arthropoda > Insecta > Coleoptera > Curculionidae > Hypothenemus > Hypothenemus hampei. The sequence continues at coordinate 202,035 of JABRWK010000040.1, forward strand.
AGTATGTTAATGAAACTATTGAAAAATTAATACCAATGGCAGGTAAGAGAAAAAAAAGCGCTTCATTCCTAGCTTGATAACGTGTTAACTTATAGGTAGTTTGGATGATATGGACGATTTTGAAAGATGTAGGGAGTACATAAACCAAATAAAAGTTCATTTGGTAGTATTAAGAGATTTACGAAAGAAAATCACATGGATAGTCAAAGAACAGAAATGTTTAGGATTCACAATTTCACAGTTTAAAAACGTTGAAGAGGTTGAGAATTGGATTTATCCTTTTTTCCATTTATTGAATATTTGTATGAATATAAAAAGGTACAATTCTTGCTTAAAATCCACTTGACCGCATCTTGTTATGCTTCAATTTAAAGACATATTAACGTTTGGCTTGATGGACCTTTTGAATTTCTGAATTTTGAAGAAACCGAACAAAAAATCGAGGAATACATGAAAGATCTATTAAAAATTCAAAAAACTTATCGCATAAAGCTCCGGTAAAAAAGTTACTATCACATATGAAAAAGTTTTAATCCTTTCACAAATAGGCAAGCAGCTATTGAAAATACTAAAATGAGGTTTTTCGGCGTCATTGACGATCCAGATATGTATGCCTGGCCCGCGCCTCTTAAACTAACCGCTCTAGCTATTAACAGTTTAAAGGAGTTTCGTCCAGCCCTGAATATAATGAGAATCATGTGCAATGATGCTTTGGTGTGCACTTTACTATTTCCAAATCAGAATATTTATTTTCATTACTTTTTGTTAGGTGAAAAGACATTGGAAAGATATGTCTTTAATAGCTGGATTCGATTTGACTCCAAATGCAGGTACTTCTTTAAGAAAATTAACTCAAATGGGCTTGGAACACGATCTGGATAAATACGACGTTATAAGGTTTTGAATTCGGATATTATGTAGTTCCATTTTATGGTTTTTACTTCTTCTAGTTCTGGAGCAACTAAGGAGCGAGAACTCTATACAAATTTAGTAAAAATGCAAAAAGAATGGGACGATATATTATTTAAAACTAGTTTATTTAAAGATACAGGAGTGACTATTCTAACTGCCCTAGATGACATTCAGGTTTTATTTTATTTTGGTTTATTTTAATTAAAAAAAAACATAATATTAGGTGATTTTGGATGATCACATTCTAAAAGCCCTTACCATGCGAGGTTCAATATTTGTAAAACCATGTGAAACTGAAGTAAAAGCGTTTTATAAAAAATTAATTCGCATAAATGGCACATTAGATGAATGGGGTAAAGTGCAATCCCAATGGCTGTACCTGTTACCAATTTTTTCATCTAAAGATATTGTGGCTCAAATGCCCGAGGAAGGAATGTTATTTAGAGAAGTAAGGCATTTGTATAACAGTAAAGGTTAATTCTTACTTGCGCGTCATTCATGTTGGCGACATGATGCAATGATGTAAAAAGTCACTAGATAAATATTTCATATTTGTAAACGAGTTTGTTCTCACCTGCACTGCACTACAGGTAACGACGCATCATTTCGTCGCGCGGCAACGATAGTAATTGTTGTGTCGCAGTGCGTCATGTCCAGTTTAATTGACAATAGATGTCAATTCTGATTTCAATGTAATTACATTGTGTTTTTTACACAATGTGTTCTATGGACGACGAAAACATAAAGAAATTGATCATTTTTATGGCTGAATATGTAGAACTTTATGCTTTATCAAACAAAAAATGTGGTAATCAGTAAAGAAAAGAAAACATTTGGAGAGAAATTTAAAATTTTTATCAGTTGATTAAACTTTTCTGGCATCATCCTGAAATATTTATAAAATTTCATTTCGTCTTCTTGCAATCTCCTGAAGAGAGTATGAAATTCTCGTTCTTGCAGTTTTAATCTGAATATATGGTGTACCCAATATGTTCTTTGCGTGTTTTTTCATTCAATTTGAATATTCATGATACCCGATAATGAACTAGAATTAGACCTTTTAAAGAAACCGAAAAACGATGTTGCTCAAAGGAAATAAATGTCAACTGCCAACTTGACTCTCAACGTTTATTATTGTGGCGCTGTCGTTCGTTTTCGCTAAAATGATAAATCCTAACAAGGTTACGGCACTTTACATCTCTGCCACGTGTCATGTCACCGAACCGAATATTGTGCAAATGCGAATCAACTTTAATAATTTTCAATTTTTGAAATGAAACTTCTTTGGGCACATTGCAAGTAAAAATTTAAAATTGCGTCAGGTTTTCAAAAAAATTTTCTCAAAAGTAAAAAATGTCGTTTAAATTTTTTCGACAATGAACGATTCAACCAAATTAATTGATTTTATTAAATTTTGTGGTTTGAATAAAATATTTTGATGCCAAAAACGAATACCCGGCTCTTAAACCATTGTAAAAGCTTGAAAGAAAATCATTAACGTCAATTTCCAACCGAAAACTGCAACAGAACATGTATGGTATATGTATAATATATCTATTAAAAATAGTAACCTGCTGTGTAGAAGTTTCCCTTCTAATACATACACTGAATTGCACGCGCTCTAACTTTTTTCCACTGTCTTAGGTCAATGATATTTATAAAAGATACATGGATCTTGTTGTTAGGGATCCTAGAGTGTTTACTGTAGCTGGAGCAGAAGGAGTTTTGGAAATTATGCAACATTGCAATGAATTATTAGATAAAATTAATGAAGGAGTAACGGCATATTTGGAGAAAAAAAGACTCTATTTTCCAAGGTATTCTCTTATAAGACACCGGCAAAAATTCAATAATATATTTCAGATTCTTCTTTTTATCGAATGACGAAATGCTCGAAATTTTATCGGAAACTAAAGACCCCCTGCGCGTTCAACCGCACTTGAAAAAATGTTTCGAAGCAATTAACAAGCTTCATTTCACCGATAAATTAGAGATTTTAGCAATGTACAGTCAGGAAAACGAGAAAGTCAATTTCCGCACTCAAGTGAACACGAAAGATGCAGGAGGCAGCGTCGAAAAGTGGCTAATACTAGTCGAAGAACAAATGGTGGTTTCCGTTCGAGACCAAATTCTTAAAAGCTTTAAAAATTATTTTTTGATTCCTCGAACCCAATGGGTGAGAACGCATTCAAATCATGTAGTATCATTAATGAACTAAATATTTGTAAAAAGGTACAGAAATGGCCTGGACAAGTTGTTTTATGCGTATCTCAAATGCACTGGACTTATAATGTGCACAAAGCCTTAAATAACGAAGAAAACTTTACGGTTGCATCATTTTTCGAGAGCCTTCGTATTTCACTTAATGATATTGTAGCTTTAATTAGAGATCCAACATTGACTAACTTATCACGAATTACTGTGAAGGTTCCTTCCTAGTCAAATACCTATTAGAAAATATGTTTATTTCTAGCACATTTTAGGCTCTGATCGTTATAGATGTGCACGCCAAAGACGTGGTCGAAGATTTGTTAAAAAAAAAAGTTGATAACGATAAAGAGTTCAAATGGCTGTCCCAAATGAGATACTACTTAGAAGAGGATGAAGCATTAGTAAGGCTTATAAATGCGACTGTCAAATATGCCTACGAATATTTGGGTAATAAATAGTTCATTTCATTTGAAATTCCAATCATTTGATTTTCCAGGGAATTCCGATAGACTCGTAATAACCCCATTAACAGACAGATGTTATCGTACGTTAATAGGGGCATATCATTTGCATTTAAATGGAGCACCAGAAGGTCCAGCTGGAACGGGAAAAACTGAAACTACCAAAGACTTAGCCAAAGCTCTAGCTGTGCAATGTGTAGTGTTTAATTGTTCTGATGGACTCGATTATAAAGCCATGGGAAAATTTTTCAAAGGTATTTCAATATTCATTCACTAAACCTAATTCAATTTTTTATTATCAAAAATTAGGATTGGCATCTTGTGGTGCTTGGGTGTGTTTTGACGAGTTCAATAGGATAGATATAGAAGTGTTATCAGTGGTAGCCCAACAAATATTGTCAATTGTGCTTGCTGTTCGAGCTAAAGTTACGAAATTCAACTTTGAAGGCACAGAAATTAACTTGAATCCTGCTTGTTACGTATGCATTACAATGAATCCTGGATATGCTGGTAGAACTGAATTACCTGATAATTTAAAAGTTGGTTCTACAAAAATTGAGTCAAATTTCACATAAACAACCGTTAAATATCAGGTGTTGTTTAGGACAGTGGCTATGATGGTTCCAGACTATGCAATGATTGGAGAAATATCCCTTTACTCATATGGATTTGTTGATGCTAGAAATTTGTCAGTGAAGATTGTTACCACTTACAGATTGTGTTCGGAGCAATTATCTTCACAAAATCACTATGATTATGGTATTACTGATAAAATTTAATTTTAAAATAGAAAAACATTACAAATTCAGGCATGAGAGCTGTAAAATCGGTACTATCAGCTGCAGGAAACAATAAACGAAAAACTCCAGATGAAGACGAAAACATACTATTACTAAGAGCAATTCTAGATGTTAATTTACCTAAATTCTTAAACCATGACCTTCCACTATTTGATGGTATGCTGACATAAAAGATGAAATTTATAATACCTTCTAAACTAAAAAATATCACAGGTATAATATCAGATCTTTTCCCTGGTGTGATCCTACCTCAGGCCGACTACAATATCCTCACAGCTGCAATGATTACGTGTGCTCAAAAACGGCAACTACAACCTAAAGAAAGTTTCTTAACAAAAATCATTCAAACATATGAAATGATGATAGTGAGACACGGATTTATGTTGGTAGGATTTCCGTTTGCAGGAAAAACATCGACGTTAAAAGTCCTCGCAGACAGTTTAACATTGTTAAATCGGCAGGGACATGATGAAGAAAAGGTAAACTAATTGCTAAATTATAGACCAGACACTACAATTTTAAATGTACATCATATCTACCAACTATCATTCCATTTACAAATATACACGGTGGTCAACTTTGTGTCCGCCAAAAAAAAATGGATGAAACTATATCCAAAATGAAATAAAACCCCATCAGCCGCACGTTTCTATCTCAATTCGTTACAGAGATATGATAAAATTAAAAAAAAACAAAATGAAAGCTCATTAGCTTTATAAGAAATTTAACGCTGATTTCAAACCTGTGGTCAGAAGTTACGAAAAACTGAGCCGAAGTTTATAAATATCAGTATTTATGGTACAAAACATAGTTTTCTGAAAAGAGCATTGAAAAATTCATCTCTGTAACGGATTGAAATAGAAAGTAAGAAAATAATAGTAGTAAAGTTTGACTGGGTTTTATGCTATTTTAGATGCAGTTTCATCCATTTTATTCTGGCAGACACAAAACCGACCACCCTGTATTCCGTTTCTTCGATAAGAATGAATGTCAAAATGTAAATTAATTTTTATTCTTTTCTTTCGAAATTGCGTTTTGTTCTAAAAGACCAGTACTGATTCCTCAAAATAAAAAATATATATACATATATCTAACTGACGTATACGATTAGTTGCAGACAAAAGTTTAGTTTTGGTTTTGTTTAAAATAATAAAACAATAAAAAAAGAATAAATATAATAATAAGAATAGCAATAATATGTAATCTAAAATTCTGTTTAACAAAATTAGCAAAAATAATATCACAAATCACAAAGAACGATCAAAATTAACATAAAGATTTATTGACATCACTGTAATTTTCGGTCCAATAATCTAAGAAGTTAAAAAAATAGCTATGCTAACTGCTCTAACCATTTACTAAGTTGATAAAATTGTAATTTACCTTCAAAATTATACCGTCCAGCCTACAAACAAACATATTTCCATTGAAATATTTTTAAGGTTGAATATTTAATTCTAAACCCGAAAGCTATAACAATGGGACAATTATATGGCCAATTTGACCCAATATCCTACGAATGGACTGATGGAGTTGTTGCAACAGGATTTCGAAATTATGCCACGGATTCAAGTACGAATAGGTTTACAATTTTCTTTACAACAACAAAGAAAAAATACTAACATACATTTTCTTGTAGAAAATGGATTATATTTGATGGTCCAGTAGACGCAGTTTGGATCGAAAACATGAATAGTGTTTTAGACGATAACAAGAAACTCTGTCTGATGTCCGGTGAAGTAATGTCAATGACTAACAGTATGTCCTTAATTTTTGAAGCGATGGACTTGGAACAAGCATCACCTGCAACAGTAATTTAATTCCAAAAACAAAAGTGATAAAATGCATAAAGGAATCTCTAGGTTTCAAGATGTGGAATGATTTATATGCAACCGGAGTCTCTAGGTTGGAGACCGTTCGTTGACTCTTGGTTACCAAATTGCAATCAAGAATGGTGTTCCGAGGAAAAAGTTGATTATATTAGCGACATTATCAACTGGATAGTGCCTCCATGTCTAGATTTTATTAAAAATAAATGTGTCCAGGTAAACATTTTTTTTATTACATGCAATTTCAAAATAATAAAAGACCTTTATAGTTTTGCAATCCAGGTGAAATTAGTTTAGTAAGAAATTTTATGAGTATAGCAGAGATGCTCTTAAATGATGCATGCGATGGAAGGATTAAAAAGGAAGAAGACATAAAAAATATGCCCATTTGGATACAAGTTAGCTTTATTCAAGCAGGGGTATTGAATATTAAAATTTACAATTAAATGTTATAAAAAAAATCTTTTCCAAGGTTTGGGGATTAGCTTCAATTTTGGACAGAAACTCTAGAGAAATGTTTGATGAATTTTACAAACAACTTTGGAAAGGTCAAAACGAAAGACATCCTTATCCAGAATCAATAGAAAAATTGGAAATCAGTATTCCAAGTGAAGGTTTATTGTTCGATTACTCTTACAATTATAAAATGAAAGGCAACTGGAAGTACTGGCCTGAAATCGTTAAGGCTGAAAGAGTTGACGAGTGCAAAAATATCTTACAAGCCCTTATTCCAACTGTGGACACTGCCAGGTAACTGTAATAGATCTGTTATTTAAACTATTGAATGTTTACGTTTAGATATATGGCTTTAATTAATATGCATATTCGATACAATCGAAGATTATTATTAATCGGTCCAACTGGCACAGGAAAAAGTTTCTATATTCAAGACATGTTATTGAACAAATTAGACAAGACAAAATATGAACCTGGATTTATCACATTTACTGTTCAAATCACTTGCAACCAAACACAAGATTTGGTGATTTCCAAATTGAATAAAAGAAAAAGGGGACATTATGGCGCTCAAAAGGGAAAAACAGCTGTCTTATTTATTGACGATGTTAACATGCCTTTGAAAGAGCAATATGGAGCACAGCCTCCTTTGGAATTATTGAGGTAGATATAATTTGAATTTTGAGAATCATTTTTTAGGTTTAAAATTTTTTGCAGACAATTCTTTGATCATAAGAATTGGTATGACTTAAAAAACACTGAGCCGATTTACTTACATAATGTACTCTTTCTTGGGGCAATGGGTGTTGTTGGAGGTAGCAGACAAGATGTTTATGCAAGGTTTTTAAGACATTTCAACATATTTTCTATTAATGAATTCGATGAGGAGACCATGTCGAAAATATACAGCAATATTCTGCTGTTGGGTTGGAAAAACAACGGGTTCCCATCGGAAATTATTTTCTACGTTAATCAAAACTGTCTCAGCAAGTTTGGATATCTACAGCGCTTCTATTGAAAACTTAAGACCAACACCTTCCAAGAGTCATTACGTTTTCAATTTAAGAGACTTCTCTCGTATGATACAAGGTAGAAAAAGTGTTTTTATAAGTGCAAAAACACAAATAAACCCCATTTTAAGGTTGTGCAATGTTACGAAAAGAATCAGCTGAAAATAAAAAGACGTTTTCCAAAATATGGGTTCACGAAGTATTACGAGTATTTTATGATCGTTTAGTGGAAAACTATGACAAGAACTGGTTGTTCGAAAAGATACGTACATGTGTAAAAGACAATTTCAGAGAAATTTTCGAGCACGTATTCGACAATATGCCTAGAGACGAAAATGGTACAAAATCCTTTCATTATACAGGATGTCCCTGAAGATCTTGATCAAACTTTACCAATATAACTTATGAAACCAAAGAATAAAAAAAGTTCCTATGAACATAAATCCGCAACGTCTTCATTTAAGAGATACAGGGTGTTGAAATTTAATTTTTTTATTGGTTTTTTTTAATATGTTTAGGCAAAAATGTAATAATCAGACGAATTTGGTATACAGGGGTTTCTTATGACGTAAAACCCAAATATTGTCTTAGTTTTTTTATTATTGACAGAGGGTGCCACATACAAGGTTCCATCAAATTTGAATTAACCCTAACTTTTTTGCCCAACACTGTATGTCACTTTCGACTAGAAAAAAACAATTTTTTACACCTTTTCTGCTTAAAAAAGGTATACCTTATCGATGTCGCTAGAAGCAACGGTTTCCTGTAAAAAAACATCTAAAGCTCATGATGCATGTAAATTATACTTATATTAAAATGAATGGAAAATTGTTAACTTTTAAGCGAAGACGTTGCGGACCTATGTTCACAGGAACTTTTTTTATTCTTTGGTTTCATAGATTACGTTGGTAAAGTTTGGCCAAGACTTTCAGAGACACCCTGTATATTGTTAACAGCCTCTTTATTGAAATTTCAAAGGTCTGGTTAAGCAAGATGCTATGAAAACATTAATGTTTGGTACTTACTTCGACCAAGATTCAGATGAAGATAAACGATACGAAGAGGTTGTGAATGTGGAAGCGTTCAAAACGTTAAGTGAAAATTGCTTATACGAATACAATGCTACTCACAAATCGAAAATGGACATTATTCTATTCGACTATGCTTTGGAACATTTGTCAAAGGTTTGCAGAGTGTTATCGATGAATTGCGGCAGTGCGTTGTTGGTAAAATTTTTCTAACTTGAAAGTACCAAAGCTACTCATTTTAATTTTAGGTCGGCATAAGTGGTTCCGGAAGACAATCCTTGACTCGACTTGCTGGAGAAATTTACGGACATACTCTCTTTCAGCCGGAAATTACGAACAATTATAGTATAATCGACTGGAGAGATGATATTAAAAAAATGTTAAAAGAGGCAGGCGGAAGAGGAAAACATAGCGTTTTTTTGATTTCAGAAGGCCAAATTAAAGAAGAGAATTTCTTGCAAGATATTGATTGTCTGCTAAACTTGGGTGAAGTACCCAATATATACCAAATTGATGAAAAACAAGAAATTCTGGATATGGTTCGACTGGCAGCTCAAGGTAAAATTAATTATTAATTTTATCTTGACCTGTTAAATTTCTTTTTAAGGTGGTAATAGAAATTTAGAAATCAATCCATTAGAAGTTTTCTTTTTCTTCACGAAACGGTGCAAAGAAAGATTGCACATAATTCTCTGCTTTAGTCCAGTGGGTTCCACATTCAGAAATCGATTAAGATTGTTTCCGTCTTTGATCAATTGTTGCACTATAGATTGGTTTGAGTTCTGGCCTAGTGAAGCTCTCGTAGAAGTGGCACGTAGATGGATGGCAGATGTAAACTTATCTGATGAAATCAAAGAAGTAGCTGTGGTAAAATTAATAGAGTCTAACAATAATAATCTAAATAATAACAATTTTCAATATAATTTAAGACCGCTTGTCAGTATTTTCATGTGGAAGCTACCAAGAACGCAAGTGAATTTCACGACAAAACCGGACGACAAACCTATATTACTTCAGCTTCTTACTTGGAACTAATTAAATCTTTTACTCATTTAACCAACAAGAAACAAAATGAGCTAATGGCCAGTAAAAATCGATATTTGGGTGGTTTGGAAAAGTTATATCATGCTTCGGTTAGTATTGGTGAAATGCAAAAATCTTTGGCAGAACTACAGCCCCAGTTGAAGGATATGAGTGACAAAGCGACAGTAATGTTGCAACAAATCGAAAAAGAAACTTTAACAGTTGAACATATTTCCGCAGTCGTCAGAGAAGACGAAAAAGTATAAAGCTTAAATCATTATTTTAGAAAATACACTATACGTTGCAGGTAGCCAATCGTCAAGCTGCAGCAGCGCAAGCTTTAAAGCAAGAATGCGAAGCTGATTTAGCTGAAGCTTTGCCTATATTAAACGATGCAATTGCGGCACTAGACACTCTAAAACCTGCTGATATCACTTTAGTTAAATCAATGAAAAACCCTCCTGATGCAATTAAATTAGTTATGGCGGCCGTTTGTATAATTAAAGGAATGAAGCCAGACCGAATTCCAGATCCATCCACTGGACGAATGCTTTTAGACTATTGGGGTCCGAGTAAACGACTTTTAGGTGAAATGAATTTTCTGCAGTCTTTAAAGGACTTTGATAAAGACAATATTAAGCCCGATGTAATGGCAAAATTACGTAAAGAATATATTCCTCATAAAGATTTTAAGCCGCATATTGTTGCTAAAGCCAGTAGTGCTGCTAAGGGATTATGCAAATGGATAATCGGTTAAGATAATTGAAACATTTACTATTCGTTGCTAAATTGAAGTTTCATTACAGCTATGGATATGTATGACAAAGTATATAAGATTGTAGCTCCAAAGAAAGCAAAACTTCATGCAGCTGAAAAGGAATTTGCAGAAATGATGAAAATGTTAACAATGAAACGTAATGAAGTACAACGGTTGGAAAAACAACTGGCAGAATTGAACGAGAAATTAGATGAAGCCATAAAAAAACAGAAGGAATTGCAGGATAGTGTAGATTTGTGTAACAATAAATTAATTAGAGCTCAAAAACTGATTGGAGGTCTCGGTACAGTAACACTTTTAGGCTAGTATTAACGGATATATAAAAATAAGTTTAAGGTGGTGAAAAAACTCGATGGACGGCTTGTGCAGATGCTATGCAACTGCAATATGAAGGCTTAGCTGGAGATATTTTAATATCCTGCGGAATAATTTCATACCTATCTTCATTTAACAGCATCTACCGACAAAGAATAGTTCACGACTGGCACAAATACGTTAAAAATTTAAACATACCCACTGCAGAAGAATACGACATGGTAACAGTGTTAGGTTCCGATGTGAAAATTCAGCAATGGTACATTAGCGGATTGCCAAGAGACAGTTTTTCAACTGAAAACGGTTGCTTAATTTGTTCCAAACTCAAAATTGCAATGTAATTTCCAAAATTTGTTTAGGTATTATAATGGACAATTCAAGAAGATGGTCTTTGTTCATTGATCCTCAAGCACAAGCAAGCAATTGGATAAAAAAAATGGAGAAAATTAACAATCTAGAGGTAGTGAAATTTTCTTTTCCAGATTATATGAAAAAAATCGAAGCATGTATCCAACTTGGATATCCTGTTTTAGTAAGAAAATTCAAGGAAAATATATTTGTCGATCATTCATTAATAAATCTTCTAGGTGGAAAGCGTTGGAGAAGAAATTGAAGCTGCACTCGATCCATTGTTATTCAAAAAAACTTATAAACAAGCTGGAATTAAAGTTATAAGTGTTGGAGAAAACGTAATTGAGTATAACAAGAATTTTAGGTCCAACATTTTTAAATTTTATTAGGCCTTTTAATTTTATTTTTAATAAATTTAGACTATATATGACATCGAAGCTGAGAAACCCTCATTATCTACCTGAAGTCTTCAATCGAGCAACAATAATTAATTTCGCTTTAACTTTAGAAGGTCTCCAGGACCAGTTACTAGGTTCAAAACCCAACATTTGAAGCAATAGCGTTTACGTAAATCTTTTAATAGGAATTGTTGTTGCTGTGGAAAAACCTGAGTTGCAACAGTTGAAAGAAGAACTAATTATACAAAAGGCTGAAAATAAAGCTGCCTTAAGCAAGACTGAAGAGAAAATTCTCAAGACACTCTCGGAAAGCAAAGGTGATATATTGGAAGATGAAACTGCCATCCAAATATTAGATGATTCGAAAATATTATCAACGGAAATTCGAGAGAAGCAAGAAAAATCATTTCAAATTGAAAAGTCGATTGAAGAATTTCGTGTAAAATACCAAGGCGTGTCTGAACATTCAGCTGTCCTGTATTATTGCATATCGGATTTGGCTAACGTAGATCCTATGTATCAATATTCATTAGAATGGTTTATTAACCTTTATATAGGCTCGATTCAACGAGCAGAAAAGTTTAGAAGTATTGAAAAACGATGTCAAAGCTTAATAAACGCTTTCACCTTCGATTTGTACAACAACATTACTAGATCATTATTCGAAAAAGACAAATTGTTGTTTCCGTTTTTATTGTGTTCAAAAATTATGATTTCCCAAAATAAATTGAACGAAAAAGAATTCATGTTTTTTCTAACTGGAGGAATCAATGTGGAAAGTGACACGGAAAACCTTTGCAATTCTTGGCTACCTGAAAGCTCTTGGAAAGAAATCTGCCGATTGGATGATCTACCAATTTTTAAAGGTTTTTTAGAGGATTTTGTTAAAAATCAAAATCATTGGAGAAATATTTATGATAATTTTCAAGAAGATTTAATATGGCCAGAACCATGGCATAGTTCTTTATCAAACTTTGGGTAGGTGCCATTTAATAATGTTGTTTATTAGTCTATGTCTGTCTTGTATTATTTTAGACGATTAATAGTAATACGTGTCCTTAGACCAGATAAACTTAAAAGAGCCATTACTTTGTTTGTGAAGAACGAAATGGATGAACGATTTATTAAACCGCCTCCTTTCAATATTTCATTATCTTACGATGATTCATACAGTTTATGTCCGTTGATCTTTATTCTTTCACCCGGTACAGACCCAATGTCTGCTTTAGTAAAGTTTGCAGAAGAAAAATTGATGTCAGATAGGTGGATATTGTCAATATAGTTAATAACGCAGATGTCATTTTAATTTATCAATAGATTTCGTTCGATTTCTTTGGGACAAGGGCAAGGACCAATGGCTCAAGCTATGATCGAGGAAGGCCAAACGTCCGGCTTATGGGTTTGTCTACAAAATTGCCATCTGGCTACTTCTTGGATGCCAAGTTTGGAAAAGATATTTGAAAGCTTGGACTATATTAATACCCATGATCAGTTTCGTCTATGGCTGACAAGTTATCCTTCCAACAAATTTCCGGTGTCTTTACTGCAGAAAGGAGTGAAAATGACCAACGAACCTCCTACGGGTACATTATAATATAAATCTGAATTTAGTAAAACATAGGTCATATTTAGGCCTGCAAAATAACCTATTAAAATCCTATATAAGTGACCCAGTGAAAAATCCCGATTTTTATGGTGGATGCGAAGATCATGAAGAGATGTTTACAAGACTGCTCTATGGACTTGCATTTTTCCATGCTGTAGTTCAAGAAAGACGAACTTTTGGACCCCTAGGATGGAACATTGCTTATGGATTTAACGACTCCGATTTTGATATATCAGTTCAACAACTACAAATGTTTATCAATGAGAGTGATAACCCTTTCGAGGCTCTATTGTATTTAATTGGAGAGTGTAACTATGGAGGTAAAATTAGAAATATTGTTCGGAACACTTCTAAAGAAATGTCTTTTTAGGTAGAGTGACTGATGATTGGGATCGAAGACTAATCGTGACCATCTTAAACGACTTCCTCAATCCAGAAATCGTTTCCAAAAAAGATTATACGTTTAGTTCAGTAGGAGACTGTTATGGACTTCCTAAGAAAAATGAATATCAAATTTACATAGCTCATATTCAAGCCTTACCTGCAGTGCATCCTCCCGAAATTTTTGGTTTGCATACAAATGCAGGAATAACAAGAGATTTACAGGATTCTCGGCTGCTCTTGGAATCCGTATTGAAAGCTTATGGAGAAACTTCTGGTGGTGAAGGGGGTATGTTTCATTAGAAAGAAGAACTTTGAACTAGAACTTTTGAAAACTTTTAAATTTTGATAGATGACTCGGATAAATACATTACATTGCTTTGCACAGATATTTTGTCAAAAATGCCTCAACTTTTTGATATTGCAAGTGCCAACAAGAAATACCCGGTGGAATATTCCGAGTCTATGAACACGGTACTTGTTCAGGAAATGGAACGATTCAATAAATTATTAAAAACTATTCGATACTCTTTGGAAATAATGCTTAAAGCCATTCAAGGCAATTATTTTCATGATTTCCTAATTTTCTTTATGACGAGCTACTTTAGGTTTGGTTGCTATGTCCCCTGCACTGGAAGCTTTTTCCACTTCTCTAATACTTGCCAGGATTCCTTTCAATTGGGTATCAGTGTCTTACCCAAGTTTAAAGAATTTGCCAAATTACATTTCGGACTTTTTAAATAGAATTGACTTTTTGCAAAAATGGTTTACTACTGGAAAACCTCCCACTTATTGGATATCAGGATTCTTTTTACTCAAGCTTTCTTAACAGGAATCAAACAAAATTACGCCAGAAAATATACGATTCCCATTGATAAACTTACCTTCGATTTCGAAATTATGAAAACTGATAATTTGGCTACACCTCCTGCAGATGGTGAGTGATTAATTAATTAAATTGGTGTATGAAGACATAACAACTTTTTTAGGAGCCTACGTTTATGGATTGTTCACCGATGGAGCTCGTTATGACCGAACGAAAGGAATTTTGGCAGAACTTTATCCGAAAATTTTACATGACATAATGCCTTTAATCTGGATTATTCCTATTGGGATTGAAGATTACAGTCCAGGTAATTGCTATTGAATATACAATATTAACAACACTATTTCGCAAGAGTTCTACTAGGCCTTCGGTATGTTGCTCCCGTATACAAAACTTCAGCGAGAAAGGGTGTTCTCAGCACAACAGGCCATTCAACAAATTATGTACTTCCTGTTTTGTTGAACACTATAGAGCCTAGTAATCATTGGATAAAAAGAAGTATGGCTCTGCTATGCCAACTGGACTAAATTCCAGATGTTATAAGATTAGTAAAGATAACTAACTTTAATTATATAAAGCATTTAATATATTTGTCCTTCTGTTAAAAATTCATTTAATTTCTGCTACATTAAAAGATCAGTCTTCAAAATGGGATTGTTCTTCAAATTGATTCTCGTATCGACCAAAAAGCCTTTGGTTGGTTGGATCAAATGGACTTCTCAGATACAATGTAGCAGGATATTTCTTATCTTTCACTTCGATATGGTATTCACCAGTTTTAAGGAACTCGTCTTCTAGGACTTTACCTTTAGGATGAGTCACGTACCTAAAAATTTTATTGGACTTTCAAAATTTTAATGTGAAAGTACAGACGAACCCAATTCCTATCGGTGAATCTAAGGAAAATCCATAATCGCCTCTTCTTAAATAACCAACAATAGCGTCATCTCTCCAAATGGTTTCAAAACCATACAATGCCACGTTGTCCTGCAGAGTGAAGAAACACCATCTCTTCTTAATGCCTTCCTGTTTTACTTTTTCTACAACAGATTTTCCTTGATATTGACCATCTTTTCTGCAAAAACGCTCCAATCCGGCTTCAACGGGGTTGTCATCAATTCGAATATCTTTGTTTTGCAAATGATAACCTACAGTATGCATTCAGTTTAATATCATACAATTTTCCCATAAGTCTAAGGACCTTTTTCCATGCTCAATGAATCCAAAGCTCTGAATCCAGCATGTTTTAAATCGAATCCTCTTCCAGCTTCCACTATTTTATGATAAGTTGCGACACAATGAGCAAAAGGGATATGAATCTCAAATCCTAGTTCCCCAACATAACTGATCCTCATTGCTCTGCATGAATGACCATTGATTTTTATAATATGGGACATGCCAAGTGGGAATTTTTCATCGGTAATGGGATATTCAGTAATCGATTGCAATAATTCTCCACTTTTTGGACCTTGAATGGACAAAATCCCTAAACGTTCAGTGATCTCACTTATCCTCGACTTAAAATTTTTCTTATACAGTTGCTTTCTCAAATGACTCTTTGTTTGGTACCCAGACTGTCCGCCAGCAACAATATAATATCCCTTTCCCTTAAAGATAACTCAAAAGTTAAAAAAACTATTAATCGACTGTTAGAAATGTACCTTTAATATCGGGCCAACCAGAGTACCTCCTCCTTCCTCCAACGTAGTTACTGTGACGTCAGATTCAATACCGCCTTTCGAGTTTAAAGATAATGTGTATGACACTTTTCCAGGTTGTTGGCTTAAATTGGTGGTAAAGAGCCAATCTGCAGCTTGTTCAGCATCAGGGCCGGTTAAGTACATTTTTGTGTAACAAGATAAGTTGAATAGGGTGACGTTGGTTCTTGTAGCTAAGGCTTCTCCCTTGATCTTGAAATTTGAAAGAAAGTAATTTAGATCAAGTTGAAAATGTCATTAAACCTACCAAGTCGTGATTTTTGGAAAAGTCTAACGTTAAATCCTTTTCCAATTCTTTCTCGTATCGTTGATCAGTATTTCTGACGTGATCATAATTTCCATACCAATCGTAACCTCTAACAGGAGCAGTGCGATCATCTGTTATGAAATAAGCAGGTCGTTCCCAACCAAGAGCTTCTTCCATAACTGCACCATTGGCAACTAAATGCTAAAATCACCTTGTTTATTGCAATTCAATAAAATACAAGATTAACCTCATGAAAAGGATCAATACGGAAGTTTCTTCCAGACAATCGTTGATCGTGAGGATATACGATACTGTATGTTTTGGAATAACTTTCATGAGTGGTTTCAGTAACCCAGGCTCTGTCCGGCTTTTGACGCTGTGAAAATCTTCTTATATCATAAGCATGCATGTCTAGGTTTGGGCGACCTTCAGTGATCCAGTATGAAAGTTGTTCTGAGCAACCTCCACTTAACATTACTCCTAAAGAATTGTAACCCACACTGTAATACATGCCTAAAATAGTTTAAAACAATTATAGCCTCTCCAGAAAATCGTATTATTCTCGTCGTACCGACAACAATTGGATCTTCGCCTAACACTGGTTTATGATCAGGGGTGAAAGTTTCTGGTCCACACACGTCTGACTTAATTCCAGCTGTTTCTAATACTGGACATAGGTTTACAGCATTATTCCATAGAGGCTCAAATTTACTTTTATCAAATTCAAAGAGGCTAAAGTTAAAATCGTCTGGAACCTTACAAAATCATTAATTTTTCAATGTAAAAATTAATAACGATTTTCTAACTTACTTCTTTTAATATGTCAGGGTTGGCCTCATAGCCTCCGAAAAGTATAGAGTCTCCTTGAGGTCTAAAATATAGTGAACTATCATGGCATCTGATTGAAGTGCAATCTTTAGCTCCTTCAACATTATTTGTTATCACATAACAGTGTTTTATTGGAGTGGTGGGTATTTCAATTCCCACCATATTGGCGACTTTTCTACCCCATGCTCCTGCTGCATTTACCACTCTACCAGTTTTAATGGTACCTTTAAAAAAAGCAGCAATTCATAATATACATTTTTAAACTTAAATTTAGGAATTACCATTAACTGTTTCAACCCCAACAATTTTTTTCAACCCTTGAATGGCCTCTTCGGTATGAATTTTGGTGACTCTCGTATTTTCAAACACCTGCCCCCCATTGGCGACAGCTGCTTTGATCAATGCGTTACAATATAGAGTGGGATCTATGTAACCATCTGGCGGAGAATATAGAGCCCCATAAAAAGCTTTTGGATCTAAAATGGGACATATCTGTTGGGCTTCTTTAGGAGACAATAATCGACTGTGAACGTTGAAATAATGACCTAAAGTGTGCAATCTTTTATATTCTTCTAGTCGTTCCTGGAATTTGAAAATAGTTCAGTGACTTGAAAAGTTTGAAAATATTTTTTACGGCAGTTCGAGCTATAAATATTCCCCCGTTATTAATAAATCCAAGACTTTCTCCAGATTCCTTTTCTAAATCTCTTATAATTTCTTTGGTTCTACGTAAAAGTTCTGTATCTGTATCATTTGGTCTGAAATATAAAAATCTCAATAGTTGTATTAATAGATTTTTCTTAATAATTTACCTTAAACTCCAAATTAAACCTCCCGAGTGCCAAGTTGAACCATTTGTAAGTTTATTTCCCTCTACTAGAATGGGCTTTATTCCTCGCTTTGTCAGTTGATAAAAGGCACTGCAACCCGCAATACCTCCTCCTAAACAACCAATCATTTAATAAAATTTATAGAAAGTAAAAAACACGAAATTTCAAGTTTAAAACAAACAAACGTTCATTACACTTGCCGAATAAATAAACATGATAATTCTCAAACTGAACTTTGGGTTTTACAACTAATTATACGAATTTTTGAGAAAAATATCGAAATAAAATTGAGAATGCCATTTCTTTCGGTTTGGAAGATGTGTTTCTTGTAATATATCATAAATTAAGTTACGTAAGTTTGGTTGGACTTACCAATAACTACAACATCGGCTTGCCTTGGCAAACTAATGTTGCTTCCATACGACCTAAAGCCATTTTTATTGGCAAAAAGGCCAATAAAATCTGACCTATTTTTTAAACCGTTTCTTATATTAAACATTGTAATTGTATTTGGAAAAAAATTGTCCCTTTTGTCTCACTACAACCAGCACATAAGAAATATCTCTTAATTGGATTAACTTTGATCACTAAACTAACTTGGACTCTATCATCGATGTTGAGCCTGCAGTGACCCCACTATCAGTGGCGCAACATTAATAACAATTAACATAGTTATATACGATTTGTTTGTTGGTGTAATTGCGTATTGTTTGCGCATTGCTTTAAAAAAAATATGTTTATGCTAATATATTAAGATTTTTTTCTTTCGAAACGACATTGGAGAATTGAAGTATTTTTAGAAAAACTTCATTGATGCGCCTCTGGATGCCAATGCAAAATATATTGTGTTTCTTTGTAGTACATATCTAGTTAAATTTTGAGCAATGCTTTGTAGATATTGCCACAAAAACCTAAGGGTACCTGAAACAATCAACTAATTTATTAAATTTATTATTACACCAAAAACGTCATTTTAAAATTGTCATTTTCAATATTGATGATTATTTAAAAGCTATTTTTTTGTAATTTTCATAAGCTAAATTTTCGTTTTTTGCTAATTCTTAAATAAAATGAGTTGTAGAGAAAATTGTGGCAGTCTCAATAATGTAATGAAGGTCATTTTCATTTAATTTCCAGTTGTAGTGTTTTTTTACCATCAGGCCACTTCAAAAAGTCAAAATGCTTTTAGCAGAACCGCGCCACCTCCATCTCATAGACCCGTTCATATCGCAATAGAAAGAAGCCCAGATCAAATGGTTTCCAATCTTTCAGAGGTAAAACTCATTCGAATTAAATCAGTCTATATAAAAGCATATAACATTCCAGTATTCTGGTTATGGAAATTTGAGAACTCCACCTGCAACTCGAGCATCTACACCTGGACCATACGGGTATCCATGTCAATTTGATACGTTCGGCTCTCAAATTGCTGATTATAACTTAAGTTGGATGCCAAAAGATATCGACTTGTCAGAATTATTAAATCACGTATAGTGCAGAGAAATTTTCTTTTTCGTAATAATTTTTTAATAACATCTAGAATGGGCAAATTCCATCAAGATTTAGACGTGCCGATCAACGAGTTTCAGTTATCGTCCCAAATGCTACTCCTCCACCTACAGTTAGCACTCCTCTCAACGCAAACCCTTTATTAGAAAAAGAACAAGAAAGAGATCAACTGACTCCTCAAATGAAAAAAAATGAGAGAGAAAGACGAGAATCCTTAATGGAATGGTCAGTTAAAAATATAATACCACAAATATTAACTCATTCTTTATAATAATGTAGGTTTGACAGATCCATTGAAAAAGAGTTAAAAAAACACCGAAGCTCTAGTTTCCTTGCAACACCCTATTCACATCCGGTATCACCTACTGCAGAACCACAGCTCAATTTGTCCAAGGGAACTTTAGAAAGATTATCTGGAGCTACCGCTAGTCAAATAGAAATGTGTTTGGATCTCAGAAAAGAGCCAGATACAGGTTTCGGTTTATTTTATTTTCCCAATTCTTTAACTAAATTTATTTATTTTAGAGCTAGTAGATGCAGTGGAAAAATTTGCCACAGCTGAGGCTAGGTGCGCTTTTGCAGGTGCTGTTAAGGCAGCCGAAGCTGCGGCCGTGGCTGCCCCACCGGATTTAGTGGAGGAAGCTGCTTTGGCAAGTGCAAGAGGTTTTCAAACAGATATAAAAGCATCTTCTGTTCAAGGAGAATTGCAGGGTCTACGACCGGTTGAAGTTCTTGGTTATATTGGTGTTACTAATCCTAAGTATCCCACAAAAAGAGAGTGAGAAATATAATTTGTTCAAGTAGAAAAGTTAATAAAAATACAATTTATTTTTGCTACCTGGACTAGTTTTCCTTTGTTTAAAGTGACTAATGTCATTCTTACTACTCATATAAAGTATTTTTTAATTTTACCATTTTATTTCAGGACACATGCAATCAGGAAGAAGAATGAGAACAAAAGAAATTGGCATTAATGCAAACCGAAGCAATGAAGAAACCGACATTACAACTTCGGGTAAAAATGTTTTTTTAATAGAGTATTTGAACATGAATTACGATTGAAATTCGTTTAGAAACGAATAATGACTGGAAATCTCCAACAAAACTAAAACAAGACGTGCAAACTATAATAGACATAATGGAAACTACCATTACACCATATAATTACAATACCAGTAGTGACGCGGATAATGAAGAATCAGTGTTGACAAATTCAAAGTTGTCTATGGTACAGTAAATTAAAAATTTCCATATTTCAAAAATACCACACACTGGTTTCTTCATTAGAATAAATCTTTAAAAAAATCTTATTTATGCAATGAAGATACGGAAACAAAATCCAAAGAATCCACAGATAAAACATCCAAAGAAAATTTAAATATTTCTACTGCAGCCGATGTGAATTCTACACTATCTGTTACCATGGATGAATTTACCGATTCCAAATTCAATTTTCCATATGTGGAAAACATTTGCAATAATAATCCCTATATTTGCCCACCTCCATTGATACCAGCGAATGTATGCATCAATTCGGAATGTATATGTCCTCAGGTAGCTAGCATTTTACATGGAAGAAACATACAATTAGGAAACGAAGGATTTCTTAATTTACAAGAGCATAACATAGATTTGAATATTTCCAGTATGAGATAAAGGTAGAAATGCTTACACATAAATTAAAGTACATTTTGTTATTAGATGAAAATAAAGTATGTAAAACCTCTAAGAATGTAGTGAATTGGTTTAAAACATTGGTTTCGACATCAAAGTCTATTGAAGGGGGAAACAATATATGTGGGAATGAATACTATAAGATGAACATTAAGAGAAAAAGGGGAAACGATCACAGCCCCCCTAAGGTAAGTTTTGTGTTTTAATCCAAAGACCACTACGATGTACATTGGAAGTCAGAGAACATAAAATTATCCATTATTGTTCCTCTGTTTGCAAATCTTATGAATATGCATAGGCTTTTAAAGTTTTGGATATCCATAAGATCACTGCAATTTACATAGAGATGTCCTAAAAATACTGCCTAATAATCTCACTACGCTGTCAGAGGGGATCCGTTCAATGTGGGAAAAAGTGTGTGTAGAAAAATTTGTTTCAAAAAAATTACAGAGTTATAGGCAAATAACTGAAGGCATAATGCGACAACGTTTAATCATACCCTGAGTACATAAGCAGGTACATTAACCTTATTTTTTAATCAGTACAATAAACAATTAATATGATACTCATTCTCGGAGAATGTCATAGAAAATAATAAAATAACTAGGATACGACAATGGCAATGACAGGTATATATAAAAGCTTCAATAAACATTTTAAGGTATATACGGGTTATGTAACGTAATGCATAATGTTACTTTGCTGACTCATATTTTATCGCAATGCGATCGAAAAACGAAAGTGGTTATTTTCTAAAATAACTCTAAAAACTAATCTTTGTCTCAACTGTACATTTTCATCATTATTCTATGATGATAATTACATAATTCACTTTAATTAATGTATCAGATTCTCCTTAAAGTAAGATCGGATCAGATTCTCCTTAAGTTCCCACCTTTTAACAGTTATAATTCCGCCATTTTATTAAAACGATTTCTATTTTTCCCACGTTTAGCGGGCCTTTCCCTGACAGCGTAGAGGGGCCATTAGGCGGCATTTTTAGACACCCTGTATACAATATATGTTCAAGAATTATTCTGGAAATCCTGGATTTGTACAAGATATCCAATGGATATCGTAAGGGTATTGGTAACTTAGTTCGGAGTGTATTTCAGCGCGTTGTATTCGAATTAGTTCAAAATTATCCGAAAACTTGTAACGATACTTGCAACAACCTTTACGACTCTAAAGAAATATTGTGCGAATCTACAACTAAAGAAAATCTGAAAAACGAACGTCTTCAAGCCAAAGCCAACTTACAATGTTTTTGCAAGTATAAAATGGAAAAAGACTTACGAAAGCCGCCCAGAAACATTGAAAAGAACGAATACTGCGATCATAGTGGAAGGACTAGAGTCGACTTCTATTATTTCGATCATGGTGCCTCCAAGTAAATCGAGAAAAAAACTTATTTGAATTCCATTCAAAAAATGTTCGTTTAGCTATTATCAGACCACTGATGCCTCGCCAGTGGTAACGACTCAAGAGGTGGCTGATAAAACTGAAAAATACACGACTCGATTTTGGGCAGAGATTTTTGGAACCGTTCATATTGGATTGAGCTTTTTCACATCTTTCATTTTACAATTTCTGAGGTACCAGGCATAATTAACCGAAATGTATTTAAATTTATTTATTTATTAACATTTTCCAGATTAATTCTCTATAGCATTTGCCGTCCGTTAACTATAGGTTTCATTCAGTTGGGTTCCGATTACGTTTTCAAGCCCCTTTTGGCCTCTCTGTTTAATGGATTGCTTCAGCCCATTTTTATTTTCTTTTACAACATTTTTGGATCAATTCGTGATATTTGCGACCCAATATCCGAAGGAATTGGTTATTTCTTCAAGGAATTTAGTATCTTAATAAGAGCCTTTAGAATTGTTGAAATTAAAAATGAAAACTGTGGTTGCCAAAATGAATGTAAGTGTGAAAAAAAGTCTAAGAAATCTAAGCTTTCCCACTGAGAATAATTATGTTATAAGAGTGAATAGTTTGAAGATGTAAATCTTATAATTTTTATATTAATGTACAAAAAAATATATGCATATTTATTAAAAGAAATAATTTCCTAACATTTCTTATTTTTATAACAGTAACATAAACATACTTAATAAAAATCAAATACTGTTGGTCAAAAAAACAAAAATCAATCTGCATCCACAAAATACCATTCTTCGTCACTATATAAATTACACCATTCTGCATGAATTTTTTTTGTTGTAGTATATACTTCTTCATTGAACTCATCATCAGATAATGTAATATCTAGATTTTTGCGAAGATGTAAAGATACGTATTCGTCGTCCCAATTTTCATATGGAGGTATTATAGAGTTTTCAATACTGCTGCTTTCGGGACTGACAACGCCGTATTCATAATCACTCTCACAACTTTTGTCACTACTATCAATATTTTCCAAAAATGCTTGTTTATCAAAACACTCTCGATCTATATATTGAAGGCACATAGATCTCAGTTGATCTCTTTTACTTTTATATTGTTCATAATCGAAATCAAGTTTTTCCATGCAAACATAATTATAGTCTATATCTACAAATTTAAGTTTTTCCACAATCGAAATATCTAATGTATTAATATTGTTGTCGTAAAAATCCAAGTGCTCCAAAGATTGCGGTAATGGTACAATTTCTTCTAAAAGGTTTGAAGCTGCTTTGAGGACTCTTAGTTTAGATAATAAACAAATTTCATTTGGCAGAACAATCAATTCATTATTAGACACATTTAATACCTCTAAATTTTCTAAATATTTTATATCACTGGAAAGCCAAGATAACACGTTATTACTCACATGCAATTCTACTAAAGTAACAATCCAAAATATATTTTCTGGAAAAATTGACAAACTAACATCATTAAGTTTTAATATTTTCATATTGTCCCACTGTGGATTTAAAAAAATTGTATTCCAATTATTGAAACGATTGTGAGTTTTTCTTTTCGGTTTAATTTTCAGTTCATTACTGATATCCAGATATTCAAGTTTTTTAAATTTTTGCAGCCATAACAAATCGGAATCAATTAAACAGGAATTTACCAATATGATTTTTTTAAGACTCATGTTGTTAAAATTTTGACTATGCTTGAGAAAATTGTAATGTTCGGCACCATTATGACTATAATCCAATTCTCCTAAGTTAGTACAGCGAAAGGTGAGAAACCAGGATGGTATATTTTCAAATTCATTTTCTTGAAGTTTTAATACTTGTAAATTTACAACGCAATTTGGTTCCAAATCAAAATTTCCAATTTGGTTTTTCGACAAGTCTAAATTTTTTATGTTTGTTAAGCCGGCGTAGTAAAGGCAAGAAGGCACTGTGGTCAATTCATTGCCAGACAAATTGAAATCACATAAATGGGGAAGTTCAATGGCTTTTGGTAATTCACGTAAATGGCAATTTGACAAATTTAGCACTCTAATTCTTCTTATATCTTCACACCACTTTCTATCTTGAAGACATTTGAAAAGGTGATCCAATTCTAGCTTTCTTGGGGGTTCTTCGGAGTTACAACATTTAATCTCGAGATTGTTATCCTTTTCATATAATGTAACGTTTCGAAAATCAAAATCTGAAAAATCTCAAATTTTAAAAGATATAACTTGTGCTCACATTTATAAATTGTCTTTAGTAAATTTACCCATAATTGAAGGCAACAAGTTTAAACCGATTAACAACACAATTACATGTATAACATAACCTAACTAATTTTTTTAGTATCACTATGGGGAGCAGTGTTGCCACATGATCGTCAGGGAATTATGTGAACTTAGTGCCAAAATGATCAGAAATGGCCAAAAATTATGTTAAATATTTTTTTTTCCAAGTAGGGTATTTTTAGGGAATAAAATGGTAAAGTTGATAAATAAATGTTATAAGAACCAGCCCGACAGATAGCTTTTTACCGAAACTTAAATCGTCCCCATCAATGCCTAGAATTAATAAAATGAAATATCAATAGCACTTGTGGATTACTTATCATCAATGCATGAAGTCATCCCATTTGACTGGAGGTTTTTCTTTTCTGTTTCGCCTTAAAAATATCCATTACTACTGCAAATTTTTTTTTATCACTTACCTCATGTTGTTTGGAATTATTATTGCAAAAGACACCCTATACCATAGAATACATGAAACCAAAGAGGATTAGATAGAGAGGAGACTGCCGTAGAGTATAATGTAATTTTGCGTATACTGTTCAGTCGGAGGCTGAATTAAACAACAACAACAACAACGATATTTAATTCATTAAATGAATTATTATTATCTATTTTATTTTAATAATACAACGAGCTACTGTTTAAATTAATAATTAAAAAATCCTAACACAAATATCGGTTTGCTTTGTCAATTTCACAATTTATTTTAAATGTTAGTTCAGCCTCCGACTCATCAGGGGCGTTGAAAGCAGTATACGCGAAGTTTCCACTCTACAGTATGCACAACGTGACCTTAGCACAAATTTAGAAAAGAACAGATACAAAATACGTCTGTCGCGTTCACTCCTAGTTAAAGTCTGTTTCAAATGTACTATTACACTTGTGTTATATGTCAAAAGCTGATCAAAGACAAGAATTTAGAATTGTCAAGCGATTTGTCAAATTAAAAGACAAAGACGAAATTTATAAAAAAGTCTTCTAAGTCTACCATCTACGTGCGGTCTTTAGTATACTGTGTCAGAAAGAGAAAACTGTTGAAAATAAGTCTTAATTTGTTCTGTAAATTGAAATCAGTGTCTCGAACAATTTTTCAAATTTTATTGCTCGTTTTGTGTTTTTTTTTTGACTTTTGAATATAATGCTTTCAAATTTTGGATTCTTTTCGGAATATTTTTTATATTTTATTTGAATTAAGTGTTCAATTTAATAATATAACGTCAAATTTGTACTTAAATTAATAGACTATTTTGAACAGGAAAAATTGAACGGTGGTCCTTTATTGCCTGTATCTTCAGTACATAAAGTAAATAAACTTACTTGACTGACAGTTGGAGTGAATGCGACAGAGGTATTTTCTATTTGTCCTTTTCTAAATTTGTGCTAAGGTCACGTTGTGCATACTGTATACTCGCGGCAACATAAACTTGCTTACACGTCATCAATTTTTTTGACATCAAGCGTTGGCAGCGTTGCCAATTCAAATATAGATTCCTAATTACAGAGATGAGACTGAGAAGAAAAAATTATATTATTGTTTATATTACTTTTATTGATCATTGTTGGTTTGCAAGTTTGAGACGATTGAAACAACTTTCTACATTTCAAAACCAATTTATTTTTATATCTATCTTCCCAAACAAATTCATTATTTCGTTATATTATTATTTTAATAAAATTAGTATATTCGACTTGGCAATAGTGCACATTTAAATTCAATACTGCCAATATTAGGGCGAAAAATAATATTTATTTTTGAGTCTTGCTTGGCTCAAACCAGAGACAACAATTATTTATTAATAAAATAAAAAATGTATTGTGTATCCAAACTTGCCATCAGTTATACGACCTGTTTTGCATAGTTCACTATTTCGTTATATCATTTTACTACATTGCGCCGCAAAATTAACGCATAGCTTCGAAATTTTTCATTTTATTTCAATTAAAACAAAAAAAAACAGACAACGGTCTTTAAAGACCATAATATCCATGACCATAAAGAAATTCAATAGAATGTTTATATTAAATTATAAATTTATATTTATTATTAATATACGTATTTGGAGAAAAACTAGCAGAATTATTTCCAAAATAATGGTATAGTTGTGCTTTATTTAATGCAACCTTCTGTATTACGTAAAATTTTCATTTCTTACTATTGTCAGATATATATGACAAGTGTGAATTTGGCAGGTATGGTTAATTAGGTGGTTTATAAAAAGCAGCTCGGCATATGCTTTTTTCGCTCAATTTCAAACTCGAATATCTCGCCGAAGAAAAATCGTATAATAAAAATTGACAAAGTATTTTGAAGGTGAAGAATGGCACCATATAATGCCGCCACCAAAGATTATTAAAAAAATTTGTTCGTCCGTTATAAGCTCTTGAAGTCGCCTTAAAACAGCATTTTTTTACTCTTTGGACTTAAATATCTCGAAATTCTGATGTGATTCAGCAATTTCGATGTCATTTTTGAATTCAGCGCACTCAAAAACATAAAGTACAGATGGAATGGTGCATAAGTTTTTTCAATGCAGGCCTGTGTTATCGACATCACCAAACATTTTCTTTCATGGGAACGATTGGGCAATAAACATTTTCTTGCAATTTTGTTATTAAGTTGGTTACATTTAAATCAAATATGTCACATTGATGACGTATGTCCAAGTTTATGTTGCCGCGAGTATACCTAATCTTCTTTGTATACAACACAGAAGCGACATTCCCATGACATTCGACATGAAATAGTGGGTTCAAAATAAGTGACGGCTATTACACTGACAGAAATTTTACGACTGAAAAGAGAAAATGACGATTACAGTCACTAAATTACATCATTACATCACATTTAGTGATTGTAATGATGATCTACCACTACATACATTGAGAAAAAAAATTTCATATTAATATATTAGAGGCTGATATGTTGGCAATAAAATTGCTGCCACAAACTTTTTTTCCCAAGCTGTCCCTTCTGTTGTATGTGTATTCTGTGCCCTATACACCAATGAATAAAAAGACTCATTCATGCAGTGTTGCCACATGATCGTCAGGGAATTATAGCATATTAACATTCATTACAGGCATAATAGATAGGTAGAATACCTAGACTGCGAATGCAGCTGAAAAAATGTACGAAAAATAAAAAAAGAAAACATGCTTTGCTAACCTCTCTGTCTTTGTTCTTCATTATCAGGAGTGGGGGTCATCGCGACGTCTGTCATAATAAATAAATTTGACTTTGACCAGAGACAACGGTGAGACGGGTAAGTTAATGGTAAAAATTTGTTCGCTGAAAGAGGTAACTATATAGTTGTCTCTGTTGCAGAAAGGCGGCCTAAGAATAGATGGCGCCAGCTGCATTCACAGTCATTTTAGCGCGGGAAATTTGTCCCTTGTTTATTTGTTTCAAAGTTTTTAATTTTTTTATCTATTAAAATTTTTTTTTGTACAAAAAATACAAACGTTATTTGTACAAAAAAAAGTTGTCATAACAATTAAATTAAACAAATTTAAATAATAGTACATTTATTAAACTAATAATATACATGTTGCAAGCGGTTTCTGAAATATAGGGGTAGTTAGAAAAAGTGGAACAGTGTATAATCAATCATTGTATATACCATAAATATGTATATTGTAATAATAGTGTTTAGGATTTATTGTTCATTTATTTTATTTGAAAATTAAAAATTAAATATAGTAAACGTTTTTGGGGAAAAATCGATTTTGCATTATTTTGAATCGTGCCACCTGTTGGTACTCGCAGAGTGAACGAAAATATGAACGTACAGTCATCGCGTTTTTTATGAGGTCCGCGTTGATAGTATGATTTTGTGAAAAACAAGAAAGTTTACGTATTATCGCGAAGGTGGTTGTGAGAGTTATAGTGGTAAAAGGTGAGTTTTGCTCACAGAGTATTTGCTAATAGTAGAAAATGAGATAGAAGGTGTGACTGTCTGTAGCAGTTGATTTAGAAATATTTAAGTATTCTCCCTTTAGTAGAATGTTGCATAAGTTTGATAAATATAGAACAAAGTACACTGATTGTGAGATGCTGTTTTGCTCGTTAATAAATTGGTTTGTTGAACTGGTTGGGTTTCCACCGGGTCACGTCAAGATCGGGGTAGGTTTTCCACCCNAATACAGGGTGTCTCAAAATCAAATCAAATGCTAATGGGAGATAAAGGAGATCATTTTGCAATCTGAGAAGTTCAATAAATAGTGGTCCGTTTCCAAATCGTTTCTAAATTATTCCATTTTCTTGTACTTTTATAAGAAAAGTCGAAAACTTGAACAATGAAAAGAAATGTCACAAAATAAAACGCTACTTAAAGGATTTTTAAAATACAATCATGTTTATAGACAACGTCTCATGCAAGTAATAATACTTTTCAAACTTGGAGACCCTTAAATTAAATACAACTACAATTTGTATTGCAGATTAGGTAATTGTTGAAAAGTGATAGCAAATTTTAAGTAAAATTATTAAATATAGAACTCTTAAATAAAAAGTTGACCAACACTTATAAAAAAAATCTACATGCTAATGTACTTTTATCGAGCAATCACTGATTCAGATAACGTAAAAGGTAAAAGTTTTATGAAAAGTTAAAGATCAGTTGCTATCCTATTTCGGTACGAAATTCAACAGAATAATATTTAATGATTAAATGATAATCACACATAATAGCTAGATACATTCATTTAAAGTAAATATTCAAAATGTCTCTCTATACATAGATGTAATCGTTAAATGAAATTCTTTTTAAAAATCTAAAGGCTCTTCTATTGTTTTTATTTGTCGGCAGAATACCTTGGTGCAAATTGTTTTCTGTTGCGTATTATGTTACACGAGTTCTTTAAAATATTCCTAAGGAAAAAGTCTATTGGGTGAAGATCAGGCGAGCGCAACAACAAAGAAAAAATCATTCGACGAATTATACGTCTATGCATAAGGATGAAGGGACAACATTTTGAGCATTTAATTTAAATTAATGTAGCCATGAATAGTATTTAATCACTAAATATTATTATCTTGGATTTGGTACGGAAATAGGATAGCATACTGATTTTTAACTTCATATAAAATTTTTCTCTTTTACATTACCTCAATCAATGATAATTCGATAAAAGCTCAATATGTCGATTTTTTTATACTAACCATACCATATTTTGCTAACTTTTTTTCTCAACATTTCTTCTTTTAACATTTAATAATTTTAATTAAAAATTGCTATTATTTTTCAACAAATATCTAATCAGTAAATCAAATTGTAGCTGCATCAATTTAAGAGGCTCAAAGTTTGAAAGGTATTATTTCTTGCTAAATATATGGTCTATAAACATGAATTTATTCCAAAAATCCTGTAATTAGCCTTTTATTTTGTGACATTTCTCTTCATCGTTCATGATTTCCAGTTTTTTAATAAAAGCACAAAAAAATGGAATAACTCACAAATAATTTGAAAACGGACCACTTTTTATCTAACCTTTTTGATTGCAAATGACTTCCCCTATCTCCCATTTGCATTTGATCCATTAGTTTTTAGGACATCCTATATATCAATGTATGAAATCGGAAAAGGACAACTCAAAATTAACATTTCGAATACGTTGTTAAATGTATGTAGTATGTATTCTAAAATTACGAGATTCAGTTTTTCAGGATTTTTAGATACAAGGTAGCTTTTGAAATAACAAATTCCCGAACTAGTCTTGAATCTCGAATACAAAAAGCTCAAGTTTGCTTACAATGTGTTTTGCTGAAAAAATCAAATTATTCGAAGAAACTCTAAGGTTCAATCGTTATGTGGCTCCACGATGGCAACATGTGTTTCGTACGACTTATTGTTCAAACCTTGTTCCCGAGTGCGATGTAGTGATTCCTATTAAGTAGTAAGTCAGTTTGCTGACCGCCAAGTCTATTCTTACATAGTTAGGCTACGGGTGCTGTGCACCAAACACCTTCGTTCATAATGAGGCTATCGCCATACAGGTATTTGCGATTCAATGATCGTAAATGTAGGTTTGGCTTAAGGTATATGGTGCGCATTGAAAATATAATTCAAACTTCAATTGCATTTAATATAATTTTATATATTTTCAAACTTAAAAATGAATATGACACATATCATAACTAAAAATAAAGAAGAAAGAAATTTACTACCCTACAAGCAATATTAGTTCTATTTGCTGTAGATTACTCAGTCCAAGCGCCAAAAAGTTTTTTGCATTATTCCACCTGTAAATTATGTTTTTGGATACGGTGAATTCGAAAATGACACCGAAATTGCTGCATCACGTCAGTATAAGTATAAAAATGAGATTAAAATTGTATACTCACCTGCATATGCCGAGCTCACTTTCATAAGCCACCCAATTACCTATACCTGGCAAATTTATATTTGTCATATACGTGTCATAATCAACTCTAGTTGTCGGTATACAGGAAATAAAAACCTACTTTAAAAAACTACCCTTCCTACTATTTTCTTTTTTACTTCCTTCTTTGGCCTTTTTTGTCACACTGTCCCGTTCGGAAAAAAAATCATATAATAAAAATCAACAATGCATTTTGATGGTGAAGAATGGCACTATGTACTACAGTCACCAAAGATTATTAAAAAAAATGTTCCTCAGATATAAGCTCTTGAAAACTCCATTTTTTTATAATTTAGACTTAAATGTCTCAAAATTTTGACCTGATGCAGCAATGTCGGTTTCATTTTTGAATTCAGCGCACTCAAAAACATAAAGTACATGTGGAATGGTGTGAACAACTTTCACAAAATTTAATTTTGTAAACCTGTGTTATTTATTATAGATAGGATAGATAGTTTTACGAAGGCAGGTCGTGAATGACCCTCATCGATTTTGCTTTATACACATTATAGAGCCACAAGAATATGGGAGTAACTGCTTTTTAGTAACGGCCACTTGAAAACCATGTTTAAAACCTTGTACTAATAATTCTGTAGTTATTTTATTTTTTATCATTTTTAATATTTCAAGGGTTAGTTCATTTTGCATAGAATTCTTAAACACGATTTTCTCATAACTAAATCCCGTTGTTAGAAAAGCAGCACCATACTCAGGTTGAGCGTCCCTATAATGTGTATAAAAATAAACATAATCGATGATTCCCTCCTTAGTAGGGCAGTATAAAACTTAAATATTTATAAATCAATCAAGAAAAGGCTACCTTATACAACATGAAATTTCTTGGCTTTGAGCTAAGATATTTTTATCAGTTTTAAGATGTATACAAGATAAATTGGAATAAACATTATTTTTGAATATACAGGGTGTGCAAAAAAATACTACACTAAAGTTACATTTTTTTATGGAAACTCTTACTTATACTATTAATTAATATTCTTTATTAAATTAATGTAATACACAAAAACAAAATCACAGTTTGCTAGATATCACGGTTTTCACACTATTCGGTTTTTATTAAAACATCTATATTTTTAGAAAACATAACTTTATCATGACAGTACTTTTCGCACACACAATATAATTAAAAAAATATTTTTCGAATATAGCTACAGTTCACCTGTTTAACTCTCCGATGGACACGCCAACGGCATAATACTGCAAATCTTCTATTTTCCATCTTGTCGAATATATGACTAATTGTGAATTTATATTATTAGTAAATATTTTTTACTAATAATAGTTTTTACGTTATATTTAACTTTAGACATTAAAGAATATTTGATGATATGGCATAAATATTTTAGATTTGAAATATAGAATTGTCTGCTTGCGATGCAAAAGCCACAACGCTCCCATCGGAGAGTTAAAATTTAAAGTTGGCATCATTTTAAAAAAGAAATTCCATGTCGTATGAGATGTCTAATTTGTATATTCGTTTCTAATACTTTTCATTAAATAAAATTACACTTTGATATTTTTCACTTTTTCATCAGAAGGTTTAAAAGTAAAATTTTTTTCAGCTGAAATTAAATCTGCATCTGTTAAAATTGTTGCAGTTTCTTTTATAATATCAGGTGTTGTGGTACTGTCATGCAACTTTCTAAATTTTTCATCTTCTTCATCGTATTCATAATTATGTTCTTCACTAGAATATTCCTTTAAATGATCTACATCTCCATCACTTACCCATCTTACAGTTATATTATAAGGAGGGTAACTTTCATAATAATAATAATAATCAGTATTAAGGTTTTCCTTTAAATTCGGATGTTTTAATTTCCTTTTATTAAATCGGATTTTCTGCTCAATTTTCCTCTCGGCTTTCTCTTTACCACCCCAAGTCAAAAAATAATCCGTGGTATCATAAAGGCTCGTTGTAGAACTAAATTTAACATTCCTTTTCATTCTGCTTTCAGAACTTTTGGAATTTATGTTAAAATTTGTAAAATTTTTATTGTATTTAATAGATAATTCTTGAATGAATTGTTGCTTCAACAATTGCAAACACCTAAAAGAGAAAACACCATAACATGAAAGTTAAGAAAGTTCATCAACCTACTTGTTGTAAATAATAGAATGTTTAAATTTTTCATTGTCTCCACTCGTCTTGTGTGGACTATGAATAATGAAAACATCAGATAAAACGATAAATTGATATTTTTGAGCTTCTAATTCCATTATATGTGATAGCTTATTCCAGCCGAAACCCAAAAATCTTTCATCATAAAGAGTAACATTACTTTTCACAACCACATAAGGCTCATAATGAGTTTGCCATTTTACCTAAAATTCAATACTATTTATGAAACTTTTCAATGAAATATTCACAAATTTACAGTATAAGGTTCAAATTCTTTACGCCATCTTTCATAATCTGTAGGCGCGTGACCAGCGGCCCAAATTTCTGATAGGAAAGGCCTAATTTCTTTTTTATCTAAGGATTCAATCAACTGTGCTTTACTCATGGGAATTCGCACATTTGACTTTGTAGGTTCAAAAGCTGGAATTACCAAAGCCTAATAAACAAAAACTGTTACAAGTTTTTCGTTGTGATACCTCAACTAAGACTTCTACCTTATTGTTCAAATCTCTAATACTTTTAATTTCATCCTTGAGAATTTCAAAAAGTGATTTCATAGGAATAAAATCTACATCCACTAGAAACGAATATGGAGTTTTTACATTTTTAAGGCCAACATTTCGTAATGTGTTAATGGGGTAAAATTCATTTTGTTTAAAAACGGCATGATATGCAATGTCAGTCCTTAGACTCAATGCATCAGTCTTCGAAATTAGCTGAATAGCCTCGGTGAATTCCGAATCGCTAACATACAAAGTGAAACTAATAGGTCCTGGCCACAATTTTGCTATTTTTTCCAAGAGATGAATGCGATCAAACGATAAATGTGTTACATAAGTTATATCCCACTTATCTGAGTTGAATTTATAATTGGTAAAAATAATAATGTACGATATTGGCTATTTAATGGTTTAATGTAATCTTGACATTGATCTTCGGACAATTCAATCTGGAGAAATAAGATTTCAAAAATTAAGGTGTTTTATTGAAAATCTGTTACCTCATAGTCATTTTGCAGATCGTCAACGCACATTTGTGGATAGTTTCTTAACAAATTACCATTAAACCTGAAAATTGAATCTGCTACTGCCCGGAATATCTTACCATCGGGAGTTCCAATTGAATATTTTTGAGGGGAATTCCAATGTAATATCTAAAAATTACAATTCTAAGTTTTTGTTAGTAGTAATTAACTATCACCAATTACTCTAGGCTTATATTTGCTATAGCAGGTGCTAGCTGTTGAATGACTACTCATTTGAACATTCCAATAGCAAGGCAACTGATAAAAAATGTGAGAATTGTCTTTAATAATAGCATTTAAAATATCTTGATCTCCTAAACTGAAATTAATAATTTTGAACTTAAATTAAAAACATTTTAAGACTTACTCACTCAGTTTGACCATAGAATTGAGTATAATTTTTCGTCAAATTCACCCAAAGTTCGTTCCATTTAAATGCAGTAAGTTTTTCAAATCATGCAGCATCACCCCTGAATTGAATCTGAAGAGAAAGTGAAGTTTTAATTTTACAATGCAAAGATCCAGTAAGGTAATCTTATTTCCTACCCAGTTCCTAATGCAGGCCAGGGACGCGATTGTCCTAATTGTCCTAAATAATATGGACTTTGATTTTCTCCAATTCCAATCATCTATTACAAAATACATTATTGCAAATCGTTTCAGCCTTAACCTACCAGGATGATTCAATAGAAACATGTTTAAAGCCGTTTAACTTGTAATATCTTAGTTCTCTTCTAGTAAAATTACGTCTACTATAATACTTTTTTTTTGTTTGGAAATCGAACTTCCTCTTTGGAGATTCTATATGTTTCCAATGAATATTCTAAAGTTAGTACTCTAATTGATGGTGATAACACTAACCGTAAGACTGTTCAAAATTTCAAAATAATAAGAAATATACTAGTTTCCTTGTAATGGGTACGAAATCGTTATGACGTAATTTAATCGTAGTTCTATTGAACATTCCTCGTATTGTCATTTACCTGGTTATTATTAAATTTGTCAAACAGCTTCCACAAAAAATAAACGTCTTCAGTAATAATGAGGTCGGTGTCAAGAATCAGAAGATTTGTGGTCACACTGGATGGAATAATTTTATTAAAAATTAATTTAAGCAATCCGTAATGTCCCGAATAGTGTCCATTTGGCACCCATCGAACATCTTTCAGCCATTTGTTTATATTATAATAAGAAATATTGACTAAAAAAATTAATTATTATAAAAAACTTTTCAAAAGTTGGCTTTCTACCTCTCGGAATTTGCCATGTCTTCAATAACTGATTTAAAACTAATTCTGACTCATTGCTGACTAGAAGGTGAAGATGAAGCGGGTTTGATCTTGTTAAAAACAAACTTTTTAACAAAGCGTGGAAATGAACATTTGAATTGTATCCAGAACATACAATTCCAATATGAATTATTTCACAAAAATTTCTGTGTTCAAATTCTTCATTTTGACAGTCGTTGCTATGATACAAATCTTTGGCAAACTCGTGCATCGACTTTGGAATGCCATTTGCTTAAAAATAGAAATTTCTTTCAATATTGTGATAAGATAAATATAAAGGAGACGTTTTTAAAATTCTCGGAATGTCTAAGATAGACAATATTTAAAATGAGATTAGATAAACTAGTCTTATATTAGATAAAATTTCTAAACTTTTTTAACGTTTCAACGTTGAGGACAACGTTGAACTTTGTGGGCCGATTTGTGATGGTTTATATTTCATGTTGAAACAACTGTTTAGATGAGATTAAACTATTTAGATATTAGATGGACGGAATCCGATGTTGGCAACCAAGTCTTAGACGGTATACTTGGTTTCTGCAGTTTTGTAAAGCTTAGAAGATATGAATCATTGAATATATAATCAAGCGGCTATTTGATTATTCTTAACGTGAAGAAAAGTCTTCAAGGAAGACCTTCTAAGCATGAAATACCAATGCAAGTTGCCGTAAGTAAACAGTTTATTAACATACTATGAATCTGAATTTTTCTTTGGGATACACATAATTTGACACTAAAATGTAATAAATGTATCTGTGTTGTCGAAGATTATATTGAAAAATGAAAAAATTTAAATTGAAAAATATGTATTATATTATTTACTATGTCCCGTGAATTTTTCAAACGCCCCTTTTTTTCTACTACTTACAGTGAATTTTATAGGTTTGTAGGTAAAGGAATACTGTAACAATTATTACAAATGCAAACAAACCAACTATCCATGATCTCTGAAACTTGGGAAGAAGCCCATTGCGTCGTTTGTACAGTATTTTTATCGTTTTTTAACGTTAACTGTGAAACACCCTTTCAGGCTCAAATGAGATCAAAAACTGACGTTCAGCATCATCTACAGATAAAATCTAACCGGCATATTATTTAAATTGAACTACAAAAGCGCGTAACTTGTGTAAATTAGAGATAAAGCTTTAAATATTATTGTTTAAATGGTAAATTCAAATAACAGGATGTGTTATCAAACGGAACTACTGTCAAACTTTTCTTTTAGGTTATGACACACGTTAACTTCTACTTCTTCTTTTTGCTAGTTAAAGGCCATAAAGCACAACAATAAAATTTATTTGAAAATATTAAAAGGATTAAAAGTGAAATTCATAACAAAAATTGTCTGGTTTTTACTGGTTACATAATTCGATTCTACGAAAATCGGGTTGATTCCTATCGAGTGTTTGCGCTAAATTAAATATTCGCATATATCTAGTTATGTAAGCAATTTTATGCCTTCATAATCAAACATATGTAAGAATATAAAGCTTTAAAGATCTAAAATATATAAAAATAATACATTTTATATTTTAGCTTTTTCTTAATTACCTGAAACAGAGCTGTAATTTTCATATCTGAAATCGGTCCGATCGTCATGGCCAAGGGTTTTTGTGCTCTCATACAAATCATTTGTAAAAATTTACTGGTTTCTGGAGAATAATCGTACCAGTCACCCTCAAATATACTCGAAGCAATATTTTCACTCTACGGCAATTTAACATACGCTAATTTATTGAAAACTGTGCATACCTTCGAAAGGTTTATTGCTTTCGAATTTATTCTGTTAAAACTATATACAATAATAGAAAGAAATGTCGCATTTAGAATTTTAATGTTTAGAAGTATCCATGACTTTATTAAAATGAAATGTAAGAAGTACTCGAATCTGGTTTACAAAATTGGCGATTAATAAGAGTTGTACGGATTTACCATGAATATCATGTTCAACATGTTTATCAACTGCAAAGATGCGGATTTTAATATATCGTCGGTAAAATAACAATACCTGCTAACTGCATCAAACCCAATTTTACAGGAAACACAAAAAACGTTTAATTTTTTCTATGCATTTGAATTTTTTCTTTTTTTTATAATATTATCTAATTTCGCAGTAGAAAATTAATAATCTTTAATAATTTGTTCTTTAAAAATTCAAAGCTTAAAAAAATTAAATGTTCTTTGTGTCTCCCCTAAAATTGGATTTGATTTTTAATCCCAAATTATTTCCATAGAATCATTTATAATTATAAATGGTTCTATGGAAATAATTTGGGATTAAAAATTAACGACTGTGCTCCTAATTGTCCTGTCGCAAAAAAGTACACAGTCTTACATGTGATTGTCACATGCGAATAGCACTGTGTTGCTACCGTCGGAAATCGGATTAGATATGACTTTGACGCATAACAACAGAACACAACTGCACCACGATCTTGTATAAATATGTATGAAAATGAATTACTTTTCCGAAAGAATAATTGTAAAAAAGTTTCCCAATCTGCTAAATTCGAACTGTACCTCCTTTCGCATCAGAAAATACTGTCTTCTCCGAAACACCTATAAATTAGAAGAACATTTTTCAATTTTTCTTCAGTTTCTGAACCGTAAATGATGTAGTTCTTCATAGTAATGCTTGACTCATCTGCTGAGGCGTTGTCATACTGAATAAAGTACCTTTGGAGCCTAAATAATTAGTGAAGATATACCATAACTCTATCGAAAACGTGTGACACGGACTTTTACAAAAGATTTTTGGACGCGAAATTTCTTTGATTTTATTTTAAGTCCATCTATCCTAGAAGTATTGAATTTCGAGAG
The DNA here is from genome assembly GCA_013372445.1 of Hypothenemus hampei. NCBI lineage: Eukaryota > Metazoa > Arthropoda > Insecta > Coleoptera > Curculionidae > Hypothenemus > Hypothenemus hampei. The sequence continues at coordinate 240,559 of JABRWK010000040.1, forward strand.
TTCTTTTACATTAAAATTCTAACGTGCTACTCTTTAATCCAAATTTGTACTTCCAAAGCTACCAAAATGGCGTGGAAAAAGAATTGTGCCATCTGATAGAACACGTTGGAAATACTAGAATAAGTCTCGTCTGCGCGGTAAGCTAGGTTCTTAAATAAATCATAAAGATATAAAAATGGAAATTTTTCGTAGTTATTAACCGTCGTGCTAAATGTAAAACTTTTCAATCTACGTATGTTTTACCTCTATAATAATTTGATGAGCTGCGTTGTAAGTCAAAAAAAGTTGTGTACTGAGCGTAATAAAATAAGAAAACACTGTTATTTGTTGTAATACAGGTAGCTGAAAAGAAGTTAGAATTAAAAATTAGTTCTTTTTTTAAGTGTTTGTTCACATCTAAAGAGTGTCTTCGAAAATATGGAAAATTTCTTAGAAATGTAAAAAGTAAAACTATATTAGAAAAAGTGTAACATTCCATCCTATAGGTATGGTACAGCAGCGAACAAAAATTAATTAATTAAGATTAGATAATAAAATTAGATAATTTCAATATTTTTACGAGTACTTTTCATTTCCGAAAGATTATCCACATTTTCCGGGCTACTCTGTATAATACCTGAAATATTTGATAAGCAACTAAGGACAGCTGAAAGGACGAGATAATGAAATTCATTAACGAAAAACTTCTTATCGTATCATTTAATTTCGTCACAAAACTGCAAATACAAATATTAGTTTAAAATTTTTAAACATCAAACAAGACCAAACTCGATAATGTCGAGATGCTCCTGTATCAGTGCTCTTAATACAACAATTTGACTGTGTTGTTCATTCAGGTTAAATTGTCTTTTATATGTAATACAATACTCAGGCAAATGACTGACAGTTTGTTGCAAAATCTTCAATTGTGCTCTAATAAAACTCAATATGCTTATATAAAAGGCTCCACAATGTACTATATAAGAATAGCCTATCCTTAAAATGAGAATTAAATCTAAGTACAGTCAACTTAACTATTGATAGTAGTTACTTACAAACATCCGAAAAATTGTATCAAATAAGCAGTTGTATAATATCTATTCGGGTCGAATGGAAACCAACTGAATACGATAAAATAATGATTTTTTATTCCAGTTTGATTGTTGAAACCCAGAGGCATTGTAACATTGCTAATTATAGGAGTAATAAAATATAGAGAAATTCCTATGGTTCCCATTAGAGTGTAAAATAGAACCACGTTCCTGTTAGAAGCAGAATTTTGTTTGTAAATTTTTATAAAAGCTTCATTGTTACTTTGGAAAATACGCTGCTCTTTTTCTTCGATTCTCAATAAAATGTCTTTANATATTAGGGATTTGAAAAAATTTACTTCAAAAAAGTAACAAAACGATGTATCTGGCAATGAAAAGCTACATATTAGTTTCAATTGTCTAATATATTTACATAAAATTAGAAAAAAATAACCTTTTAAAAGGTTAACGAGACATTTAACTTCACTGAAATCCAGAATTTTCAATTCCTTTATTATTCACTTCAATGTCCGATTGATCTGTACCAAAAATTGTACTTATCCTTTGGTTCAAGTCAACGGCATTACTTTTAAGGTCTCTTTTATAATAAATTCGTGTTGCAAATAGTAGTAGCAGCACTTCTAGCATAACTGATCCACTGTATATCACTAGAATAATAGGTAATATATTAAGTCTCTTAAGCTGCTTATTATCATCACTTACCGTTAAAATAGACATGACGAGTAAATGGAAGATGGCAAGGCAACACATGAGTAGATTCAAGTGATTTTACTATAATCAAAGTAACTTTTGGCAAGACAAGGATCAATTGGAACATAATAAATTTCTGGGTGAAATGAAATTTCGTATCCATATGTGTTCTGAAATGTCTTGTAGCCATTATCAGACCCCACATTCCAGAGGTGATTGAAATTATAACGAATATTTGTATGCACCAATTGACGGTTTCATGAAGATCCTATTAACAAAATTAGGTTCAAAAGGGTATCGCTAGATTGAAAACAGTGTTACTAACAGGATTTTCCACCCAGAAAACTATAGAAAGACAATATAGGAAGCCCTGAACCACTGCCTGTTGCAAAACTAAAATTTTTAATCGTCGAAGAATATTCCTGCAAAAAAAAAGAATTTCCTATATGTACATATACATATTTTAATTTTTCTGTCTTACTTGGTGACATAGGGACTAGGAAGACATGAACAACAGAACCAGCAACAGCAGGGCGGTACTTTCATAATTAATTGTGTATCTTTTAATTTAACAGCTAATTCAGATTCACCTCCACAATATGCTACAAATGAGCAAAAAAGCTGATACAATCCTATAGATATAAGAATTTGAGATATGGCATCCAATACCAAAGATGCTCGTGGTATTATTAATGCTATATAATACAACAGACCTACTGTCTGAAAAAAGTCTGTTTATAACGAATGATTCCAACAATAATGACAACTTACCGGATATAGTGCTAAAACGAATATCGCATGACTTTTTGCTCGTGAGGGAGAATTACGAATTACATGTCTAGTGGTATCAAAAAATAATATTGATATCAGAAGTAAAATTCCTGCTCCCATAACAACAAAGGTTAGGCAAACTGCATTTTTTGCTAGAAATATCAAATTTATTAAAAAATTATAACTAAACACAAAGACAAAAACAGGCCAAAAATCGCCTGTATTCTCGCCCTTGATTTCCGAATTTTTTTTTATAGTAATTGATAGTAGCTCGTTAGACATTAAATTCCTAAAAGTTTCAATTTGAGCCTACCCTTCGTTGTTGAGTTCTAATTCCACAAAATTATCATTTTACCGTTTCTTGACAACGAATCTTTGCATATTAGCTTTTATAGAAAAACAGATGACAGACGAAAGTGGCAAAGCCTGGAATAGCACACATGTGATAACATTTACTGTGATCTTGAAACCCCTGTCAAATGAATATTGTAATACCCCCTTTATCTTTTTGGGGAAGAATGGTTGAGATCTTGCATATATTCGAATTGGATGTCTTTATCCCATGACAGGGGTCTCAAGACCACAATGAATGTGATCATGTTATGTACTACTTCGCACTCTATAATTTTTATATTTTATTTTTTATTTAAAAGTTAACATGTAAAGATCCGTTGTCAGAAAACAGTGAAATGACAATTTTGAAGCCTTAGAACTCGGCAACGAGGAGTAGGCGCAAATTGAAACTTTCAGAAAATTAATGTCTAATGAATTATGTAGTATCACTTATCACCAAAAAAATTCACTCATTATTTTTGCCTATTATAATAGACAAAAAAATATTTAAAAAAACATAATTATGAATCTTCAATAAATAAAAACAACTAAATTTTAATTACCACTGTACTTTCTCTAAACACTAGCCATAAAACAAACTCGATTCCCTTTAATTATTTTAGGACTGTAACTTTAAGTAAGTTTGCAAGTATTCGAGCAAATCCAAAGATTAATATATGGAGTTTTACATTATTTTGCTATGACCAGATTAACCGCGGTAGATATCTAAAATACTGTACTTCCTGTTAAAGATTCGTTAGCTTTTTGATGAAGCAACCAATATCTTCACAAATCGGATATAATACATTTTATAGTATAACATTCTCGATATAGAAATATTCCTTGCCCGATGGATACTGCATTTGTTATTAATGATGAAACAGAAGGTTATTTAGTTGAACATCTTCTAAACATGTTTAAATTCCTTTAAGGGGACCAGTAGGATTTGAGTCTGATACACAGAATCGAATGGGTGGGCATCTCTACTTTCGGAACACATTTTGTCAATTATTTTGCAATTTTCGCCACAGTGATCAACTATAGTGATCTTCAAATGATCTGGATAATGTATTGACACATTGACTAGACACAATTTTATAAATCGAATTATTGTAGCATTACTTTGTTGACTTTTTCTTCCATATTGTTCCGTCCCTAATCTCTAGTATGTCAATTGAATCAATGGAAATCAAAAATGATGTTCCGAAAGTGCGAATGTGTTTCAAAGCTTTCCAAATGTACACTTATGAGTAAAATTAATTTTGAATATAGTATTTTTTTAATTTTGTGTCAAATTTATGTGAAAAACTGAAAATTGATTTCCTTTACCCACCAAATCCTACGGGTTACCTTAAGCGTCATTAAACGAATTTTTTCTACGTTTCATTATAATCGATGAAACCTGGCTTTACGATTATGAAGATAAAATAAAAAAGGGCCACTAACAGTGCAGCATCTGCACGAAATGCCGAGAGAAAATATGATGATGATCAAGCATATCGTAAAAACTAAAACCGTAACCGGAAAGTATTATATTTCTCTTCTCGACCGAGTGAAAGTTATTATTGTTGTTATAGAGAAAAATAACCCTAAACAGAAAATATTTTTTTCTCAGAATAATGCTGTTCAAATTATTGTTGCAAAATTCTACAAATTACGATTTGACATGCTACAGTATACATCGTATTCTTTGGATTTACCTCCGTGTATTTTCCTTCTCTTCTAAAGTCTAATAAAATAGGTGACTGAATGAAAATTTATTTTGGATGGTTAAGGGAAGCCTGAAAACGTATTATAATTTATAGTTTCAATTTTTTTTTTATCAAGGGCCTTTAAAAGCTAAAAAGTCAATCGTGTGAATTATGATTTTCAAAGACATTATGTACAAATTTTAATAAGAATTTAATTTAAAATTTCTTCTTTTCATGGTAAAAAACTTTCTGAATACCACACGTAACATATTTAACACGTAACATGTGGTAAACATTTAGTTTCCTTTTTAAACTTTCTCTGCTGTGTCATGTAGACATACATATACGCTTATAGGAAACAATGTAGGGATGAGTTAACTATTTTTAAAAAATTCAATGAATTAGCATATTTAGTATAAAAATTATTTCCAGGAAATATTTAATAAATTTTAATCAATATCATTACTAATTATCAAGTAGCATTTTATGTAATATTCTTCGTATTGAAAGAATACTTGCTAAAACATTTTTTTTATTTAAATTTACCCTACTTACCCATAAAATAGTCTTTAATGGATGGAAATTCCACGGAAGAACACGAATCATTTGTAGCCGTAACATCTAAATTTTCCATGTTTATTTTGAATTTAACCGATTTAATTTACTTTAAAATGTGATTACCGAATACTACTAGCAAGCGATTTCTTGCAGAAGTCTGCAAGACCAAAAGAAAGTTCTCGTATATGTTTTAAGTTATGCTTGTTTATGTATGAATGTATTTCGCTTAAACGTAAGAGTTAATAAATCTGTAGAAAAAGTCTCTTATCTTACGTACATATCAATGTATGGAGATCTGTTTGATAACATATCGCAATTAGGGAATCATTAAAGCATGCCTGTACTAATTTTATCACAAATATATTTATTAAAAACGTAAATAATCATTTTTAACAAGAATTTTAATAGATAGGTGTATTAAAAATATCTGTTCTATATAAATTAGACCTTGTTGAAGTAAAAGTTAAAGTGAAAATCAAGTTATCAAGAAGCTCTTATCCCGTTCTGCAAACTTTTTAAGAGCTGTGTACTCTTTTTGGAGTAATTGGAAACAGTTTCATTAAAGACGATTGCCAGATATGAAGCATAAAATACTCGCACATCTGAATTTGATTTAAAGTGTACTATTCCTTTTAGTCTGTTAGCCGTTAAGCGACAATCCAAAGGAAATTTTTGCCCAATAAACGCACAAAAGGTTGGTAGATGTGGATTTAATCCATAGTATCGTACAAAAAAATTGGAATATCACAAAGTTAATGAACAATGACTTCCTAATCTTTTGTCTGAATACAGATAAACTATTAACAATTTGGTAATGAACGGTGTATAAAACTTAATGTTATAATATGAAACTATTGGGCAAGTTGTTATTGAAATATCAAAATATGGAAATTCATTATTAAAGAAGTTTCAAATACACCTCTCTATGTTATTGTTTTCCTTTGCGACAATGCTCGGTTTTGTGTACCTCTGTTGTCAACGTATTAAGATTATCTACAACAAAAGAATTTTTTTATAAATCTACCATACAGACTTGATTTATCACTTTGCGATTTTCATTCGTCGAGTCTCCAAAGAAAGAGTTGAAAACTTTGAAATACAAAACATTGTAAAATTCCAACCACGCGAATTCTCTGAGAAGAGTTTTTTCTATCGATTCTCGAAGTTGATTTGCGTTAATTTTGATGGTAATATAAATTTATTTCTGAATACATTTTTTTTAAATATCAGTAATTTCATATCTTGGGGACTACATGTCTCACAATCTTCCGTAGTCTAGATTTGCAAGTTTCAAGTGTGTGCAGTTTGTTGTCATTTTCTCCTCATCCCAGCAAAGCCTGCATTCTGAGCTGTTAGTGATATACATCTTGTGCAAAAGGGCTTCATCGACCAGTTAAGGTGAGAGTGATGGTTTTTAGATCATTTCTGTTTAATTTGAAAAACCTATTTGTTTCTATACATATAAGATATCGGTAAATAAAGGCGTTCATGCAAACCCACTTGTTTCAGCTTTATACATATATCGAAATTAAATTTATGGCCTTGTCAATTAAGTAAACATTCGTAACATTGTGAGAAATAGGAGAGGGATGGTAAATTTGTACAAAATTGAATGAAAATTCGCTGCAATATTTTGAAAAATACAACCAGGGTCATTCTTTTAAAATTTCTCGAGTGATATTTTTTTTGTTTATTATTATGCATGGAAAATTTTCCATTTGAACTCTAATTTTAACATAGAAAATGTCAACAAAATTAGTAATTATCATAAATTAGCAAGGCAGCTGAAATTTGTAACGCATCTAACTCGGTTCATTAAAAAAATTGAGTAAGAAATAAGATGTCTTTGTGCTAAAACTATCAATTCGATAATAAATACCTCTCCGACGTATCAATAATCGTAATTCTACACATAAATAGTATTGATAATATGTATTTTATGATAAGATAAATTGCAAACACCTGGATGTCGTTAGTCTTTGAAAAATTGTGCGTCTTGCGATTAGACTTTTAGGAGGATAAAAACCGAGGTAAGCAACAAACAGTTCACACAGTTCATGCATAGAGAAACGTGTACATTTTGATCCAGACGCAAATGCGAATTAAAAAAAACACAATTGGAAAGTGAAAAAAAAATAAATAGAACAAGTTAAAAATCTCGGTAAGTACATATCTCTACGATCCTGGATTTTCAAGTGTCGTAAATCGCAAAGTAACTGATTAATTTTTAAAAATAACACGATTTCAATGAATGTTATTTAAATCGTTGAAAAATAATTAAAACTGAAATTATTAAGAACATTAATTTAATGATTCATTGCTGTTCTTGTAAAAACGCGCTACAAATAGTTAATTCCCCAGACTGAAATGAATCATTCAAAATAAAAATGTCATGATAAACAAATATTTTGTTTTGCAGTGCAAAATGAAAGCAGTAATCCTGATATTCAGTCTCTACATTTTGAATGTGCGTCCAGATTGTCCAAATTCTTGCAGTTGTACACCATCCTCAGTCTCTTGTGTCAACCTGAGCTTAGAGTCCGTGCCAGATTTAAACTCGCTGGAATCAAGTCCGGTAATTCTGGATTTCTCAGGTAATAAATTTCTTTTCCTGGATCAAGAGGATTTTAATTTCCCTAAGGACGATGAAGTAGTCGAACTGTATTTAAATAATTCTGAGATAGTTGACATAGGAAAAGGGACTTTTGATAAATTGGAAAACTTACAAGAATTATATTTGAAGCAAAATTTCTTCAGTAATGATAGTATTCCTGAAGATCTAATTGAATCTCTGGACAACATGGTGTTTTTGGATATGTCCGAAAATTACTTCAACGGTGCAATGCCAATAATTCGATCGGATAGCTTGGAAGTGCTCGCTTTGATTAATTGCAAAATAACCTCCATACCCGAAAATGCTCTGGAACATTTACCGAATTTAAAATTACTTTTGCTAGAAAGGAATGATATACAGCATTTATCTTTTGAGCCGTTTCAACATTACACATCAAGTTCCATTTTTATAAAGCTGACTTTCAACTCGGGAAGTTGCACTTGCCATAACCTTCATGCATTTTATCTGTTGGCAAATCACAAATTCATAGATACTTCTGAGTTGTATCAGTGCATTAACGATGAAAATAAACTTACCAATATTTTTGATGGTAATGTTGCAATTAATCTCACAAGAAAGTGTCCTAATATAAATAAAGAATTACTGAATAATCTGTTTGGATTTCCTGAAGTCCGAGATATGATAGAAGACACGTCAACAAGAGTTTTTAACCTGATTTCTAACGACATTGAAGATGATTATGAAGACGATGCGAAAACAATTGACGATTGTTACAAAGATATCAGATTACCAGAATATTGTTGGCAAACATTTGCCGACACTTATGAACGCAACAACAACTTTCTTACTATGGTAGTTGTGACAACATTGATTAGTTTTGTTATTGGTTTCTTGTCTGGTATTGTTTGGTGGTGGTTTATAACTACATGTCGGTGTAGACATATGGAACATACTTCAGACAGTCAAATTCAGTTAATTCACACCTAAAATGTTATGTTACAAAAAGAAAATGTGAAGTCCAACATGAATATTTTTTATATGATAAAGAAAACCGTAAAGTAATTGTCATGATTTTATATATTTAACATAAATATAATAAAAAGTGTTACATATGAATAGAATATTTTAGGCCTAAAACTGAGACAAAAATGCGATCAGTTTTAATACATATAAATGCATCAGAAGTGGACGCAAAAAATGACAAAAAAATTGTGCCATCAAGTCTTTAAATTGTAATGGATACTTATGATCTATTATATGTTTATTATTTTTCTTAATTAAAAATTACACAATCTCATTACAAAACGCATTATTTATAAGGAAACCGTATATGTAAGTGTTATTGTTATTGCACATTAAAATTAAATTTTAAAGTTTGAGCATAGGTAAAAATTTAAATGAAAAACTGATAAACCGATTACTTTATATCTGGGTACAGTCATTAAATTAAGTTCAGTCAATTTAAAATAAAATAAAAATGAAATTTTTGTCATTTCTGTTTCAATTTTTTAAATATTTACACATATAAGCTACTTTTAACATAAATAAATAATACGTCTATTATTGTTATTAACTTATCACAAGTCTAGTTACAACAGATCTAGTTCTTCTACATTGTTTTGAAGTAAAGTTCATAATAATATCTTCCTTCTGAGAAAAAATTGGTTTATTGGTTGTGTCACTTATTAATGATAGTTAACTATATTAGTTACGAAAACTATTAAATTGATAGGAAGGTCAGTCAGTTGTTAAATTGGAAGGCAAAATAATCGTTATAAATGCCCTTTGGGACTGTATAGATTTATACAAACCTTCGACAATTCATTTGAACAAAGTAGTTCCGGATAATTCACGCAGACTCGCTTGAATTCCCGTTTCATGAGTACGTATCCATTGTGCGACCAGCCTCAAAACACATTTATGTTGGGGATGCGATAAATAGTTTGCCAATTTTCTTTGATTTTATCCATTACGATCGATATGTATTTTGCATTTGTTGCCGCTTTTATCATTTATCGCACACGCTTAAAGTGGATGAACTCTTATGCTCACCTCCAATGGCTCGTGATTTAACAAAACAGCATACAGTCTATTTTGCCGTTCATGCATCACAGATGATCACGGACATGTTTTTATTGTCTGATTGAAATGTTTGAAAATTAATGATTCAGCAATAAATTTGTCAAATCAGTGGTGGATGACGTAGTTTTATTTCGCTAAATCCTTTTTTCGAAATCTTATACATGAGATAGGATGTAGCTTTGCTCTTTACTTGTTTAGTTCGGGATAAAAACATTGTAATATTGCGAGTATTTTTACGAATTTAGAACAATATTTTCGAGATGTGATGACTGCTCTTTATTTCAGAAAATTACCATTAGTTGGACCACCAAATTGTGTCCATATATGTGTTCTAATAATGATTTTAAGAAGTGCTTTAAAGTTTTTTCCTNGTTAGAAAAAGAATATAAAATGTTCTTTATCATTTGTGCACTGATTTCTGTGAAAGTAAACTTAAAATATTAAATGTAAATATGTACATACACAGCGGATAAATATTAAGGTTCTTCATTTTTATGCACATATATTTCTGAATAAGTGGGAAATTTGGCGGTCTCAATTTTATCTTTAACTTTAAAAGTTGGATACAAACCATTTTGATTCGTTCTTAAATTTCTACCTTTACTAAAACCGTTCCAGTGATTACCAGCCACACCTAAGGAAAACAAAGAAATTTTCTTAATTAACAAGTAAAAAAAAGATATATCAAATTAATACCAAGCAAATCTCCTACTTTTATTTGCATTTCTCCAATTTTCTTTGGTTCATGTGGCAAAACAGCCACCATATTATGTGGATTTTGTCCCCCATAATAATATATATCGTCTAAAGATTTATATCTTGAAGATGCATCTGGATAGTAATTTTGCATAACTTCATAGGCTATTCTGCATACCTAAAAATACATTTGATTTTTATAAAGCAATTTGGTTTTAAACATATCAACTAACCTGCGATGAAAAAGTGCATACTAAAAAGTCGCTTAAAGCGAGCATATGTATGTCATAAATAATTCCAAAAAGAGATGTGTCCGAGTATCTGGTTGAAACAGCAGCGGTTTTAGATATTTTTGGATCGCAAATAACCTCATATTCAGGATATTTCGTTTTGGCTTCTTGAAGTACTTTTGGATCGTCCGAAGCTAAATAAATACGTCTTACATCTACTTTTTGTTTTAGTTCTAATTGTTTATAGAACTCGTCCACCTCAATCATGTACTCTTCCAGTTTATGGAAGGCCGCTTCTGTACCGACCTTATCAGTTCTTCTTATATGCACTCTAAATGTTTTCGTTTTAATATTAAGAACTTGATAAAGAATTACTTACCCCACTATTGGTCTTTTATAGCCTAGTTTATTGATAACATCTTGTATCAAATCTGCAGTTTTTTCTTGAGGTCTGAGTAGATATTTTAAAATTTGTCCGACCCACCATACAATTGGATCACCATGTAATCTAGTTAATCTAAAAAACGCATTTCAGATTAATTCATTAAAAAATTAAACTAATCATACCGTGGAGCCAAATCTTCTGGAATTGCTAAGGGTAAGAAGGGCAATCTAGGGGATAAACTGTCAATGATAGGTAAATTTATCACTTGGGTTTCAGAATGAGCGGGCCATGTAGCAACACTTTCACCCTCTGGAGTTGTACATGTATCACTAATGGGTTTAAAAATTTCCTCCCAACCGCCTTTGTGATATCTCCAACCTTTGGATTTTAGAATCAACGTTCTTTTTGTTCCATATGCGACCATGAAACAGTAAACTGCATGATGCAATTGACATCCATATCCACATCCCTAAAATCTTTCAAAATAAGTATATGTTTATATTAAAGCTAGGATAAACGATAAGAAGGACCATGAGAGAAGGAATACAAACATCACTTCAAGTTTTTTCATACATAAATTAGGTAAGAAGGGCAATGTGATGGACTCGTTCATATGAAATATTCAGGGGCTCAGCGCTACGTTCTGGGTCAAGTCAATGGTCTAATAATATCAAATCATGAACTGAATCGACATTTTCAAAGAATGAAAGAAATATTTCATGTCTCTGTTTATCTTCGTGAATCTCTTTTACCTCATGACTCTTAATTAAGATCAATTTATTGCGAATATTGAAACTGACCGTAGGTTTCTTATCATTTTTTGTCGCTATTAGATTCTTTTTTACAAGGGGTAATTCCCCCAAATGGTAATTCATGTCTTGTATTAGAGCAGCTGTCAATTTACCGTCTATATTATCGATAAAAGCAAAGAAAATAGGACAATAAGTTATGATAAAAAATTTTAATTCACTAATATTGCCACTCTTATCGTTTATTGCAACTCCATTGTACACATATCTTAAATGGAAGAGAAATTAAATTTACCTTATTTAAGCTACAAACTAGTTTTTTTGCAATAGTGCAGTCTTGTGGATTTTGTAAAAATTTGAATCTTTTTTGAACAAGATTGCTCAGATCATTTGATTCTTTTTTTCTCCATTCTTCATACCCATCTACTTCGGCTAAATGATTAATATCGTGTAATAAAGATCTATAAAATGATACAAGGCTCATTAATATAAACTAAAAAGTAATCGATTCTCTACCTCTTATGTTCAGCTCCCAAGCTCAAAACTTGTTCAATATTTTCTAATATTTCTGGATTGTCTATTTTCTTTTGAATATCTTTTAAACTGGATCGAACGTAATACCAAAACTCATTAGTATTTGAATAGATTCTTCTTCTTAGAAGTTCGTATTCTATATTTGGTTCTTCTTTGTTATTCCATGATTGAAATCTGTTTCTAAATGGAATTTCTACTTTTGTTAATCGTTTCTGAAAGTTTTCTATAGCTAGCTTTTGATCATCACTGAAATTACTAATAAATAAGTTCAATTTTAATCTCAATACCTAATGCTAGGTTCCATACTTAACAGTGATGTCTTTAAATATTTCTCTTAGCTCATCATTTTGCTTCCTGAGAGCTTCTAAGTCGGACAACGCCCTATCTAACCTTTCTGTGGTCTTAATTTCCAATATATTATTCGAATTAATTCCTGGATAAGCCGCTAATAGAAGCACCACTAATAACCAAACCGTTAAAAAAATCACAATTATACGATGCCAGCCCATGGATTAAACTTATCTTTTTACTTTCATAACATAACTAAAAACGACAAATTAAATTGGTTAATATAAAAAAAAGCAACAACTTACAATAGTTAAAAATACATAGAAAATTAGCTTTTAAACCTTTCACTTTTAATTGCTGGAAAAAGTACAATCAAAACGGCTACAAAATGGATTCACCTTCATCGTACACAATGTAGGTGTATATGAACATGAAACTACCGGAAATAAATATTAATAATAAAGTTAAATTAAGTAATTTGGGAACATTGAAAATGACCAAGACTTTTACGACAAGTCTAATGGACCCTGAAGAATAAGGTTAAGATCAATTTATTTTAGTAATGTGTTGTTATATTGTGGCGTTAGGCCAAGACATTAAAAATGTAATTATCGTATTTATTTTAAAAACAAATTAATATACGGATAATATTAAAGCAAATATGATCATTCAGCAAAATGCTTTTTTATAGAGATAACATGAATTCTAGCTTAAAATTTATAATTAATAGTAAAAAATATACAGTGGAGTTCGGTTATAACCGAAGAGTTTCGTTATAGGGATTGAAAGAATGTTGTTATAGCCGAGTGACGTTATTCACGGATCGGTTTTCATACCGGGTGTCCAGACGAACATTAGATATAGGAAATTAACATGGGAAATTGGTTTTTATTTTTTTGCGCCTGCATGGGTTATCTAATTTGAAAACTTTTACATGGAGGTCATAGTACTCAAGGCTGACTATCATTCGATATTTTTTTCAGTCTTTTACTTAGAGCCGTTTTGCTCCAAAATTAAAAAATTTGAATATTCCTCGGAATTGTCCGAGGCCGCGATTGGTCAGAATCAACGTCAAAATTAAAGCGGAAATAAACAAACACAGAACTACCAACACTAAAACGTAAAAATTCCTTATCATATGAATTTTCCCTTTTTGCTAATTTTTAAGCAATTTTTAATTTATTTATGAGTTAATTCAGTGAAAAATCTATGGAAAACCTGAGGATATTTATCATCTGTGATCTGCTTTGATGTCCTCACAGTAACTAAACAACTTTCTTATTATAACCTCAAATTCCACGATTGACCGGTAGTTTTGAAATTTTATTAAATTTATTCAATTTTTAAGTTGATTTGCTGTTTTAACCGGTAATTAGGCCTGATGACTGACTCACAGTG
>JABRWK010000040.1:258657-313091 GCA_013372445.1 Hypothenemus hampei
GAGGTGAAGATGGTAAATTTGGAGAAGTTGCCGCTGAAGTTGGAGGAGTCTCAGATTGTGTTTCATCGTGTGAAGAGATCATGTAAAACTGGAAAATATTTCACTCATAAAAACTTTATAATAGAGATCTGAAAATATATTCGCTTTTTTACAATAGTACCTTTCCAGTTTTACGAAGTAAAGCGCAGATTTACAAAAATTCAATTTATGCAACCATTCTAAATGTTAAAAAACTATTATAATACAAATCAGGACATTTGGGTAAAAATAATTATTATCCTACAACACAGTCACATTAAACAGTAATAAATAAGATCAAATATTAGTATTTAAATGTAATACTTTGTTGCTTCACACATAAAAGTTCTTAGTAAAACTGCTCAGGCCATTGTTTTTCTCTTCACCGATTTATTAGTTCTGCCATCTATGTAAATATGTGGGTCCAGATCATGTTTTTAGGCGTAATTTAGTGGTATCGTCGCAATTTGAAGGCCCATAAGTAGGGCTGTAAACTTTTGAAATCCAGTTACTGGGTAAATGTATCGGCAAGATGTTATTCTGATCAATCCAGTCCTAATTTCCACCACTCGCTATCACTGTGAGTCAGTCATCAGGCCTAATTACCGGTTAAAACAGCAAATCAACTTAAAAATTGAATAAATTTAATAAAATTTCAAAACTACCGGTCAATCGTGGAATTTGAGGTTATAATAAGAAAGTTGTTTAGTTACTGTGAGGACATCAAAGCAGATCACAGATGATAAATATCCTCAGGTTTTCCATAGATTTTTCACTGAATTAACTCATAAATAAATTAAAAATTGCTTAAAAATTAGCAAAAAGGGAAAATTCATATGATAAGGAATTTTTACGTTTTAGTGTTGGTAGTTCTGTGTTTGTTTATTTCCGCTTTAATTTTGACGTTGATTCTGACCAATCGCGGCCTCGGACAATTCCGAGGAATATTCAAATTTTTTAATTTTGGAGCAAAACGGCTCTAAGTAAAAGACTGAAAAAAATATCGAATGATAGTCAGCCTTGAGTACTATGACCTCCATGTAAAAGTTTTCAAATTAGATAACCCATGCAGGCGCAAAAAAATAAAAACCAATTTCCCATGTTAATTTCCTATATCTAATGTTCGTCTGGACACCCGGTATAACAATTGGTAGTAGGTGGTAGTAGGCTATGGAAAATTTGACGCTAAAGGTGGGAACAGAAGTTGACTAATGACGTTATTCGCAAGTTCCATTGTAATTACAAAAGAAGTGTAAATAAGGCGCTAAGTATTTAACCTCAAATTTTTGAAAGGAAAACTTAATTTTTTCAAACTACAGTAACATTTTTATAATTATAAGAAACAAATAGGTCCAAATGAATACTTTTAATCCAAAGGAAAAACGTCAAAATTTTATTCTACTTAATGAATCTTGCCTCAATACCAAAATCTTGACTATTCACAATAATCTTTTGAAGAGTCAAAAATCTTGGCATAAATTTGTGGTAAATTTTATTTTAACATAAGAATTTCTGAACTGATAATATGTGGTGTATTTCCTAGGTGAGCAACACCACTGGATATTCAAGAAATCAAGTTTTAAAAGCTGTATTAGATAAGGTTTTTCCGTGCGATTTGATTCCAGTTTTCTATACAGACGATCCTAGTTCCTCAAGTTCTCACTTTCTGGCAAGAAACTGTAAAGCTGCTATTGAACGATTATTCAATGAAGGTTTAATTGTGAAAAATCCATATCACAGTATATATGAAAATTCCGTTGTAAGTTTTAAAAATTTTTGAGCAAACGTGTTAAATTTTGTATTTTAGTTCAAAATAAGCATTTATATAAACTTTGCCCATACAGATGATCTAAAGGTGGATGTCCAAAAAAATGTTGCACAAGTTTTAAGCAAGAGGCTGGATCATTTTTCAAAAATTCTTGACTTAAACAATTTCGCCGAAGACCCTGGTATTCTATCTCTTAGTAGGTTGGCAGAAAATTCATGTCGTAGTACTTCTAACTCTTAATCGTTGTAACACTGGAACTTGTATATGTTCTCATCGTTGTTGGCTTGGCATTACGAGATTGTTTATGTTTTATACTATAACGTCTATACATATAGTGCTAAGCGGATATGTTATAAATTATTTGCGCTGTTTAGACGGACAATTTGTCGTTTAAATTGCAAAAGTGCCATTAAAATAAGTTTTAGCCTAAAATGAACAATAATAACCACCACTCACTCAACGCCATCCACTCAATAATAACTTAACAATCAGACGTGTTTACCTAAATTACCAAGATATTGCATTTATACCTACATCTTTGAAGTCTGTTTGAAACTATACAGCGATATATTTAACTGTTCTAATTATTTTTCATAAACTTCTTCAAAGCCTTGCAAGTCGTCAAAATGCCACTCAAACCGCAAGAATGACACTTATACGAGGCTAATGTACATGGTATTCGCATGTTTTTTTGCTTCTTTCTTGCACAACGATGTAGTTATTGGATATTGGTTGGTGCTGACAAAAACCATCACAGAATCGTTTGTAGTTGGAATTTTCATACAAACATTGGTCTAAAACAACAAAATTATCCTAATTTAGATTTATGAACACTAGGAGATCTACGACAACGAGATAACTAGCGGTCTAACTAGGGCAGAACTCCTTAGAATATTGGCAAGAGTAAAAATAAATATTCTCTTTGTCAGAAATATCTTATTAGAAAATCAAATAACTCAAAAAAGAACAAGTAGATGTCTAATACAAACAGGAGTATGGATGAAACAAAATCAAAAAGTAGCACGGGATGTCATTTTAGGTGTTGTTCTGGAGATCCGGAGAAAAAAAAGGTGGTTGGTGGAGAACTAGATCAGAAGTCGCCGAATAGACTCTTTGAAATATTTAGATAACTTTACAAAGAAAATCTTTAATATTCTCATGAGGTTCATCCACTTTTGAACTCGAAAGTTTGGTGTTGATACATAATTAGACTTCTTGTAACTCATTAGCAAAAAGAGTAAGCCTAAATGACTTATTTCGTTTAATGATTGTATTGCCAAGTTACTTAAAAGTTAAAATCGACATTATTTTTCTGCTAACCTTACAACAAAAAAAAGTTAATTGTCTATTGTAGTTAATTTTTTTAGAGCTAACTGAGTATTGTACTCTGGCGCAACCAAAAATTATGTATTTTGTACTACACATTGCAAAATCCTTAACTTTTGAAGAATTAATACTATCGAATAATAACATAAAAATGTTAAAACCTCTGGATGTTCTCAACGGAGTAAAAATACGACATATTGATCTGAGCAACAATGAGGTAGATTAGAGTAGTTCGTTCCAGAGTCACGTAATTTAAAAATATTCGTTTACAGTTAATTGGCTTCAAGACTATAAGGTGTTTAAAAGATTTCCAATTAAAAGAATTAAAACTTGCTGGGAATCCACTAAGTAAATGTGAAAAAGATATGTACATTCATAATGTGAAGCAGGCTTGCCCTACAGTAGAATTTTTAGTAAGTTTTCTGAATACAAATTACAGTATTTCATACATTCTTTTTCAAGGACGGAGTTCCAATTAATGGAGAACATTTTGTTATAACAAGAAGAAACTCATTTTGTAATTATGATGGCGTCGACTTAGTAAACCAATTTTTAGAATATTTCTTCACACTTTATGATACAGATAGAAGTAAATTAGTCGGATTATATCACTGTGATGCAATGTTTTCTTCAACATGTGTGTATTTGGCCGGTCAACTATCATCAGCAACTACTTCGTAAGTCATTCTTTTAACATGAAATATTTTGAAATCAGATTTTGCTTCCTTAGACTAAAAGAATATAGCAACATTTCAAGAAATCTCTTAAAATCTGCAGATTTTGAAAAAACCTCCCAATATTTATTTCAAGGAAGAGTCAAAATCATGGATACGTTCTGTTCAAAACTACCACAAACGGAACACGATCCCTATACATTTACTGCAGATCTTACATATTTTACAGTAAGAAATTACAAATTTCGATTCAATGAAACTAAACGAATAATTTTAGGATGACTGTGCAATAATCATAGTAACTGGAGTGTTTCGTGAAAAGGCAACGTCCCTTTTAGGCAAAGATCGTTTATTAGGTTTCACCCGTTCTTTTGCTTTGAAAAGATCAGGCTTGAAATGTGTTATAACCAATGATCAATTGCACGTTTATAATGCATTAACGTATCAAGAGATAAATTCATTTACACTGACAACTGAACAAAATAAAATGGCTGCTCAAATTGACACTATACTTAAACCAAAAACCGACACGGATCATGATGATTTGATTGTCACGCTAAGTTATCTTACTAATCTTAAAGACGATTGGGCAAGAAAGTATGTAATTTTACTATTAAGTACATGAGAGAATTTTAAGTACAAATTCATGTTTCAGGTGCCTAGAAGAACGATCCTTCAATTTAAAAGCTGCCTTAGAACTTTTTGTGGATTTATTCAAAAGTGACAAACTTCCAAATCATGCATTTGTTGAGTCTTAATAAAGTTTTATTTTTTTACCTAAATAAGTAATAATTAAATTTACATAAAAAGAGAAAGCAACTTTAGGGGAAAGCAGGGCAAGCTATTAAAACACCTGTAAATAAAAAATTGTTAAATGGTCTATCCAGGTTGCACGGAGATAGAGAATCAATCTTTGGACTAGGGCGATTAAATTTGTTATAACTCTCAGATTTCTTGGTTTAAAAAAAATGCAACAGTTATAATAGGGAAATGACGTGATGTGCTATTATTCCTAATTGATTATCACACTAATTTGTTACTGTAAAGTTGCGTTCAAATCAAGTTATCGAATGTTTGTCTTTGCTCGCTCACAAATTATGTTTAATTCTCTTAAAGATTTTTAGCAAATGTTCATTCTTTTCTCAGCTGATTCGTTCTTTTATTAGAAAATAGAAACATGTCATTTTTTACATATAATGGATAATCCAGTGTTATCAATTTTAGTTAAATACCCTACTTTCCCCTACTAGTTCTTACAGTACCTTGATGATCTTTGTGTCTGTCTTTGTCTTTCAAGGACTTCAAGCGAAAGTTTATATAACTTTCCGTGGTGCGTGGATCAACGACCATTTATTATGTTACGATAGTATAAAAAGTGTTATTAAATAACACGCATCATTTTAATTTGTTTCGATATATCGGCGATATTGGTAAATTTGGTATAATGACCTACTGAACGGATCAGTTAATAAGGTGTTTGCGTTAAACCACCGTTTTTCTATAGTGTCGAAGTTAAGTGATTATTAAGGTGTTTTAGGAACATAAATAATGGCAATTTTATTCATTTTTTGCGTATCGATGTTAATATTTGAAGGAGCTTTGAGCTTCCCATTTCCATTTCCAAATGGTATTTTACATCAAACAAGTTCTGGTACTGATGTTCATCAGATTTTTACACCTTTATCACATGTTGGCGATGTGGTTGAAGCTAATATTAACGATGCAGTTAATTCAAAGGTAAAGAACCTTAGCAATAACAAAAATTAATTTTAAACTTACTGTTCATAGGCAATACAATTCGTGACTCCATTTCCCAGTTCGGGAAGAAAATCGGCCGTTTTAGAATCAGCAGCAAAAGAATCAATTCCCATTCAAGCAGATGTCAAATATGCAAAATTGCAACAAATTGTGGCTGACTTTTTACATCCTAAACCGATTGTTGATACGATTGAGGAACATGAAAAATATGGAAATGATGGTGGAAAAGGACGTGCTCTTTCTGTTAAAGTTGTAGCTGCCTTTGAAGGTTTCTCAAACGCTTTAAATGCTGCTGTTGAGGTATACTTACTGTTAATGAGTTGAATTCTTTATTGATAAATATCATGTTTCCAGTCTCCCTTTAAAGCTGCTAAAACTGCAGGAAGGAAGCTTACAGAGTCTTTGAATCAAATTGGTGGAAAATTAGTGGGATTGTCATAGAAAATATAGTAGTTTTTAAAAGTTAGAAAGTACCATTGCGGAGTGTACCTTATATTGAAACATAAGAACTAAGGCTAAAAATAATTTATATATAAACTATGTAGACAATGTTAAGTACAATTGTTAAGTGCATTTTGGTCCAATGAAGTTGTTCTTTGCCAAATTAATGACACTCTACCAATCTATAGATATGTATTTATCTATCTAATCTACTGGTACGATTTATAGGTTCTCGATCTCCGGCGGTGTTTTACTGTACAGAAAAGTAACATCGATGAAATCAGACCAAATAACTGAAAATATACCGTTAAAATGGTAAGAAACAATTGTAAACCATCCACCTGAACAAATGCGACCGTCAACCCGACCAATCCGACTACTAACAATCGCTCTTTGAACCATCTGTAAATCACTTCGTAACAGCCCGTTTTGTAAATGTAATTACTGCCTTTTTGGCCACAATTTTCCGCGTAATCAGCGGGCAAACAGCATGAATCAGGTACCCATCTTCTGTCTGGCCAAGCATCTATCATGTGCCAGTCCATATAACTTACTACTCCACAACATTTAAACTGAAACAAGTTTCATACATGCATATGTGAATATCAAGCGAATGAGTATACAACTTTCTAAATTCTTACCGTTGTTTGAATATCTTCCCAAACGTCCACAAGATTATTTGGATATTCAGATATGTTGTAGTGATGTGTGAGACCATCTTGCAATTTTTCCGTGAATATGTGCTTTATGTTATCTCTGTAGACAAAGGCTAATGATCCCAAAAGGAACTCGGCAATAAACATTATAACGACCAGACTGAAATACTAATAAAAGATTAAAAATACTAAGTTTAAGGCCTTTGAGATTGTTAAAAGTGTGTTTCAATTTAATCAACTTCAATTTGTCGATTAATTGAATTAATTGATCGTTAATTGATTCTTATTTATATAAATCGTTCAAAGAATTTCAACATTTACTGATAAAAATATCGTGGGGGGCCTCAACTTCAAATACTTTCCGGACTTTTCGGAATTGAATTCGCTAAAAATAGGTTGCACTACGACCATAAAATTTACAAATAAATTTTCAGTATAACGACCTCTCAAAAATTCAATACTAAACTTCCGTCAAGAACTCAAGTATTCTCGACAAAATGCGCAAATTTAACAATCGATTCTATAAAGGTCCTTTTATGGTACAAATCGGCATCGTAACCCAGACTGTTCAAGTGTTGTTTTTCAATTTCTTTAAATTGTAATTGGCTCAATTGTTTGAAAATCAACTGAAATTTGTGCAATAATTTGCACTTCCAGATTTTTTAGATTTTGATCCACTGCGATTTTCTTTACAAAAAAAAACTTCATGAAAATTCTTTTTTAACCCGTTGACTATCACAGTAGAAACTAAAATTTGGGTCCGTGTGGCCAAAATATTTTTGAATTTTTTAGATAGAATTTAGACCAATAGAATCATATTTGTTATTCGATTTGAAAAAAAAATGATTTTTGTTATTTTTAATTGTTTATAATTTGTAACACTATATGTGCCAAGCGGCCTAAATTGTTTATTTTTTCTTTTCAGGTGCCGTAACACATAAAATGTTATATACATATAATATATATTATATTGTGTCACGGTCAGACAAGCCAATGCTTGTTCAAACTTAATTGAAAAAATTGCTGCTACAAAACTTGAAAACAAAATAATCAGTGTGGCATAAATGCTGTGATACGCAGCCTCCAACACAAAAATTTGTGTAGCACACATGTAGTGCCATAGCAGTGAACATATTAAAAAGATTTAATTTATTCTAAAGAAGAGTTTATAAATTGTTTAAATAAATCGTTTGAATATTTTTTCGAAAAAAAAACCATTTGAGGTATATCGTACCCTAGATAGCTCTATTAACATTATCTACTACTTAGGTTAACGTTACTTAGAACCCAATATTCTTACTTTCTTCAATATCACTAGAATTCTAGGCCAGAATGGTTATGTACATTAACACGATTTCTTATTAACATTTTATTTCATACGGAAAATATGTAAAATTTCCAAATATGAAGAAAAAGGAAATACTCACTCACGATTAGCCTAACGACCGCGCTCGTTACCATAAAGAGTCCAAATTTTGAACGAACATTTTTGGAGAGGTGATTAAATTTAGTTGTAATTGCATATGCATTTAAGGCAAGTAACAGTTTAAGATCAAGGAGACCGTATATGTATAAGTTTGTTTTTCGGCTAGCACTACCTAAAACGGCTAAAATCTAATGTAAATAAAGCCGATATCCGTGCTAAAATCTAACGTAAATATAGACGGACGTTATAGAAAAATGAAATTACACAGTGTGTATTAGAAAATGTAGGCTGGCTATACATAGCAGACCTCTACGACTAAAAATAAGGGAAAAAAATGTATATCAATATGGGTCTGGAAGTGCTTCCAACAGGAAATACAGCTCTTTGAAGATAGCAACCAAAAAGTGGTTTTTATTTAATACCATTGGAATTACTTTGGGTAAAATTTTCATTTTCGTACGATTGTTGTTACTATTAGTTCCTACTTTATACAATTGCTTGCAATTTAATATCATGTTCAGAGGCGGAGTTGGAGGAGGGATGCTCTTGATTTTTACTCCTAACTTTTTCCAGTGCTATTTTTTTACATTTTTTGCTAAGGAATGTGATTTTCAAATAATAAACACACTCTTGTTTCAGAACTTCCAGATGCACCGTTTTCGAAAAAAATCAAGTTGAACGTTTTGGTGTAACATCGATACGGTACATCGCACCATAGTAATGAAAAATTATTAGCCCCTCCTCCAGCTCCGCCCTTGAACATAATATCAAATTGCGAGTAATTGCTAAAAATAGAAACTAATAGTAGCCAATATCGTACCAAAATTGAAAACTCTTTTAAAGTAGTTCCAATGATATTAAATAAAAGCCACTTTTGGTTGTCATCTTCAAAGAGCTGTATTTTCTTTAGGAAGCACTTCCGGACCCATGTTGACATAATTTTTTTTTATTTCGTACAAGTTTGCTTAGTATATCCAGTCCACATTTTTTGATACACCCTGTATAATTGCGAATGAAAATATGGAAATTTTTAAAAAACATATAAGCAATGCATTCTGTTTGAAAAAAAAATCATTGCTAATGCGATGAAGAAACTTTGTTGAGAGCATCAAATTGCTAGGAACGGTATACTACTAGTAGAAATGTGTTGAAATAAGAAGAAAATATCAGTTTACGGCCTCATATTTTTGCAGAGAATTATTTTCAATATGTGCTGTTTCTAATATCACATGCCAAAAAAATACCTACCGTTATTAACATACATCTGCTCTGAATCCATGATCCACAACAAGCGAAAAATGATAAAAATATTGTAACTGTGCCCACAATTATAGCAACAGCGTCAGCGCTCAGTAACGCGTACTGAGGCAGTAATGTGGCATAGCCCTCATAGCTGATCCTCAGCCAAATTCCAATAGCGAGAAGGCTGCATCCAGTTAACTAAAAAAAAAAATTTTTTCGTCACGCAATTTCCTGTTAATGTAAAGCAATTTGAGACGCAAACAAAAATGTTTTATTAATATTATTCAGTGTTGTTTCACACATACGTATTGAAAGTGATACGTGCAAAATGCATACTATTTTAGCCAATTAATTCTACAGGTAATTGGAGATGACTAACAATTCTATTGTTAATGAAACATTATATTACATAAGAGCGTGAAATTACTTGCAAAATTCTTGTTTATTATGGTACTCACCCAAAAAAGTACGTTTACGAAGCAAAAGACTGTTCTTATACATGTATATCCACTGCTTGGCATTTTAAGTCAAAAATACCTGCAAACAAAATTCCATATAAATTTAATTCTTTTAAAATTTAAACGAATCACTGCAGACGTAAATACGTACTAGGTACGAACATGGACAATATTCGAAAATCAAAACGATATCTTTTAATTAAAACGAAACTATAGATAACTCTTAAATGACCTCTTTCGAAAACAGCGACCTATTACCAAACACTGGTTGTTCTTTAATTGAAATTTCTACTATTTAGCCTCTTGGGCATCTTTAGGTAGCTAATTTCTAAGATTTCTTCTTGTTTAAAAGTACTTTATGCACAATTGAAGCTTCGTGAGAATACTGAACACTTTGCATTTCCCATACTACATAATCTTTTTGTGTTTTGAACGTGCTCGAAAGCAAATTATTAATAAAACAAAAGTTATTGATTGAATAAAGTTCATGTAAAGAATGAATCCTCTTTCAAAGATGAGAGGAGAAACTATTTGAACGTTTTACTTTTTCTATTTTATTAGAAAGTACATACACCTATGTTTTGTCATCTTAAAGTTATAATTTGTTTGAGCCATATTAGAGTTAATTAAATGAAACACTGTAAGAACAATAACGAGTACAACAGTTAGAAGTGAACAAAACTGATTTACACATAGAAACCTACTTTTTATTGTGGTCATTTCTTTGACTAGGCTATCCACGTAAATCGGTCAACTGTGTCGTCGAATCTTTGAGTTTGATCTACATTATGAGACAAAATCAAATTGACCCAAAGACAAAATTAATATTAATTTTTTGTTAGAGTATACTACCTACAGAATAATCCTCGCGAATACCTTCATATACAACAAGAATGCTAAATTGAATATTTAACGAGGTCTACCAAAATTCTTGCCAACAATTATTGTGTGTCATTTAAATTGCAACACCCATTTTATGCGAACATTTTCATCTACATCGATTTCCAAATCTCAATATTTTTTTTCAATTTGTCGAACAAAAAATTCTTTTCAAAAATCCGCTTCAGTGTTCTTGCTTTTATTATGTTTAGCAATCCTTCTCGGGTATCATTTACCTGAATTTGAACATGGAACAATAGTGGGCCTGCGAGAGGGGAGAGGTTTGGGGTGTTTTTTTTATTGGAAATCAAGTAGGCCAGAGTCCTATAACAATAACGCATTGTTGGTAGAAATGTCATATACATCATTGACACTAGGGGAATTTGTGATACGATAAGAACGACAGAGGAAGTATGCCCTACAAGAATCAATGCCCTTAAGGCTGTATTACACCTAGTGGAGTACTAGGCTGAGTTACTAGTTCAAGTGTGCGGTTGAGCAGTTTCAGAGGAGATTATGGTGCGTATATATAGAACTACAATGCACAGTACGACTTTTGCCCTTTAACACTTTACTGGTTCATATAATTACATTAAGTAAAGGCAAATGAAGTGTCGAGGAGAATCCGTTAGTAGAGGGAGAACTTATTCAGGTGAAAAAATGGAAGACAATTCTAACCACTAGGAGCTCGGCTATATCACTCGTTCGTTCGGAGGCCCAGCACTCGGCGCACTATCTCAGCCGAGCACTTAATAAGTGTGTACAACTTTTAGATCGGTACAATCATAGTAATTAATCTTGAGTGGATGATAAACAGGAAAAACCCCAAAAATCAACGTACATAACCTTCGGATTAAAGTCTTAACATTCTGTACTCATAATGCTGTTTGTAGTAAATATACATATAGTTCATTTTTGTAATGTTGTTCGTGATATCATCAATGGGCATGTACATCTCCAAACGACGTACATACCAATGGTGGATAGAATCGCTTTGTATGTGTGTAACGAATACAGATAAAAAAGAATACGTTTGAGATGTCATCCACTGATGATAGCACAAACAACATTTAAAAAAGAACTAAGAGCGGCTATGTCTGAAAAAGTATCAAAAACAGCTTCAATGGAACTAAGAACGGAAATGAATCGTTTTTAGTGATAAAGACTCTTTATTTGTTGCGAGAAGAAAATGTATATTTTTTAATAGTCAGCATTTTCACCAGATTTATCATCTATTGCATATGTATACAGGGTGTTTCCTAACTATATGTGCATATTTCAAGAGGCCATTCTACAAGCCAAAATATGAAGAAAAGTTCCTATCAACTTGGGTTCAAAAATGCTTCCTGAAGGAAATACAACCCTTTGAAGATGGCGGCCTAAAAATGTATTTAATATCTTTGGAACTACTATAGGTAAAGTTTTCAATTTTGATTTTCATTTAGAAACTTGGAAGCATATGTTTTTTTACGTAAAAACCATCAGAAAATCATAATAACAAAAAATGTGAAAAAGTATCAATGGAAAAGTTAGGCGTAAAAATCTAGAGTGCCCCCGCCCCAGTTCTGCCCCTGAACACGATACATATAAATTTGCGACTTATTGCTAACAGTAGGTGTTCATGGTAGGTAGCAAATAATGTACCAAAATTAAAAACTCTACCTATAGTTCCAAAGATATTAAATAAAAACCACTTTTTGGCCGCCATCTTCAAAGGGCTGTATTTCCTTTAGGAAGCATTTCCAGACCTAAGTTGATTGGAACTTTTCTTCATATTTTTACTTCTGCAATGACCCCCTGAAGTATGGACATATAGTCATATAGTTAGAAAATACCCTGTATAATAAGATAGGAGATTGAAGCAGCTGGTTCATATTGTTGTGTCTGTCCTAGACCAATATTGGTCAAAACTTAAATGTAGCGCTGAATCACAATTTGATATGTGTATTATCAATTTTCAATGGATTAATACAATGAAGAAAAAAAAACATTAAATGTCGGTTTCTCGAAGCTTTCTATGGGGTAAAAGTTCTTGAGAACCTTGCAGAACCGATTTTTACACATAAAATTCTTTTATAATGACTTTTATTTATTTTTATTGAGTGTGAATTTAATACTTTTGATTATATTTTTTTTAGTTTTTCATCACACTTTGTGTGAAATTTTAAATATTATGACTTAAATAGCTTTAATTTAAAGTTGTCGATTGAAAACGTTTTGAATGGCAATGAAATGATACAAGAGAAAAATAAATACCACAATGAAAATAACGCTTTCATCTGAGATTTTCTTGGTATTTGCGCTATTTACGCGTATCGATTGATGCAAGGATATTCTCTCGTTGAATAAATTGACATTTTGCAAAATAACCACTCAAAGTTTGCATAATTAATCAGTTTCCACAAGAAATTCAAGTTGAAAATAATGAATTTTCATGCGGTTATGTTTACCAGTAGTATTCCAACATCTTTCCTCGATTTTGCTAGGAAAAAAAGTGTCCTAATTACGGACTAAGACCGCACCTATGTGAATCTTCGTCGAAGATTAAACAAACAGAATAAAGTATGAACGTTAAATATTTATTTAACACGATATTGGGATATCAACATTTGCTAACTTCAATATTTATATAACAGGTATAACGGACGGTGCAAAATGAAAAATCTAACATTGAAATGACGAAGTTTTAATGGTAAAAATTTAAAGAATCAATTGACTGTGCAATAAAAGTTAATATAATACTGGGACGCGATTTAAATAAATGTCTTTGCGAAGCCTCCTAGCAACAACCGCAATTTACTCATTTTTCATAACAACACATTTTTATACACAACAAAATATGAATAAATTATTTATTGGGATATGTCTGATTTAAAATTTTCATGACTCTACGTTTTTAAGAATGTCTGAGAATGTATTTATCAATTTTCGAAACTATGTTGTTTATCTGTAGTCACATTTAAAAAATTCCTATAGGAAGGATTTGAAAAATTCCCTTTTATAATTTTCGCTCATAAGTCTAAGAGAACACACAAACTAAAAACAACAAAAGAATTACAAAATTTTCACAATCAGAAGACTTTGAAGAGTAGGATTTCAAATTAAATGTACTCGTATTTCTATAATCTGTTAATTAAACTGTATTTCGACATGTTGAAGCGCAATCTAAAAGTTCTTCAAAAGTTTCATCATTACTCGTGAAACATGGCTTCATCATTACATATTGAGAACGACAGAATCGTCAAAAGAGTAAATTTTGCTTTAGGAACCTTCCTTAAAAGAAAACTGAAAATGGTACCATCAGTTGAAAAGATCATGGTCACCATTTTTTTTTGGGAATTCCAATAACTTTTTATTGACTACTGGAAGAGAGGAATCGTGAACTAGTATCATCTTATTCGTATGATGTATTGAAAAGAAAAGGACCCCATATGGCGAAGAAAATCGTGGTCTCCATTGCTTCAACACATTAATTTATTTGGTCCTAATCGAACAAAAATTGTCATTCTACTCTTCAGATTTGGCCTCATGCAATGTCCAAATATGAAAAAAAATGTTCGCCAGAAATTAGTTTAAATGAAATTTTTGAAAACTAAAAAAAGAAAACAACAAAGTACATATGGTCCCAAAAAATAACTGTGGAATTCTAGTAAATGCCTTAAAGATGATTATGTGTGGGTCGTTACAATGTATGGGCAACGCAGAAAAATTTTAAACAGGTGATCGTAAAATAAATAATTCATGAACTGTTACCAATTTTTAGATAAACACAACCACGAGGTCCGGTTCACTGCTCAATAAGATCAAAATTGATTCAAAATGATCCATGACAATCATAAAAACAACAACTGATACAAATATCAAAGCAGTTTGTCTTAATTGTTTTTTGAGCGCTTACCTATTATTGGGTAGTTCCTTTGAAAATTTGACTCTATTTTTAAAAAACCTAGAGCGGCTAAAATTTGAAACCAACAACACACTTCATTACATATTAATAACAATTTCTCTTTGGATGTTTTAGCCAGTTTTAGCTATTGAAAAATTTGTTTTCAGTTTGTTAATACCGTGTCGAACAAATAAACATTTCGCGTATTGAACTGCTCGTTAAAAATAGTCAAAAGATCGTAAAACGTACACTTTCAGAAGGTCAGGTTCGGACTACAGCAATACAACCGCTCGTTCATTTGCCGCTGATTTGAATAAAACCTCCTTCATGTCTCGCACACAGTTTGTTATTGTTAGTTGGGTGAAACGAGTTTCAAAAAGGTAGCGGTAGATTTGGTTAGTACGGGACCATTAGGCAAGCTAATCAAACAATTTGCCTCGAATTCCAAGAAAAATAAAAAAATCTGTTAAAAACGCACAGGGGACTGTTATTCTTATTGACAATTTACTTCCTAGAATTTGACATCTTAGAAGTATTTAAGTGATTTTTGAAATTCGAAACTTTGACATGAACGCACGGGTTATACCGGAACGTTAATACCTGAGATTCTATTCTATACCTTGAATAAACTAACGGTCGTTTAGAGAAGATTGCTTGTATACGCAGCTTCCATCTGCGTCCTTTCCGTGGATCTTCAGCGCCTACATAAAGAGGTTCCGGTTACGGCATATGATATTTTTTTTGTCTAACCCCCTTAGAAAGTAGAAAAATATTAACGATTCCTAGTAGTTTTTTGAAATTTTTTTTTTTTAATTAAAGAAAATGGAAATTTTCTTTTTGAAATTTATAGTCAGTGTTTAAAATAGTCGTTTAACCTAGATTGTAAATGAATGACAAATATTTTATTGCGGACAATTCAATGAATTATTTGTGAAATCGATAAATCGATGCTATAACAACTGTTCGAAGCTGAATTTCTAGAAAAAGCACGAATTTTTTTTAATATTCTTTAGTCGTATATACCAGACCATAAGTACTTTATTTCAGGAAAGGCACTTATAAATACCTTTTATACTCAATAGGAACTTCATTTATCTAATGGAAAAGTGCTTCAGAGCAATTTAGGGCGACTATTTTAATGGATATTGGCGACAGTAATACATGTGGAACATTAGAAATTTTAAATTATTTTAATAAATTTAATATTATCGAGGGGTATTAAAAAGATATTCAATAATAATCATGGTCTGTGCACTAAAGAACCTCAGGAACAAATCCTCTAACAATAAGCAACATTTGTACTGACAGTCAAGTACTAAAGGCGTTAGATTTATAGTATTGATTTACGCTAGATGAAAAGGAGACTCTGGATATGCTCAAAGAGATGACTAAAACCCTTTCACGTTCACTGAAACTGAAGTGAAAACTATAATCAAAAATTGGTTTTGGGATAAGTTTCCAGGCTTTAGAACAAAATTCATAACCTGCATGGAAATAAGAACTTTCAAATTGAACAGAACAATTATAAATAACTAAACATTCGTCTACTGGAAGTTGCCAGTTTTGGGAATTTGAAATGTTTCTATTCCACTTACACCATCTAACTCACAGTACCTTTATAAGTAGTAAAATCTAATTTGTACAGCTATGCACTTGTTACCTTTCGAGATTTGATGGTAATCGTCGACCAACATTTGAGTGGTGTAGAACATTGCGTTAATCGACCATTAAGAGCATTTTTACATTTTGCCTGCATTTTAATACTATTTCAAATATTTTTTAGGAAACATAAATATGAGAAAAAATTAAAAAAACAATTTTGTAACTTTTTAATGAAACAATTGAAGAGCGGGGTGAAATACAACTAAGCTCCGAACAGGAAGATAATTGGGGAAAAGAAATTCTTATCCTAATTGATAAGAGTAAGCAGAATTTACGTTATCTTCTGATGACGAATTGAATATTGGTTGCCAAAACCGTAATCGATAATTTTTTCGATATCAATGCAAAAATTAATATAAATAGAAATAAGTACAAAATGGATACCACAACTATTTATCGTATCTCGATCTTATACTATGTATATGAGTGCATCACTAAGTCTTCTTATTCAAATCAACAGTTATAAGCAACAATCATTTGCCTACGAGAACTACGATAACAACAAAATGGTTGCATTTCTAACTCTTGTAAGAATGCTGAGAGATTTTTGATATGGCGTTGCTGTTTTGATGACGACAGTACCAGATAAACCAGAAGAGCTACAGATAAGAATGTACCGTTCAGACAATTTTAAGAAAAAATTATACTTAGTTGTAAGAAGTGGTATAATGCGAGTCCAAATGTTGATAAATAGCTTATTCGGTTTCCACGAAGCCGTCCATTTCGTATGTATTTACTGAACAAGCCCAACAAATAAGAGACCAAGGTCATGATGTTAGATGTTTCAGACTTAAAGTATGTTTATCAAAATGCCCTGCCTTATTTGGGTAAAGGTATGAACGCAGCAAATCAACTATGAGCTATCTAATTCGTATAGGAGTTTTGTGAGTCATTATTCAAATTGTACTGTTACTATATATAACTGGTTCCCGTCAACTCCCTCTTGTCTCTAAATTGCTGCAGCCTCTTTACAATTTTATAATTATTGGTATATTGGCTAGAAACAAATGCGAAATTTCATAAAATTAAAAAAATCAAGGAAACAAGAACTATTCAACTATGACAATAAAGACTGATGTCATAAAAATTGAAATCAAATAAAGTGGTATACCTTCTTTCTACTACTGATAATCAGCCGGACATTAAACCTATAACAAGCAAGTCTGAGATAATTCATGATTACAACAGTATCAAAGGACCAGTGGATCATTGATATTCAAGAATGAGTACTATTCATAAGATTTGTAAGTTGTTAATTGTATAATGTTCTGAATCTAAGCTTAATAAATTTATATGTTATTTATGTGTCAAATAAAATACGACAACGGCAGAAATCTTCCATAATATGAAGAAACTTCGCATTCACATTAGCTGACAGTCTCGTAAAACCGTGATTGAAAGAACGTTACAATAGAGTAACTTAAAGATGTTCCATCAAAATAAATTAATCACGTATTTCGGAAACCCTGTAAGTGTACAAAACCTTAATTAACTATAAATAAATTATTTACGCGGCGAGTGTACAGTACAGTACGTGGGCTCTCTGCATTACAGTCAATATTTAAACACCTCGAAAATACGACAAATAAGTTAACAATAATGAAGTTGCTGAGTGAAATGGAGAAAAAACCCGTGAAAAGAACCATTTTCGTCAAATGAACGATTTTTCTCAAAATGTCATTTACGGGGTTTGAAATATATGATTCAAACATTGAAAACAGTGTGAATATTGAAAAGCCCACAAAAGACACGATTACAAGTGCAGCAAACAAATGTAGAACTTCTACTTTCTCTCTATCGAAAAATCGCAAAATGATAAAATACATATGCAACTACTGGAACAAAGCTATTCGTGGAGAGTATACTTTTAACATTTGCCAAGAGTGCAAACACTAATTTTTACCATTTTTCTATTTTTTACTTGAAGCATCTATTAGAGGCATTTATAAGTAATCAATTATTTTCTGACGCCACGTTGCATTTAATTCTGTTTTAACAGTTTAAGTGTTAACAGGCTTTTTGTGATTTTCTTATTTAATATTTGTGCAATTCAAAAACATTTTTTATTTGCATGCTTTGAAATGGATGGTTTTTTATTTGATTGACTTGATTTTTGACCATGCAAAGAGCATATTAGTCATTTTATAATATTTCATTTTTATGCTGGAATGAATGGAATCCTAGTTGCAACTAAGAAAATTTGTCATATTTATGGGGATGTTTTAAAATTAAACAAATGTCAACGTTGGTTGAAACCATTTTGGATCAGGTGATTTTAGCCTTTCTGATAGTAGATGATTTGTGAAATTTAATATTGAAGGTCTAAAAGCACTAACTGAGATTGATCCAAAATTAGCAAATACGCTGTGTTCCACATAGTAGACAGTGCAAAGACATCTGAATTATTAAAATTGGTAGGGTTTCCAAACAAGATAAACAGATGTCACGTCAACTCTCTGATGTGAACACGAATCAGCTCACACAATCTGCAGTTTATTTCAACACCATGATCATCACAACACTAAGAAAATTTTTTACTTCCAACTAAATTTTTAACTGGGGATGAGAAGTACATTTTTTATTCCAATCCCAATCGGTCCAGGCACTTGCTCTATGTAAATCAACAACCAGTTGCAACACCTAAATCCACGTTAACGCTAAAAAAAGTTTTATTGTGTGTTTGGTGGAATTTGAACGGTTTGTTATGAATTTTTACAATCAGGTGAAACAATTACTGCTGACATTTACCGAATTGTTAAAAACGAGGTATGCTCTGGTTAATAGAAAAGACGTGTTGGTTCAACATAATAATATAAGACTTCACGCAGGAAGAATGGCTAAATAAGATCTGTCCAGTTGAATTCGGAAGTCTTACTTCACTTACAAATCTCGACATCATTCCATTATGTTATTATTTATTTGTGAAATAAAAATTATCGACTATACGGTCATATTCGATATCACCCTGGACACCATTTTTCATTCACGTCAACACTGTTCTATAAAAGCAGAATTGAACATTTTCAGAAAAAATGGCAAAGCGTTATGATAATGATGACTATTAATCTTGGATTGGTAAGTAATAGATTTTTCGAAAATTTATAAATTTATATTTTATTTAAAATAATTGATTACTTCTGTCTACTACCCCAAACTTTTCTTAAAATACGCTAATTTCTGTGATATAAATAAAGGAAATATGAAAAGATACTTGTTTTTAATTCGTGATCTATGAATTGAATGATTAGTTACAGAATAACACTGATTTAAGTTTAGTTATCTAGGGTTAGGAACGATCACTAGCACCTTGAATATGGTTGATGAGTCGGAGTGTAGGTTCTGTAAACTATGATGAGGAAACCACTACTCAAGTAATCTATAGTTTCATGTTCTTATCAACTATAGACCTCAACACTTGGAACATGAATATCTCGATTCAGCAGACATGCGGTACATAAATCCTGTACCTACTCCTTTTGGAGTGCGATTGCGTCATCGATGTTGCTTGACTCGAAATGTTTGCCTAAGTCTTGTCCAACAGGGTTCCCCATTTAGAATAGAACAAAATTTCGTTTGAAAAAACAATCAATCAATGCTGAGCATAATATACTTAAATGAAATGAATTATTTCAACACCTACCTAATTGTTATTTATTATATTTTTTAAGCTAATGAACTCATTAAAATTACTGATACATGTTTTGAAGAACTTCAATTAGATCGTCATCTCGACTATGCTATTTTTAATTAAATATTTACGTTACCGAAATAAGACTGGGTGTCCTATAAATACTGAGCCATATTCCAATAGCATATTACCATGTAAAGGCAAATTGACTCTTTTGGGTATCAGTAGTATTTTATTCCAATCCGGTCTATTATTTACAGGGCATCGTGTATATTTAATTTTTCACCGTTTGAGTGCTGAAAGTCGATTTATCGACACGAACGAAAAAACATATTGACTGCTTGATGGCGAGGGATGTTATTACGTAAAATTTCATGTAGGTATGTATTATTTTTGTTGATTTCAATTAAATATATATTACTTAAAGTTCCTCCCGGTTGAGCAGTCAGTACTTTTTCCCATACGCATCGATAAAAAGACGGTACGCATTTTAGGTTCTGTATTAAAAAATCCATAAATCCACTTTCAGCCAGGTATTTGAAACATAACAAAATATTGGTTCATGTATCGCTTCAAACGAGGTTCCGTTTCAAATCCCTGCTTTCAATACTCAAACGGTTAAAAAATAGTTTTGAAAATATCATAGCCAGAATGCTTTAGAAAACCTAATGACGCTTTTCAATTTCATTCGCAATGATCGTGAAACGGAATGTATCTAATGTTGTCACTCAAGAGCAGAATATGTTTTCCATATCAAAATTTTATGTTTTTTCAAGGGATACATGTATAGTCTAAGGTATTGGGTAGCCGATTCCTTAGACTATACATGTAATAAGTAATTTTCACTATATAACATATAAAATTTGTTTTGAAAATCATCTCGTTGACGAAATAAAATCAAAAAGTAAGAATTGCGATGGAATTTTTTGGTACATCGTTAGTAATTCATGGCATCCATCACACACTCACTTGCTAGTCGAAGTATTTGCCTTTCGATACACAAGATCGAGTAAATCATTAGGATTTAAGGTTTTTTTATAAATCCTAAAGGAAAAAAACCATTACGTTGCGGTCTCAGAAAAACAATGGTTCAAGGTTCTGTTATTATTTGAAATATGTAAATTAAAATAATTCTATTTTCAATACAAAAGATATTCCAGTTTTATAGAACATTCAACCATAACAAACCTACCCTTTTAACCTTTAAAAATGCATAAAAAAAGAGAAAACATAACAAAAAAATTACTCCTTTTTTCTCAATCGAGCACTGGACTTTTCAATAGACTGTAACCAATCTTGAAGTTCTGGCGGAGGAGTTGGTCTGTAGGAAATATCCTTTCCGGATAATTTAGCCATTAGTTCAGGCACATTCACACCAATAGTAGTTTGTTTACTTAAAATAATTGCTCTGACAAAATTATCATTAAGAGTTACAAATTGTTGTTCAATAAACAAAGTTGCGTCGTCCCACGTAACAATCTAAAATAACACATTCATTAGTTCAAAGGTTGAATATTTTCAATTATGTTTACCTTAGTATTAATTTTATAGGCAGTGAAAATTGGAATGGTTCGCCTATATCTTACATTTGAAGCAGTTTGTAGTACATGTCCTTTAATTTTCATAATTTCCTCGTAAATTCCAGTTCGATCGTAAAAATGGAATCTCGCAAAATCTAATTCACGCACATATCGAGCATTATTCATATGTTTAAACATAATATCTAAATCCTGTGTAGTACAAAAACCTGTTTACAATAACATTAAAAAACCAATTCAAAAGAATTACTAAAAAATTAATTAACTTACCGTAAATTTCCGTTTGTTCATTTACATTTTTTTTCTTAGTACACAACCTTCCACAGCCAATGGTAAAAAGTATCCTCAAAAAATAATTTACATCAAATAATATATATAGTAGGAGCAGAATGGTCACAACAACAGTATAAATTGAGAGGTTTTCAAACATTTTTTGATATTAAACACAAAAATACGATGATTTTAATGAATCGTCTACGTAAGCTTTTATAACACAGCGAAGACCGCAGCGAGTGTGTTTGACCTGTAGCAAAATGTACACGAATAACGGTAAAGGTTAAATAAACCATTAAAGCTGCACGTTTCAATCTAAAAAAGTCACATTTCTTTTATTAAATTTTACATATTGACAATTAAAATATACATATATTAAATGATAGGAATTTTCATATAAAGTATTTAACAACATAATCAATAGCTGCCGAGCGAGATGATCTAAGAGGTTTCTGAAATAATACTTAATTTGAATTTGGATCCTCTTTTCCTGTTTTTTCATATGAGCTTCGACAATTTTAGCAAATTCTTCTTTATTAATTAATCTGTAATTTGTTGCTAAACAACGCGACACAGTGCGATTCAGACAATCAACGCCATGAGCCAAAATATCCAAACCAAGTTCAATACCGGTACCAAAATCACATTCATCTGTTGCAATATTAACATTGGTCAAGATATTTTGAAATTTCGATAACAATGACTGTTTTTTTTCTGGTATACCTATTTGGATATCAGTAAGGAGTTTTACGAGATCCTTATTTGATATACACAAGGGACGATAACCTACTTGAGTCCTAGAAGAAAATAATTCAATTTAAATTTATTCTTTGTTAAATTTGAAACTTTTACTTTCTATTATACGGAACGATAAATCCTAGTTTGCTGAAACTCTTTGTTATAGTTTTCCTTTCTCTCTTTCGGATTTTATCGCTTCTGTCCGATAAATCCAATTGAAGTTCATCAATTTTTCTTTTTATTTTTAGTTGAAAGTTTCCCACATTCATCTTTTTAAAAATGTCTCCGGTTTTTTTAAAATTCTCCAAATATAAACTGTGTAAATCAACATTTATTAGAATAATTTACGATCAATTGTTAAAAATTACTCACTAAACTGCAGTAAAAATATTATCTCCCATAATTTGAAAAGTTCCATCAACTTCTTCTGAATTACTTACTAAAAATTCTGGCAAATCTTTAGGGGAATCCCTGTAATAACCAATGTGATAACCTTTATTGTCTCCAATAAGAACTGTTTGACATTCTGGTGGATCGTAATAAAACCTCCAATGAACCAAATAGTTTTCTGCAGGTTGTTCAAGTACGTCATTAAATTTTCCTGCTAAAACGTCATAGGGTCCAACTAATGTTAGTCCAACATCTCTAAAAGCCTCTTCAGGTTTATTTTTGTTTAGGGTCGTACATAGCTTCCAAAATTCAAAGAAATCTGAGGGCATTTTTACTAGAAATTTTTCTTCAATGAATTTCTCAACATCTACATTCTTAGGAGTACGCTCCAAATTATCATTATTTCGGCTGTTTTTCTCATCTTCATTTAAATCATTATTCATATTTAAGCTGCCTAGAGTTTCCTGTATAACTGCCTTTTTTTTCTGTTCTCCTTTTTGTATAGTATCCTCGTCAAGTTTGAACTTTTTTTTTGGTGGTATCACGTTTTGCCTTTGTGCCACTCTCTATAAAATAATTTTTTTAACATTCAATCCAAATTATCTAATAAAAATTTAATTTATTTATAATTTTTAATAAGAGTTGGCAAAATGAAGGGAAGACCAATAAAAATTATATAAAATTTA
The DNA here is from genome assembly GCA_013372445.1 of Hypothenemus hampei. Lineage (NCBI taxonomy): Eukaryota > Metazoa > Arthropoda > Insecta > Coleoptera > Curculionidae > Hypothenemus > Hypothenemus hampei. The sequence continues at coordinate 282,105 of JABRWK010000040.1, forward strand.
CTATTTTGTGGAGTTTTCTTACGAAAATCTAGTTTCTGTTACTCTATTAAAACAATGAGAAAAACGTTTATTCATATGTACGTGAAATTTTATTAAATTGAAAAGTCATTTTTCATTTTAGATATCTTCAAATGTCTACGATAAGTAATACGTTTCAGCTATTTTGTAAATGTAACAAGGGCTTCTAGGTCTAGATAAAGCTATAAAGACATAATTTTGTCTATACAGATTTTTTAAAATTGAAGTTTTAATGTTCTGCTACTTATATGAGTATCATAAAACCAGATTAAGAAGTAGAAATGTCACTTTACCTTATAATTGCTTGGATGTTTATAATTTTTAAGGTGTGTAGGATTTTTCTGATAGCATTTTGCTCCATATCGACATACAATTCTTGGGTCCTTGACGAATTCTTCATCATCTTTTGAAAGTTTTTTCTCATTATTATCACTATCAGCCATGTTGAAGTGGTAACGATTTTAATTTTTTATTACAAACATTTAATTTTTTCAGCGGTTATTTTTGTAGATTTTTTGTTTTGATAAAAAAAAAGATCACCAAATACACAATACATATGACACAAAGACGCACGCAAAATGTCAATGTTGTATGATAAGTATAACCACATTTTTTCTTCTTCTAATTAATTGTGTACAGTTTATAAATCATAGATCTATAAATTTATAATCTATGTTATAAATCAAACACTTTTGAATGTAAGAAATAGGTATTTTAAACTGAACTCTTTTTATGAATTCTACATAAATGTACACACTGATTGCTTTGATGAAATTTTTAATTTTTGACCACAGATTATACAGATGTACAAGTCAATGTAATCTGTGTTTTTTGACATTAAATTTAAATTCTAATAACACATGTCATTCTTATACATATAACGTGACCTTATTTTGACAAAAATAAATTAATTATTTAATTCTGCCGCGCATTTCATGTAATCAAATTATACAATCGGAAAAATTAACACACTTTTGCGCTCGATTGGGCATAAATATTTACTATATAACAGTCCGTTTAATACCTATACGTATATGTAGTGCATGAATGATAAACATAGTCACATAACATCACACAGATCATGACATAGTTATAAAATGAAAACATTTTCATATCCAATTAAAAAACCATAATCATAAAAATAAACAATTTCTCCAATGATTATAATAATCATATCACTTTTTAACTAATAGGCTTAGTCAAGCTACTTTGAAATTGACAACATTCTTTTTTCTTAATTTCGAAACAACAGTGTGAGTAGTAATTAGGGCCGTATTAATAGTCGCACCTTAAGTCTTCCTTGACCAATGAGGAACGACTTTTCATTGCAAACAAACACTCCTTATTGATCAAGGAGGTTCTTTATTCGAAAATAGTGTTAATTTGTTATTAAAACCATAGCCCGGAAATGCTTCGTTACGAAAATACAAACTGTTAGACTAGGCGAGCACTTGCGATTTTCTGTCGCACGATTGTTTTAGGGCCNGTACAGTTTCTAGTAAAAAATAAAAATAATATACGTGCGTTTCACTAATTTATTTCAAAAAATAAAATAGTAGACTTATAGGAATTATATGACACCAAAATGTCGTGGGTAACAATTAGACAATCAATAATTTTTTACAATCGCATTCTTGGAAATATTAATAAATTTAAATTTTTTAAATTAATTTTTATCCTTGTTATGAAGCATCTCCGAACTATAGTTTCGATAACCAACTGACACTTTTTTCGAATAATCTAGTTCTAAAATTTGAAGTACTATTTATAGTATTGAAGTACCCTGTATAGTAGATTGTTAATTTTTTTAGTCACAACACGTTACCTATACAGTCTACGAGGATATTCTGAAGTTATGTCCGTAATACAAGTTTAATGCAGAAAACTCAGTTGGAAGAACAAGAACGGAAATTCTACCAAATATTTAGAAAAAAAATACGAAAACAAAATAAAGTTAAAACCATTGAACACCCTCCTTACTGCTCGGATTTAGCTAAGAGTGAACTTTTCCTATTTTTTTCTTTTAGTAAAAAATTGACTAAGATTTTTGAAATCTAAAAAAGTCGATAAAAAAAAATTCCTTTCTCCAACTTTCTTCATTCAAAGGATTCTTAAAGGAACCTGTAGGCCTTACAGAGAAAGTGGATTTATTTCGATGCACATTACTTAACTCCTGTTCGCTTGATTCAATTGCAATTTATTTGTTTTTCAGTCTGAAATCCTGTTTTTAATATTAAGTAATTCGATTTCACCCATATTTAGCAAGGAAGGAGTGAAATGTAACCAAACAAAGGATGTCGCAAAGTGAAAAGGTGCTATGCGCTTATCTACTACTCGGTAGTACCGAGTCGGTACCGATTTCTCAAAAGCTATATGATCACCAAATATATTTTGAGGATTGCAGAGTATGTTCTTACGAGTCATAATAAGCAAGGATTTATGTTTATTTTCAGCTGGAAATAATCTAAAAAATCAGCGTAATAGTCAAAACGGGTTCAAGGGGTTACATTTCATTCCCGCTTCGTTGAGTATGGTTGGTACTAATTATTTAAAAGCAGGATTTCAGCTGAAACACATAAAAAAATCGCAATTGAATCAAACGAATAGGAGGGAAGAAATATGTATTAAAATAAATGCACTTTCTACTTAAGACCTATGGGTCCCCTTAAGAGTCTTTACAAAGTGCCGCTTTTGTAACCTATTGCTCGTATTTCATTATATTAATATTATACTCTCCTAAATCTCATAAATCATTATTTCGATTTTTTACTTTGACCAAGGCGTATTTCTAGAAGTAAAGCTCTAGAAATGTTTCACTAAAATATTTATAATCAACGTGATATTAATGATAAAATCAATGGAAATCGTTATTTTTTGTACATCACTGTATGTTAAATAAGCAACTTAATAAATAAACAGAAACTTGTAAAAAGGTCGTGTATTATTTATTGAATATCCTCGTTCGGACTTGAATAGTAAATAACAGGAAAACAGACCGAATCAACCTTCAAAAGTGACAATCAATTTATTCCAGGTTGAACGATTAAAAATTTCCATTTCACCCTGAAAGTAAAACGAAATTCTTCAAGGCGTCTTTTAAAACTTTCTCGCATCTGCCCAACCCATGACAAAAATTGGTTGATAACTACGAGTCCACTCCAGTTTCATTAAGAAATATTCTACCCACAATAAAGTACATATAGATTGTATATAAAACTATCGTCTGTTGTAAATTTTCCTTGAATCTGACGATCAGTCTGTGCGTGTCGTACCGTGAAAATGTTGAATGCGACAAAGTAAGTGATTTTACCTTGAATAGGAAGATCGAAAAAAATGGTTGATATATACCATCTACTTCTGGGGCTGGCGGCCCTGCTTTTGGTGATTTATTTTATAGTGGAACTAAATTATTTTTTGAGATCGTTATTGTGTTTGATACAAGCCAATTTTTTTAAACAAAAGAAGTTTATTTTAGACGAAACTACTATTAGTGGTAAGTATTTCTTGTTGTTTAAAAACTGTCAAGTTTGCATTCAATTTAATAACATGTACTTAACTAACAATAAGTAGCTCATGCAAGTGTAATCAGCTTGGATGGTAATTTACCTTAAAAGCAGTTTTGTTTCTAATATCTTTAGTACATAAAGGGTGTTGGGGATCCAAGCGCATAAATTTGAATAGTAGATAGAGGATTTTATTGTGATTTCAAATGGACTATTAAAACGTTTTATTGGTGAATTAATTACAATTAAGATACAGGGTCTTTTATATGTATGACGTTTTTTTGTAATTTGTAATATTTTGTTTAAATTTGATACTTTTGTATTACTGCACATACCCAAGAAGCTCTTCTAATCATACAAAGTTCCAACAATGAAGGAAGCTTTTTTAATATTTTTTTAGATATTAAATGTATCATGTGTAATTTTTCAAAAAATAATTACGTAGTTAATTAGATAATCAGGCAAAATAAATATCACCACATCTAGTTTTTGTGTTACACATTTCGAACTGTGTATAAAATATATGAAATATCTAAAAACTTGAAATTTATAACGGAAGGATAAATTAATATATTTTCAATAAAACAGAAATAACTGTTTAATTCAATTTTAACGAGATTAAATTTTATTAACCTTCCTTGTACTGAGTGGAGTCCGTGTGGACTCCACAGGGTGTAAATTTGAGTAAAATATTATAATAACGATGTCTATTTACTTGAAATTTCTAAACATTTATTAGACAAGTTCCTACAATCGATAAACAGAAGAGAAAATTATTTATTTCTATTCAAAAATCAAAAACAATGCAAAGTAAGGAAAAACATAATCTCTTAACAGGGTCTGTTTGGACTCCACATGGTATTATACGTCATTTCATTCACCTAGTACCAGGAAGGTTAAAAAGTTAAAGCATCCTTAAAAAAATAACGCATTCTTATTTTAAGAACGCTCCATAAATACATTATTTGCAAATTTACCTTGTTCTCTAAAAAAAGTAAAACTTTTGAGACATTTTAATGACTGAGACATCTCCTATGAGGAAATCTTTGCAAATATTCTGCAGTAGCAGCACGTCCATTTCCATTGCTTAACCCATAAATAAATACAATATCAGCATATTCGGTATTGGAAATATTATGACGCATTGTGCAATTCGTACACATTTAAATCAAAGGTAGAAAGCAGCAATTAAATTAATATGAAATTGTATTGTATAAAAATGTCTTTCAAATAACAGTTGAATGGTCTTAAGGCATTATACTGTGTTCGGTTTGTCTAGAAAATAAATGAATGATAAGGCGTTCCTGAAATAAGGATGTTTTAATTTTGTTAAAGTTAAATCAAACAGATATTTCTGTTTTCCTTGAAATTATTAACGGACTCTTGTGCTATAAATTTCGAATTTTCGAATATTTCATTTATTTTATATGAAATACGACACGTGCGACACAGAAACTATGCTGATAGATAAAATTAGCGCACCACTTGAAAATTCATTGAATTTTGACAATCAATATCATCCCAACCACTGGTGGGATTTGAATGATTTTTGTCAGTGGTGGCCCTGTTATTGGTAAATTTCCTGTAGTGAGAAGATGCTCAAAAATAAAATCAACGTACTATTCAGGACGTGTAAATAATGTCATGTTTTTTCACCAAAGTTTAACATCTTCTATGGGCAATACCAGGGGGTTGAGGCATATAAAAACTATACAGTGAATTAGTCTCGTGCGTCCTGAGCATTATATATTTTTTCATAATCAATTTATTAGACCCTAATGCACATAAGATTGTAGACATATCCATTGTCAATGTATCAACTGTAAGAAATCTTAAAAAAATGAGTATATCTGAAAGGGTCTAAGATAAATTGATGATTAAAAGCAAACAGAATACTGATGAGACACAAGGCTAATCCACTGTATAGTTTTTATATGCCGCAGCCACGTGATATTGCCCACAGAAGATGTTAAACTTTAATGAAAAAACATGACACTTATTTACACCCCCTGTACAATAAGTTGATTTTCTTTTTTAGACATCTCCAGGCTACAGGGAATTCACTAATAACAGAACTTTTATTGTCAAAAAAAATCATTCAAATCCAATCAGTGATTCGGAAGATACTGATTGTCACAGTTTAATGATTTTCCAAGTGGTGGGCTAGTTTTGTTCATCAATATAGATGTGGTGATATTTTTGTAATAGCTGTAACTGCTTATGTAGGTAATTTTTTGAAAAATTATTTTTAAGTATAAATCAAAAAGATGTTTTTCATAGACCAGACTTGAAATTTTGTAATTTTTGTTACTGGAGTTTATAAGGTGCGCACAGCAACATAAAATTATAAAATTTAAACAAAATATCTCAAATTACAAAAAAAATAAACCTAAGAAAATTTCCATCATATCTACAAAACACCCGGTATCTTTGTAATTAATATTACAAAATAAAACGTTTTAATGGTCGATTTGAATTTACATCAGAATTCTTATCCACCAATCAACATTGTATACTTAGATGGCAAATAAGCTACATTTAAGGTGTTTCGAACGTAAACGCAATCTTTTTAGGAACAAATTCTTTTCATGAAAATAAGAAAAAAGTTTATGTTAACATGGGTCCGGAAATTCATTGTGGCCGAAGCCCGGCCCCTTCAGTAGTGTATAGGGAAAACTGTTTTTAGTTAATTCTAATTGCTAAGAAAATGCAATTTAAATGAAACTTGGCATATTTATGTTGCTTTGAAAAGAATACTTTTGCGCTATCTACTTTTTGTTAATTACCTACCTACTGGTTAATAATTATTAATCGGATATAAGGGACAATTTTACGTATAAAAGGGTAATCGTATCTCAGAACAATAGACTCAAACCTTTCCGTGATATTCGAACTTTTATAAAATGTAAAGCTTTCCTCACAAAAACTACTACATTGAACCCGGGGAACTTAAGACAGAGCAAAACCTAAAATGATAAGAAAAAACAAGTAAAAACAGATGAAAGTTAACGTAAATACGCCAAATTTCTTTTAAATTGCATTTTCCTAGCAGCTAGAGTTAAGTAAATATAGTCTTCCCTATGTACCACTGAAAGGGCTGGCAACATCGCATCTAATATAAACTTTTTCTCATTTTATTATATTTTTATGAAAGGAATATACCCCTGAAAGGATTACATTTACTTTAGAAATACCTTGTATAAGATGTAAACAACGGAAAATTATTTATTTTCATAAAGTATTTACGCATTTGATTGGTCATCCGAAAAATTAATTGAAATGAGTAAAGTTTAATTTTAATAAATATAAAAATATAATAATATTATGGTCGTCTGAAAATATACAGAACGAGGAGGATTGAAAATATTGATGTTAAAAATGTGTTCTTGGGTGTTTCATTTGAAAGCAACATTCTTTTTTCTCCAATTTAAAAATCTTGTTCTATTATAATATTAATTTTAAAAGGTCGAGTTTGAATTTTTCCCCATTTGATTAACAGGGGAATTTTTTCTTTTCCATTCTCTTTTTAAATCCTATACAACTCCAGTTTTTCATAATCACTTGTAATTAGGACCATTTTATAGATAACAACATTCTTTTCAAAAATAGAAACAAAAAGTGATAAAAATAAAATTAATAAAATATAGAATAACTTATACATATAGGTATTTTTTTTGTTAATTTTGAATAAAAAAAATACAAATATGTAATACACATATCTTCTATTAAATATTCGATATTTGTCACAAGAACCATGTTTGTAGAGGATTAAATTTCTTACAAAATTGTCATTTAACATATTGTTATAAAAATAGTCATTATTAAGATAAAGTGATAAAATATCATTTTTCCGCAAAAAAAATTATTTTTAAATGACATACCTATCGAACGGTCAAAAATAATAACTTTCAATTTATAGGCACTTTGTAAATGGACGTTATTACCTACAAATTGAACCTAATTACGAGTGATTATGAAAAAATGAAGCTGAACGGGAATTAAAAAAAAAACGATGTTCCTGTGTTATTTAAATGGCAAAAATTCGAACTCGATGAGCGACCTTTTAAAATTAATAATTAGAACTAATTCTTTTTTAATTTCTATTTTTTTATATGCAACGAAATTTTCGAAATTGGAGAAAAATAATTGTTACTCTCAAATGAGACTCCCTAATGTATGTATAGTGGATCTTTTACAAGTTTTTCTATATTTTACCTCGTAATACATTAAATATAATACATAGGCATGAAGTGAAAAAACAACAATTTTAATTCAACATACAATGGAGATTCTACATTGTAGAGTCAACTTTGTTAAAAATATTTCTTAATCTATGTACTAACTGTCAATATTACTAATCGTTGAATGAAAATGTTCGACCTTCTAAACTTGTCTTTAGCTTATAATTAGTAAGAAGTAATAAATAATCTGAACGAGAGAGTTTTTCACAAAATTGATCGAAGGTACACCTAATAAGTCAGGATTTCCTGTAGAGTTTTGGCATATTTGGGATATTTTATTTATTTTCGAACATAAGTGGTAATTTTAATAAAATATCACAAATAAACAATTTAGTTGAATTAAATAAAAAAAAGTACTAAATGCAGTAACACAAAATGAATGGTCAATAAATGACAACAATCTTTAATTTTCTTAGTGTTAGAAAGTATTGATTTAATGTTCGATGCTTATCTCATCCCTTTCACATTAGTCTTTTTAGGCTGAGGAACATTGGTGAAATGCATCTTTAGGTATCGCCTTTAAGCTGAAGCTATAATTTGGCCCTTAAATTCATTTATTGGAGAAAAAGTTATCTTTTTTAGTGACCATTTGAGTTTAGGATAGAAAAAAAAGTTACAGGGTGGGCTAAGTTTATAGAAATAGAGTAGTTGTGATAACAAAACAATACTGTGTTTGTCAAGAATTACATATTAAATAAAGAGTATGTTCCAGTGTATTTTAGGGATGTAGAATCCATGATTTCGACTATCCAAAATTTCGGTAATTTTCTCCAGATATTGCTGCAATTAATTCCGTTTTTAACACAAAATTTAAAACAATTGATGTAGTCCCACAAATATTCCACTACATGGATATGATAAACCGACCATAATTTAAAATTTATTCTTATTAATTAATTGAATACGAATTCGAACCTAATATATTTCGAAAAAATATTCAAATATCTGTTGGAGAAATTTAATTTTTCGAAGATTTTCCGAAAAATGTATTATAATTTATTCATTAACTGATTGTCCGTATATTTTGTCGCAGAAAGGGTAATTAACGCGGTTTTTCGCGCGTCATCTCGTGCTACCGCAAATTTTTATCGATGATTTTGCGGATAAACATTGCGATGTTAATCCATTTAAATAAATAATTTGATTAAATTAACCCAAAAATTAATTGACTAATTAAAAATTCAATAATAATTTTAAAATTTTCGATCTTTATTTATTGGTAGTAAAAACCGTCAATTTTTCTTTATTAAATAAAACATTTACTAAAATTAAATTTAAATGCCTATTTATTATTGGTTTTGATCAATGAAGATTCCATATACAACCATTAAATAGCCAATTAAAAAGTTATAAGAAGGAAAAATGTTTGTTCAGAAGTAGACCGGTTCTTTTTGTTTTTAATTCGTTGTTTTTTACTTCCTGCTTTAGTGAAATAAAGAAGAAATATTTTATTTTTATTCAAGCCTCCTAACCTGTATACAATGGCCGATATTTTACTGTCGCTTAAAATATCGTTTGACATTGCATTAATTAGTTTTTTTCTGAGGTTAACATTGGATGACTATACGGGGTTTCAAGGAGATTCCTAGTTAAATTCAGCCTAATTTTTCATTGTTTTATGTTTAATATTTAATTGAGCAACACTCTTTATTAAATTTTTGAGAAAATATCAATAAAATTCATAATTTGAGAGTCTATAATATAACAGGTAAATTAACAAAAAAATGCATTACATGAACACCAGCTTGGAAATTTTTCAATCTAATATCGTACATTTAAACTTTTAATGAAAATGCAATTTAATTGTTCCTACTTAATACTTCAAAATAAAGACAGAGTGCAAATCCTTTTTGCATACACTGTATACTGCTGTGTGATTCCAAAGTGAATCATTAAAAATAAAGAAATTAACAATATTATCGATTTACCAACCCGGTAATTTCGAAATTGTGACCATCGGTTTACGGATTTGGCCACTCTTCTCTGTTACTTCACAAATTTGTTATTGCAGAAGTGAGATAGGTACTGTTTACTTTGTAAGGCTTTGTATACACGACGTGTAATGAATATAGATAGTTATTTGTCAGTGGTTTTCATTATGCGTATTTGTTTATTCTTTGTTTAATTGTTTGTTCTTTTTAGGCATTTGCATTTCGAACGATGTGGATTACCTTCTCAACCATATGAACAATGCTAGATATGCAAGAGAATTGGATTTTGCCAAATTGGATTTTTATCAACGTACAGGATTATATAAAAATGTCGCTTCAAAAGGAGGTGCATTATTTGTTGGTGCCACAACAATCAGATATAGGAGATTTATAAAAATTTTCACTAAATATCAAATAAAAACAAAAGTAATCCGTATTATCTACAGGGTGTTATACAAAGATTGCAACAAATTTAAAGTGGTTGTAATAAACCTTTGTCTTAAAATGCGTCGTTTTTACCCTAAAAGAGAAATTTGTAGGCTTTGGTTTCATGCAGTTCAATATGTTCACAAATCTTCTAAGCGACAAGTGAAACTTCGCTCGCATGTAGCTTTCTGTTGGGACTAAATTATTGCTACAATTTAACACTCAGACCGGTTTAAATATGTCGTAAAATTCCATTGCCAAAGCGGAAGGTTTCCGGTTGGAATTTTATTTAATAATCCTTTACGTTTGCGGCAACCTTTGTGAAACACTCTGTATAACCACAGCTCATTATAGCATATGCAATTATTTTAGATTATTTATTGGGACAATCAAAACATTTATTTGGAACATCAATTTTTGACTAAATCAGGGTTCGTGAATGCCATTGCCATGTGTCGAATAAGACTGGTTAAAGTAGACGCAGAACAAATTATGAAAGATCTTATCGAGAACGTGCCGAAGAAAGTGATCGATATAGAAGCAGGAAAAAATAAACAGAAGTTAACTCTGTCACCTGAATTGGAAAAATGGATTGAGAGCAATCAAATATCAAGCGAAAAATTGAGAGAAAAAGATAAGAGCAAAAGCAATGAAGAAGTAGGTGGAATAGCGTGAGTTCTTTTAACAGGACCACGGATTCTTTTAATGTGATATTTATTTATAAGTAAAACTTATTATAATTAATTTTCATGTTTAAAAATTAAGGTCGATTTTTGTAAATTCACAAACTAATCACGGGCATTTGCAATAAATTAATACTTAAATTTTCACGTTATGGTACTAGTTTTAATATACCTATTTATTTTGACTTTCATACTTGTAAATTTTTCCCTAAAGTTTAAATAATCTGTGTAGTTAAACAATTAATTTCTTTGAAAATTGCAACAGAAACAAATAGCCTTGAGTTTAATTTACTTAAATTACCCTCAAACTGTTTGCAAAACATTTTTTTTCAATGCTTTAATCAAAGTTTATTTTTATGTAAAATTTGAATTTATGTAAATTTCAGAGCTATGTTTAGCAAATATTTAAATTTTTTAATTATTTCAACACGATCCATTACCGAATTATAGATTTTATCATTTTAAGTTATATTTAACTGGTAAGATTGTCAGATGTTGCTAAGAAATGTAAATTTCCGGCAGACGGTGATTCTTAAATTTCAAGAATGACTATAGTTTTCATTTTGTAAAAAGAAATTATTTCTTCTGCAATAAGGAATATTTTGTCTGTCTAAAAACTTAAAAAGTACAGTTTACATGTTGGTCAATCACGATCGGAACACCTCTGATAATAAAATTCCCTGTTATAGGGACTCTCTTTAAAGGCAGAAGTAAAGTTTATGACATTTTGTACGATATCTTGTATATAAGCAAAATATACATCCGCGAAATATCAAGGTTTAATTTAAAAAACGAAAGAGAAAATCAGTAGGGTCGACAAGTGATGACAAATTCAAAATCTTCTAGGTAGTTAGGGCACTTAATGTTGACAATCATTTTCAACTTACAATTAGATGACTACTTCAATACCAAGAATTTCGTCCAAAGAATTTTATTACCCTGAAGACAGAACTCCACCAGAAACAAGCAGTTTTTTTTTCTGGAAAAGTAATGATTACTTAATACAAGGATACATTTGAGACGAACAGTATTTAAAATTTTAAATGAATTGCAATAGGAATTATTTCTACATCCATCTTATTCACCAGATTTAGCCAAATTATTAAATGATGATGTGAAAATTAAATAAATGAAACTGCTTCATCTGTAAAATTTTTCAGGCATATTACCAACAGACTATTATTTTATTAAATATTCAGGTAAATTAAAAAAAACAATCTGTTATGGTAAAGCAGTCAATCAACAACATTTTGAAAACTTTAATGCTATGCTACAAGTAAATGTAGTAAACGCTCTTTTTTCAATATAAATTACATAAGAGAACAATATTGATTTAATATAAAAATTGTTTGGTAAAGAATAAAAATATTAGTTACACCAAGGATAATCGTCCTTATTATACGAAGTCAGAGGTAAATCATACATAAAAGGAAATAGCATATCGTTTTTTCTTTCTGTTGAATTTTCAATTTCAAAATATTCTTCATCGAAAAATTTAGGTAAAAACATAACTCCCATTTCATAAGACCTTACATAGCTTCCTCCGTCTTTCTGGATATTATTCCCCCAAGCAGATTTGGATAGATTGGCGCTAGTCAGCAAAAAAAATGCCAATTTAGTCAGATTTGGAGATACTCGGCAGTAGGACTTAATATGAGGCATTGCTCTGGTTCTATTTTTTCCATTAGCCATCCACTGACTAAAATTTGAAAATAAAATATCTGCAACTATTACCTAAATTTATACTCACTGCATATAAGTTTGTAACCACCGTTGTTTTTCATTTGTAGCTTTAGAATATGGCAAACATCCACCACTGTCTAAACCAAAATAACCGCTAACCACATTTTTTACACTTGGATAAACCAAACTTAAAGTGGCTTGAGAATTATTAGGTAGAGGACTAGCTTTATGACTAGCCAAGCTTCTTAATAAACTGCTACGTAACCATTCAGCTGCACTTTTGCCCATTGAACCTTTGTAATTCTCATTGATTTAACAAATTATATGAAGTATTTCTATTTACCAATGCTGGATGCTTGTGCTATAATTCCCCAAGATAAAGGCCCTTCACTTTGTGCACTAGTCTTAGCTGGCAAATGGCAATGTTGACTTAACAAGTCACCGACTCTATGTAAATGATTGCCGTTCCTTTTTGGGTAGTATTTTCCAGGAGCAGAATAAACAAGGGCGACCCTAAAAATTTGTTACATTATTTTTTTAATTAATATTAAATGGCCTTACTTTATCTCTTGAAAGTCTGCATTCTCTATGTAAGAAATCCACTCTTTTAAAATTCCAAGTTTGTAAGTCCTCAAGTAATTTAAAAGATCTGCTTTAAAACCAGTGGGTGATTCACCATCTTTAGAAGAGCTATTTGGTGGAAGTTTTGTCAGTCTAGGGCTAACCCATAATCTATAAAATGATTCATAAAAAATAGATTAAATTGTACTAGGAACATTTTTCGGCATAAGAAAGTAAAAAAAGAAAATTGTTATGTTATATTAATTTGTTAACGATCTAAAATGGAATTTTTTTCTTCAATCGTTGTAAAGAATAAAGGAAATTCATTGAATACAAAGTTTAGCTCTATTTTAGCATTTTTCCATAAAAATCCTTAAACAACTAATAATTTTTTATCACGCGCATTTCGATTTTCTATTGTTTAGAAATTTAATTAGCTGTCAATAAGAAACTAGATAGTTGATAATACATCATGAAATTTCAAACAATTTAATAAAAACAAGGAAAGTTAATGACAATTTTTGGAAATGCTTCCAGAGAACTTTTTAACTTTTTTTTTATATGTTGTAAATACCCTTGATTAAAATGATTCCAATCTTCGTAATATAAATTGGCAGTTGAAACGACTATTCTTAAAGATTCATCATCATATGCATAAATTCCAAGTTTCCTAAAAATTTTTTTTAAAATCAAAATAACCTATTATTTGACAAGATTACGTGTGATGACATCCGAAGGGGTCCTTCATTTTATTAAAGTGATATTTCACATTTGGACAAAATTTATCCATGAACTCTATCATATCAGGCCAATCATCTCCATATATGATTGTTAAAGGTTTTTGACTAAAAAATACAATATTGTTTTAACAAATTTTATCACAAAGAAATTATATGCGTACTGTAAATCTCTTGCTTTATATTGTTTTAGAAGCCAATCTATGTCAATCATGAAATTAATTTGTAACGATGATTTCAAGGGTCCCAAACTAGGACACAGTAAATCTAAGAGAAATTTTAAAATCAGTTAATTTTAATTGAATACGATATTCATACCTGTAAACGTTATGCTATTTGATTCTTTAAGGGTTTCCGGGCTTTTAGGAATTTGAGTAAAAAATATATTATATGGTGTATTTTTTTCAAGCTTTTCCAGCATTGTCCCCTTTTCACATCTTGCAGTATTGTCGACTTTGCCTAAATCAGAAGATGTGGTAAGGTTAACTAAATTCAATTCATAATATGTAATTTAATTCCGTTGGCTTACTTTTCTTAGACACTTTTGCTTTGTTAGTACCAGCACTGCTTTGATACGAAGACGAAGCTTCATTCGACGTGGAGGGAGCATCACTAGTCAAATCAATTGTCTTGAAATTTTCTTTGATAGTATCTGATCGTTCAGACATCAACATTGGTTTTAAAATAGCTAACTGATCCAGATAAACTTGCCTTGGTTGAGGTAGATTTTCGGGTATTACAACAGAATCGCCCATTTTTATAAAATTGTTCACTAGAATATACTATGATTTAAAATTTTGTTAATATTACTTGAGGTATCAGTACATAATGGATGGTCAAATTCCTTAAAATGATGAGGATTTTTCCTATAACATCTTTCCTTATGGGGGCACTCTTCTTTTTTCGATTTTTTTGATTGTTTATTTGCTAGGTAAAGTACAGAAAAATGGTAAATGATTCTTTATGAAATGTATCTGATTGAATTTACCTGCATCTGGAAGTTTCCTTTTTTGAGAAGAACTCATAGTTCATAATAATGTTATTGTTTCTTAACAATTTATATGTACTCAAAACAACAGCAGAAAATTTGAATAAGTGAGGTTAAGAATTAAGAATCTCTTCTAAAACATTAACGAATAATCACTGTTAAGGCGTTGAGCCAAAATTAATGTATTTTCAAAATATCTTTATATAAATAGATATATTTTTCCAGGGATGTTTTTTTCTAATTGAAAAATATCGCATTTTTTTAGTTTAGAAACGAATAAAGTATTAAATAGTCCATTAACTCAAAGTCGTCACCTGTTCCTAAGAGAACACTGCATATTCCTTACATTTGAATCCATACTGGATCAAATTCATATTCCAGTCGTTCAATCGGCAGAGTTTGCGTAGTGTCACCCACAAAATTCAGCGCTTCCAGTGTCGATCTTCCCGTCGCGAGACCGAGAGTCGTCCAGGCATCGGGATTTTTCTTAAATTGCGGACAAGGTCGTTTCCCATCCAAATCCGATTCAACTCGATTCTGTGAATATCCATTTTTTTTCTTTCACAATGATTTCTTGATGGAAAATCAAACTATAACAATGGAAATGTTGAAAATGTAAGTGGGATTTTCAAGAATAATAAGGAAAATGGGTTCAATTAAATTTCGAATTGTATTATAAACAGGAAAGAAGCACTGTTGCTTCAGATGTGCTTTTGTAATGCTTGATTCAACATTTAGATTCAATTGTTTTGAGCATGAAATTTCTTGCCTAAATATTAAATTTTGTAAATATAAAATCAGTAAGGCGGTCAGGTAATTGAGAATTCACAACTATAAAAAAAATTATCTTTCACTTTTATCTGGAACACCTGGATGAAAAGTGAGGTCAAATGGTTTTATATTTGGCCCCGTTTAGACAGGTTTTTGAACAATCAATATCTGGGAAGTTCTTGACACGAAAAAAACTCAAACCAGATTTTAATTGTAAAATTGTAAAAAATTGTAAAATACGTCTCTTTAAAATCCAGACAGCTTTTCAATACAAATTAAAATTTCTAACATCAACAAGCACATTTCAAAGACTGAATACGTTTTAAATGGTCTTTTCAATCACAAAAATTCAGCATCGATCTTAAAATAGATTGCCTACGAATGTAGCAAAAATCGAGGAAAATTTTCACGTAAATCTTACGACGAAAATATGAAGATCGGATTTACGTTTGTTCGACTAGTTTATGCTTCTGGATAGACCTCTGGACAAATTTACCGTCGAGTAGTGCCCTTCTCCCGGGTCTGGATCAGATCGTAAAAAATTTACTGTGTTGATTAACTTTCCCTTGCCAAAGATGAAAGTGTTGGTGGTGGAATGAATAAAGAAAACGGACATTTTATGAATTTTCGTCATGTACTTGTTATGAGAGGTAAGTTTATATTAGTCATGTTGATGTTCCGTTCTTAATCTGGAGTTAAAGGCGAATAAACTAAAATCAAACGTAATGAATTGCATTGAAGGCTTAAAACTTTGCATGTAAATTTGGGCTTGGCTCGTGTAAACTTTCCCAATGTAACTGGATATCTCATCTATTAGCAGGAAGAAATTATAGGGAACTTATTTTCTCTTATCTGCTATATAATGGTGCTTTGTCTTCAGGATATAGAATAGGATCGATTAGTAGTTTTCCAGTTAAGTATGTATTATTAATTTATTTAATATATTTTGAAATACTTCGGCATTAGTAAAATCTCTTGCCACTTAAAGCCTCTTTAAACTGACCGGAGACAGGATAATCGTTTGCATTGAAGAACATGAGAAGAATTTAATACGTAGTTTTTTTCGCGTAGCCTTTAGCCCAAAATATTACTGATTGTTAATTAAAAATTTCTATTCACATTCGGCATTCCAGAGTTTTAGCGACCTTCTTAAAGTAGGATTCTCTTACAACGATGATTTTCTCATTTGAGACGAGATATTTTTCATTACGCTATTTTTTTCATATTGGGAATTGAATCTTATAGTAATGAGTCTGAAGAATAGGGAGACTTAGCAATTCGAAGTATAATTTGACAAGTTTTATTATGCCAATAGCGTGCAATGCACTGATATATTGTAATGCAGAAGAGCGAAACCCTCCTCAATAAATCAGCATAGAACTGCTAGCAATACTTGTGTCTTCTTTTGTTTTCTCTTCTTTTTGCCTTCTTTCAGTCGGGTAAGTGGATAATGCAAAGTAAACTTGAGTATTTTTTAATATACATATATAAGAACCTCGAAATAAGAGAGAAAAAGGTAGCTGGGGAAACAGAGGAATACATACAATTCTTTATTTTGTAGTATGACTAACAACCTTTTGACCTTTCTATTAATAAACCATTTAAGGAATATTGAAATTAGGACCAGGAGTTCTTCATTCAGTAGCTTCTGGCATTTATTATTAATTCTAGAAAATCATAAAACTTGTCGAACAGTTAACTGCTACCAAAATATATTTGGAAAATTAGACAATTTGCATTATTAGTGCTCTTGGCAATTTTTCATTAAAATCTTGTCTGTTTTCTTAAAACACTATCTTTAAGCTCTCTTTAAGACTCACAAATTATAAAAAATTTCCTTCCTACAGCGGACGACGTTAAAAGAAATCAGTCTCTTTCAACACAATGAACTTGGAAGAGCTACGTTTGGAACACGTACAAAATTAATGGAATTCTGATAACGCAAAAAACTTTAGATCGATTTTTTTCCTCAACATTATGCTGGCAAGCTGAAACTATTACTGAAACGGTTTATAACCGTTATTAATCGATTATAAATGGAACACGGAGGTAAAATCTGGATTTTGACGTTGGATTATTTCATTCTAGATTTCTTTTACTTAATTCGTTTTAACGTTGAAAATTGATTTTGAGTTTCCCGTTATTGTTGTTTCGTAGTTCGTCTTCGTATCGCGATTAAAAGGCCGAAGGCAACAAAGTCTTTGTTTGCGATGAACGTTTCAAATAGGCCTTTTTGTTGTTCCTGCTGCTATTGCTCTAATGCGAGAGAATCATGATGACTGTGGAAAACTTGAAAAATAAAACATTCTATTCTTACAATAAGGTCATAATTGGATTTTGAACAGTCAAAATATGGAAATTTGAAAATGTTATTCTCGTATCTTGATAGGCTTTTTGAATAATTTGAAAAGGGTTGGACGTATAGATTTACATATGACGGATTTTCCAATACGATATCCTATCGAAACCAAAAACCGATTGAAAAATTATTATTTTCTCTCCCGAATTTATTTTTCCAAATGAAAAATGCTAATTGTCACCAGCGTGACAAAGAACACTGTTTTGCATACAATTGATTGAAATTTACGTTAAAAAACCTGTTAAAAAAATAATTTTTTAAGACTGCTAGTTTACTAGATTTTTCTTAGAGGCGATATGTTAATTATGCCTATATTTTCCTTTAAAAAACCAGTAAAAACGTTGATATTCCAGAACATTTCTCGACTCTCGAGCATTCATCTGAGCCGCTTTTATTCGGGAAGAGGGTCCTCCGTTTGGGATTTCCTTCGTTCCGCTTCGCGCTTATTTTTATCAATTGCTGTATGAGGGCATTCGTACTTATTCACCAGCGAGATAAGCTCTTGCATGTTACCTTTTCAACAGACCATGTAATTAGCAAACAGTTTGGGTCAAGAGGTCGAAAACGAAAATCCGACTCTTACCGAATCGATCAATACTTTTGGTAGAAAATTGAAAAAAATCTTTTTCTTAAATTAATTAAAGCCATTATTTTATAGTTACTTTAATCTCTGAGGAAATGTGACGTTAACTTTTTGTAGTCATTTTTGAAAGGTCAGGCAATGTTTCAGGGTCATAAAATACAATTTTACGTCTAATTTGACACGAACCAACCAATAAATTTTGATTTAGTGCCTAGTCACTGTCCGTTTTTTCCTATTTTCAATCCTCTGGACATTTTTACCGTACATTTTTGTATTGAAACCAATTTCGGAATATTTCATGTAACTATTTTTTGTATTTATTGATACAAGGATGATCCAGGAAAAGTACAGGAGACACAGAAAACATAAAACGTCCTTATGAAGAGATTGCAAAGAGACATAAAGTCCTTGAATGTTTTTGAAGTAATATGACACAATGCATTCACAAAAGTTTTTCAAGAATGTATTCAGGTTATAACGCTAAAAAGAAGAAAATAAAATTTTAGCCAATGATATTTTTGGCAAAGTTTAATAATGCGTATATTTTTCCGTTGTTCCAATTACTACTTGATTACGCATTGACATGTTCTCAAATAGGATTCTAACATAATCCTAAGGCATGTTATCCCACTCTTCAAAGTAATTCAATTAAGGTAAACTGATGTAGGCGAGCACTCGTAAATGGCCTTGTTTTTTTATGTAATTCCCAATTAAGATTCCTCCAGATATCGGGTTTTGATTCGAACTGCATGATGACCCCAACAAAAAATTGAAACTGGCATTCTGGATATCTTTCTATGATCATGTATAGGTTTCGACAGTTCAATTATATGGTCTGTTTAAAAATATCTGCACCCATCCGACAATATAAGTTTCATCAATTTGACATGCATCGTGTTTTCAAACAAAACACAGTCAAGTGACATGACAATTATACTATCTAGCATTAATAGGGTTTTTCCCTTTCAAAGGGTGAAAATTTGCACCATACTAGTCTCATAAAGATATGATTGTAGCATTCTTACGATACGGCAATGGGTTCATAAAATTGTAAGTTACAGCAATCAATCATCTGCTTTTTTGTGAGTTTTTGTCGTCGTATTCTACCATACTCTGGAAAAAAGCAAATGTGCAAGAATTTGTGGGAAATTTTTTTATTCTTTGTTTCGACCTAGTCATCCTTTGTTTTCAAACAAACATCAAGTGATCTTTGTACACCTTATAAAAAAATTCAATTAACTCCATAGGATATAGTAACATTCATGCAATGTGTAAGCAGCTATTTTATGAAAATTCAATTTGAGAATGGACAAATACATATTTTTGTTATTCTTTAGATAGTCAATATTATGTTGAAAATCACGCCAGTACATATGATAATCAAATTCTGTTAAGAGAGTCTTCTGCCGTCATTATCATATTGGATATCTCCTGCTTGGATAAACGGTTTCCAATAATCTTTCGAATAAAACCATAAAATTCTACGACAATTCGAGATGTGCGAAATTTATTCAAATTTCACTCGAATCGAACGCGTCCTACATTTCCCTGTTCAGAATTTTAATTCATTCCCAATAATAGCGAATAATTTCTCCTCTAAAATACTCGTCGATGAATAAAATAGCATTGCCTCGACGTACTACTCTAAGCTTGGATGCCTTCCCGGAGCTCTATTTACGCAGCAGCGTGTAAATATTGTGTCCATAAATTAAAATCATTACGAGTTTAAATATTGTTTATTTTCTCAAAAAGGTTTCGCGTTTATTTTAGGTGAAGGCAGCGCGTGATGGCTGGGGAGCCAAATGGCTCGACACAAGAAAGTAATATTACCAGTACAACGCCTTTGTCTATCATTTCTAGTACCACTGATCCAAGAGAATATTACAAGACCTACGATGTTATGACAGGAGTTCGTATTGCGGCTACATTGGGCAGTTTTTTCGGCTTAATGGTACTTCTCGTTTTATACAAATCCAAATCAAAGGTAAATTTTTTTTTTAATTTAATAAACCATCATATATTTGATTGATGATCACTTAAAAATATGAGCCGGAAAAAAATGAAAACGTTTATAAAAATTGTAGTACCTCTTTCATCAAAGTGCTTTATTTTCCTCTTATTAACAGACAAAAAAATTAACCTGAAAAAATCAAGTTAAAGTGGGAAAATTAATTTTAGACTGAAAAAGCGCTGGAAGATCCGAATTTTACTGCAGCCGCAGTGGCAGAAGTTGAAGAAGAAGAGCGACAACTTCAATTGGCACTTGAGGCTACAGCTTACGAACAGCTCAATTTGAATCCCAGAAGGTCAAGTAGGAAATCCCTTGACATTTCCAGTGGATCTCACGGTCGAAGATCATCCAGACGATTTTCATCAGTAGGAGGTTTGAATGAACGGAATTTTCCATGAAATTTTGAATTACTGGAAATCGTATTTTACAGCCTATAATAGCTTAATCGAGCCATCGAATAAACCAAGCCCTCGATTGCCTAGTTTTGTTGATGAGGATTCCCCACCAGAAGATAATGCCTCTTTATACGATGACGTGTATTACAACAGGTAATCTTTTAGTAGGGCGTATTAAATTTCCTAACCGTAACTTGACATTTTTTCAGTAACCTAGATGTTCCACGTAGACCTAGTAATATTACATGTTCATCGTCAGGCAGTTCATATTTGGAAAGACGAGATTCTGCTGTCACTTTAGGTCTTCCATGTTTGCCAGCGCACAAATACAAGTCTTCAAGAAGACAATCGTCTCCTGTTCCCGAAATATATGACCTTTACTATCCCATAGACATAAAAGTGACCCAGCCCACGCCGGGAGGTTCACCATGTGGGAGTGATAGAGCTCTATTTGAAAGAATTGGAGTGGAAAAACCGAATTTGAAGCCAAGATTGGCACCTTTAGCTTCTATTAGCAGTTGTAACAGTTCTTTAGGTAATGAAATACATTATTTTAAGCATTAAAAAAAAGAATATTTTAGGAACTGATTGTCCAGAGGATTGTGAAGGTTTGTCCTACGCTTGCGACGTGTTTCCAGATGAAGAAGAAAACACTGAAAATGGAGTAGATCCTTTTGATACAGATAGTGACGTAAATAGTGAGGAGGGTGCTTGTTATGATAAAAGAACTACAATATGTGTAGTGACAAACGAAAATTCACCTATAGTTAATGAAGGCAATAAAAGGTTTACTGACAAAATTTTATTTTCAAATATAAAAATTACCTAAACTTATTTTCAGACACTCAATAGATCAAACTCTTCCGAGTACTAGTGGAGCGGACTACAATCGAACGTCGAGGTCTTCCTCAACTCTCTTGGAACGTAGCCAACTTCCTCAAATTTCTTTGGCTGATGTTCATAGATTGTCCTCTTCTAGTAGTAGGATTAACAAGAAACCTTCTTGGACGCAAGAAACTTTGTTTTGAAACTTCAAATTCGTCAGGTGAATTAAAGAATAACATATCTTCACTATACAGAGTCTTTTTGAATTTCGTGTATGACTAGATTATATTTTGGTTTTTAGAAAGAAAAATTAGAATATTGAACACATTTAAAACGTAACCATTGAGTATTTTCTAAAAATGGCACATAATTGGTACACGTAATACATCAATGCTCTGTAAATTACAAAGAAACGGTTATTTAAGAAGAGATATACTTAAAAAAATTAGTAGGACCTGTGTTGTGTGAAATAGTATTAGAAATGTAAAAAATATAAAGAAATTTATGTGATACAATCTTAAAATCAACTCAATTTTCAGTAAACTTACATTGTTATTCATCCACGAGACATTTAAAATTCAATTATTGAATATTTCATTACGTACTGCTTTTTAGGTCGTATATTTACAAATTTTGTACAGAGTGGTGTAAAAGTAGGTGTCCCATTTAAAATATAAGAGAAACAGAAACAATCTGAAATAAATATATATTATTAGTGTAAATTTTCTAAAGCTTTCTGGAAGAATTTACCTTACTTATCTTAACTGAAAATAATATCTCTAATGTAATGCTCAATTGTTTCCAAATTGGTGGTTAAATATCATCTGTGAGCTTATTTAAGACTTGGTAGTGTAGACTTTCATTTTCAGGTGGTTCCAAAAAAAAAGTTCTGCGATTTCTAAGAAGTCATGTCAAATCTCCATTTTTATAGTTTAATCCATTATGAATATGGAATTGAGATAAGAAAAATTATTTTTTACGCGATTTTTATTCACTTTTACAAGATCAACCCAAAATCTAGTAGTATCAGTAGTTCTTTTTAAACGAATTCAATTTACGCGTAATTTTTAGAGACCTATTGTATGTACCGTGCAAAAAAGGTAAC
The DNA here is from genome assembly GCA_013372445.1 of Hypothenemus hampei. NCBI lineage: Eukaryota > Metazoa > Arthropoda > Insecta > Coleoptera > Curculionidae > Hypothenemus > Hypothenemus hampei. The sequence continues at coordinate 304,925 of JABRWK010000040.1, forward strand.
TTAAGTGTGTTGTACACTGTAACGATAGTTCTTACTTTATTACGTGAACAAAACAAGACTGCTTTGCTATTCTTAAAACTTATTTCTCCTTCTGAGTGATTAGTTTTCCTATTGATTAATGAGGTGAATATTTTCTCTCTAAACATGATTTACTTCCACGCTCAAAAATTTGCGTATTATCCGCTTGAAAAACAATTATGAATCTTAAAAGTTTGTCAAAATTGGTATGGTGTTCAAATAGTGTTTCTTCTATTTAAACATTTTTATGCCAGTGAATATCTGCTCATTTTTCGAATTTCTATTGTCACTTAATCTGAAATATAAATTTTTGAATCAAGATTTACACCATTCTGTATATTACCGTAAAGTTTATTCATTTTTCGTTCATAAAAGATAAAAAGAAAAAAATTTCGCTATTTTAGATTTGTTGTAAAACTCGTAAATACAGGGTAGGATAAAATGTACGTTTAAAAAATGAAAATGCATTATTTTAATACTTTTCTATGACAGTATTTAAAACAAAATACTGCTAAATTTATTCCTGCTGAAATTTTAGCCAAATTTTTCTCATTAGTTTTTCCATGCTAATAAACTTGTAAAAAAATTTATAATCAAATAAAACAGTTAGGCAGGGTACTTTATTCATGTTGATGAAGTATTTTCTACGAGTAAAAAAAATATATAAAAATACGAAACATTTTAGCCATAAAGAATTGTAAAATACGTGTTACTATATTAAGTAGTAAAAGTAGCTATATTTTTTATTGTGTATAGAAAGATTCGAATTATCAATTGTATATTTTTCGCTGGTTCATTTTTTACTTTTTAAATCGTGAAAATAAATGTATAATTGTTAACAAAAAAAATTTAGTTTCTTTCTTTTTTTTTTAATTTATTTTTCTAACTTTATTGATTTTCGAGTGTCTGAAAATTGTCCAAAAATATCGAAGACAAATTTAAGTGGGTTTAATCGGTGAGTCATACCAAACAACCAAGGTGAGACACCATGAAACCCCAATAAGGACATTCACGGACGTATAAAATTTCTCTTAATAAGCCAGCGTAGGTTGACTGTAACATTCAATATAAGTGCCTTACTACAATTACTCGACCAAATTTTCCAAATATGCACTTGGCCTAATTAATATATATAGATTTAACAATTATATATATGCATATAAATACATATATGGTATATAAAATTTATAATCTATAACTGATGGTTTCTTTTTTTTAAACATGAAGTTATTGTTAGGCAGCCATCTATCAACAACCAAGGACCCTGACTTGCGTTTAGACCATAAATACGTTCAAAAATATAAATACCATATATTTTTTATGGCAACCGGTCGTAACACGATTATTAGCCATATCTAGAATTTACAAGGTGTTTTTTCACGCTATGTATATAGAAAATTATACCATATTTTATGATTTTAAAGCACTTTTACAAGGAAGTTTACAACTGAAAATATATTTTTGTTTAAATTATCCTACTTGAAAGAAAAAAACCAAACGTGGGATATCCAGCTGTTCTAAAACTACCTACCCACCATTTTTTTTTTGTATAGAATTCAAATAGACAACTTTCGCTATGAAATAACTGTTCTTTTTGGCTATTTACTGTACACACTTTTCCTGTACAAAGTGTTACTACTAATCCTAAGACATCTACGATTATACCAATATAAAAACAATGGCTTAATCAAACAAACAATAATCGCAACGATACTTATATGGTACTAAGATTGATTCAGCCTACTCAGCACTACAAATCATTTACGAGGTATACTCAAAATTAGTCCGAAATTTCAATGCTATATCTAATCCAATGTATGGACAGTTATGTCTAAAAAACTTGTTGCAAATTCTGTTGCTGAATGAATTATCATATTGAATTTTATTTGAAATGAAAATCTGTAAACCTTGTAACCAAAATTGTTCATATGATTTCATTCACAGTTCAGGAAGAATACATTGTTAAAAATCAATTTTGAGGAGTTAACTTCTTGAACGCAGAGAAAAAAAGGTCAAGGGGTTGCTTAATTTATTCCACTAACGCTGACTTTCTAAAGGTAATTTTTGAAATAGAAGCTGGCGATAAAAAGTAATAAAAAATGATATAAATAACTTATAGTTAGTAGAGAAGCTCAGCAATAGAAGTTTAATTGTGATCGATAAAACGTGCATGTAGCGACAAACAAACGATAAAGGAACCAGTTTGTCGCCAGCTTAAACTTTCAAAAGTCGCTCATGATATACAGCCAGTAGGGGAATTTTTATAGGTGATTTTTTCAAGATAATTGAAAGTAAGCATAAGTAATGTTGAAAAAAGGATACATTGATGTTTCTAAAACTATGTAGCAGGTGATTTTCAAAGTTCCTTTCTTTGGTGATAAAAACAGGAAAGTAGCAGTAAATAAACTACTGCAATACAAAGCCAAACCATGCGAACATTCAATTTCTTCAGAATTTCCGCGTATTTCCGAAAAATCTCGAGATGATCGTTAATTAATGGAACGATTTTCGACAGTTGTTATGCCATGTCGAGATATTTTCATCAATGATATTGTGAAAATCGCTGAAACAATAGAATTTTCTTACTGTTTGGCTTCGTAGTGAAGTAGTGCATCTACGTCACTAAGACAAGTCGCAAATCAAATTTTGGAGCGCTTTGAACAGGAAGATGAAAACATTTCAAATAACTTGTTTATTTTTTATGAAATGTGGGGCCATCATTTTATCGTAGAAAAACGATTTTCATTTCTTAAACCTGTGAAAGAAGTTTTTGGAGACATCACTTCATTTTTATATGATGAATTCATACAAAATTTTGTATACTACTAGCTTGACGAAGGATTTATAACGTTTCCAGGAAGATTGCAAAAATGTTGAAATGGTGCAAGGTACGTACATTGACATGTAGCTTAAGCTTTTCAATATAAACTTTGTTACAAAATTCTGGTTTTTATTTGAACATACCTCGTAAATGATATGTTCTGTCGAGACGATGATGTAACTGTTTATTCAAAATACATAAACTGGAAACACAACGTATTAAAAATAATAAAGGAAAATTGTCAAGGAGGATAATTAATTTTGTTTTCAATTTAAATTTAATTCCGTTTTCAACGATATTATCGATATTATTATTTTTTAATCATCCCAATTGACATTTACTCCTAACTCTTGTTCATTTTTTTTAATTAATTGTGGGAACATCGATTTTCATCCGCAAAACCCAAATAAGTGCAATCGAAATGCTCTAATAACACCCAATATTGCTTTTAGAGAGTGCTGAGTTAAAAAAAACTAAAACAATTAAATTGAAGAACGGAATATAAGGCGAGTAGGTCGTATTCGACCAACCCATGCCCATAAAAGAATAGGTCCTCAACAGGTTGTCCTCTAATCCAGCCGTCATGTTATTTGGAGGGGACTCGAGGACTTTGCAGCAGCTACACAGAGGTAGCGAAGCAGGATTAGTTTCGAAAGCGCGTTTACGAAGTTTTGGTGTTTGGTGGTGCGGCACAAAGAATTCTCATTTTTTCGCTATATTTATTTTCATACTAAAATTACTAAGTAAGTATATCCATACGGGACAAAACCATTTAAAACTATTAAATATTACATTCTACAGATACTTATATCATTTTTTTTTCAGAAAACTTTTCAATTGATACAAATTTCATTGAAATTTGTAATATTTACTTTTTAAATTATCATAGTTTTTAAAAGGTGTTCTACTATAAATAGGTTTACGTTTAGCAGGTTGTTTAAACGAAATGAAATTATCATTGAACTGATTTATATGTGTACCTGGCACTTATAGTTCCAGAACTATTCCAGACTGTCTATTCCAACAACATAAAGCCAGGTCAAATTCCTGTATCGATTGAATTTCAAATTGACTCACAATCCAGAAGTAGGAAATAATTTAAAAAACGGATGCACCTTGAAAAAGGAAAAAAACAAATGAGTTCCCTAATTTTTTACAGCAAAAATTATAATTTATAACTTCCCGATATTGTCACTGATTACATATTCGGATCACATCTAAAAATATATACGCTTTTTGTCAACGGAAACCATCATATTGCAAAATTAAAAATATATAATACGCGAGGTAAAAGGTAAATGAACCGGTTCCTCTTAGTTCTTGGTCATAGATCATCGATAAAAATATAATTTAAAAAACGATTTTTCATATTAGGTAATATGATTATTGTTTGCTGCAAATCTAATATACAATTTTTTATTTTAGATCATCATGGGAGGTATGACTCAAAGACCATGGACTCCAACCAAAAGACGTGGGCCCATTGCGGCTGAATACAACAGTCCAGGACCGGCTTGCGTCTCCCTACCATCATATATTGGTAAGTACATTAGCAAAAAATCAAAGCAAACAACAATCTATGAAATACTAATCGAAAAACAACAATTATGCTTCAAGGAACTTGTAGTTGGTTTTTTTATCTACTATTGCACGTATGTGGGTGGATTTTAACAATATGTATTAGAATTCATAATAAACACAAATATGAAATTATTGCATTTCATAGGAAAAAAGCCGTTGGAAGCTAAAACTGGCAGTGCACCCGCCTACAGTTTTGGTGCTAAACCCAACAACAAACTTGAAAGCATTGGACCTGGACCTGGACAGTACAATGTAACTGGATTGAGTGCCAAAGGTTTTCTCTGTTAGTTGAATAAAACAACTTCTGATTTCAAATTTTTTTCATTATTTAGGTAAAGACAATCCTCCGGCGCTCAGTCTTCATAGCAGACCCAAGGAACCCAAACCTGATAATTTCCCCGCTCCAGGAGATTACAATCCAGACAAAGCTGAAAAAGTGATCCACGACAATTCACCTAAATATACCTTCGGTTTGAAAACCAATGTTGGGAAACCGGTTGATACACCAGGTTAGTTGTGTTTTTAAAAAATAAAATTAATTATTTGGAGGAAAGTAACATAATAAAATTATTAATTGACTTATGTAGCTCCTAATGCTTATAAACCTTTTGTGCGAGCTGGTAGCCATAGGTATTCGTTTGGAAGAAGAACAACACAAGGAAAACCATCAGATATACCTGGTTAGTTAATTGTTGTGAAACCTTTCTCTTCATCAACTTCAACTTTCCAGCCATTGTGTCTCTTCTTCGAATTGTTATATCTTTAATATCTATACCTGAATCATTTGTTGTATGCACGCTTCTAGCATAAAAACCACCATAAATAGAATAACAGTTCACAAGCTATTTATTTACGATTTAAAAAGCGCTTAACACTTTAGCTCATATTAACTTCGCTTTTAGCACCCAACCTATATAATGTTCCGAAGTCCGAAAGGAAATTGCACGGTAATGCACCGAAATATAGTTTTGGACTTAAAACACCTATTGATAAACCTTCTGATTCTCCTGGTGAGAACTCTTTTTGTTCTCTCTCACATAAAAAATGGCTTCTTTTTGAATTTTAGCACCAAATGTCTATATTATACCGACTGGAGAAAAATTGGATAACACACCGAAATACAGTTTTGGTGTAAAGCCTGAATTGGTACAGCCATTCACCACACCCGGTTAGTTTAATGCACATTTTAGTATTTTTCTTTGCTTTGCATATGCACATTTAGTTTTACATGATTTTTTTATCGTAGCTCCAAATGTATATAATGTAGAAAAAGCTGATTCTGTTATGCACGAGTACACTCCCAAGTACAGTTTTGGTTCCAAGCCTGAACTGGTAAAGCCTTTCAACACACCTGGTTAGTTTCGTGCACAAGCAATTATTAAGTTTTGCATGCTATATCATCTATTGCTTTTTTACCGTAGCTCCAAATGTATACAACGTAGAAAAAGCTGATTCCGTCACGCATGAATATACTCCAAAATACAGTTTTGGTAATAAAGTAAATCTGGATAAACCGTTGGATACTCCTGGTGCGTTTCGACGTGTTTCATAACCTTTATTTTTCTAGTGAACGGTACTTTTTAGGAATAAAAGTTTAATTTCTTTCTATTCATTTCAGCTCCCAATGTTTATAACATTCCTTCAGTTGTTGGTGAACGAAATTCCATTGCTTATACGATCTCAGGACGGAACAAAGAACTTTTGGATGAAAGAGTAAAAAATCCTGGACCTGGACAATACAATAACGTGGATCCTGAATTTTACAAAAGCCACTCTCCTGCCTATACCATTAGTGGTAGGACTAATATACCTAAAGACGATAATATCCCTGGGCCCGGCGTATATTCTCCAGAAAAGGTATTACAGGTTATTAAAGTTCTTTTTAAGGAATTAATATAAGGGAATCTTTTTATATAAAAGGTGATGGCTCATTTAAAACACTCGCCTAGTCACTCGTTTGGTATTCGTCATTCGCCTTATTTAGGCACTTACAACACTTTCTTGCGTAAAGATAAAACTTATCTTCTTTTTTAATATGACACTTCTTGTCACTAACACCTTTGACTGCTCATTCTATCGTATGGGGATGGTATAAAGTAGGTAACTAGTTAAATATAAAGAAAATAAACACAATATTAAAGGTATATTCGTTTTAGGTTGTCTTAGAATACCCACCAGCTCATAGTTTTGGAATAAGACACTCGATTTATGCCGAACATTACTAAAACAACGAAGATTTTACGATCGATTCGACTGTTGTCCTAAGAAAAAACCATTTGGAACACAGGTTTCTCATGTTTTTAAGTTGGTACATCGTAGTGATATTAACGGATAAATGTCGTTGTAATTTTTTTATATATATAACATTGCTTTTAATAATGCTAAAGGTTGCAAAACTGCTTTAAATGGAAACTTAAATATTAATTAAAAAAGAAAAATGAAAAATAAAGCAAAAAACGATAAAATCTAACAAAAAAAATGAAACCAAATATTTAGTTTCTGTTGAATAAAGTTTTGTTTTCCTGCAAAAATTTTAGCTGCTTTTGTTGCAATATTAAAGAAGTATGTTCTTTTCTAGCCTCTCACAAATTTTACTTAAACACCTTGTTATTAACGTTTATTTACAATAAAATAAATGTTAAAATATCTTTGGGTTTTTTGCTCTATGACCATAAAAGTTATTATCGATCTTAGAAAAAACTTTTTTCATTTCCAGAATGTTCCTTAAGGTGCCTTTAGATTTGCATATCTATGCACTGATCTACTGCGCATGCTCAGGTATAAACAATTCTGATCGCTAATTGAAGGGTGCTTCTGATCGAAGGTTGTTATGTATGCATAGATAGATATACTATAGCAATGCATATCTCCGATTCGTACTCAAAAGAATTAATTGGTTTCACGATTGCTCGGTTTGAATGGAGCCATGATTTATCTCTGTTGCCCCTTAATGAATTTAATAAATAGTTCCACATTACCCTAAATGTAATTAAATGTTCGCTACTTACAAGAGAAGGTCGCGTAATGTCCTCATGGATTTGGCTAAAACTGCACATGAATATTCCTAAATGTTTTCCAAAAAAAACGTTTTCAACGTTTATTCGACTGGGGCCTCATTTTCAAGATCTAACCATTTAAAAAATAATGCACGAGTACAGTATGGTTGACTTTATACTGGTATAACATTTTTTTATTACGCTTCTGATAGAGAATTACCTAATATAATATCCTCTATTCTTTTGAAAACGAGACCCCAACCGGATAAACGCTGAAAATATATTTTTCAGGAGGATTTTAAAAATACTTACATGCACTTATAGCCAAATCCGTGAGAGGCATTACGCAATCTTCCCTTGTTAGTGCAAACCGTCCCAATGCCCTAACAAATTGTTCTACTTTACAGTCCAATGGTATTCTGTTGGTCCATGCAAACGAATAAAATTTAAATTTTGTACGAGGTATTTTCTGTATTCTATAATTTTTCCTGTGGGTTCCAATATAAGCCAAAAGTAGTTTGGTCGATGCAAATGTATGTACAATTTGCATTTTTACGTGGACTTTTTTTGTGTTCTATAAGCTTTCCTGCAAATTGGTTATAAAGCTATACACAATAGCCTTCTTTGAAACGAGCTGAATTTGTCCCTTCGTGGTATCGAATCTTAAAGGTTTTATTATCAAACTTGAACGTACTTTAGAGCATTTCATGATTCTAAATTACTCCGTCCTCTAACTGTACTATATCTGGAT
>JABRWK010000040.1:313332-500150 GCA_013372445.1 Hypothenemus hampei
CAATTGTTCTAATATGAAAGTCAAACATAAAAAAAGTGTTGTAAAATTGTTGTAAAAATTGAAAACTTGAAGAAAGTTGTGCCATGAAATTGACATATGCACAATCTTAGTACGTCAGGAATACCTCAAAAAAAATTATACAAAAAGTTGAATTGTAACTGTGATTGAACTTGTTCCCCTAATGCAATACGAAATACGACGTACACATTATTGAATGAGATCGTGTTATACGACATTAATTGTTAATATAAAATTCAAATTTCAACAATTTTTATAAAAACAGTGTTGTTTTTCATTTAATATCAGCATATTTGATTAAATGTCTTAACTACTGGTCAACAGAATACGGCGAGTTGGTGTTTTTCGGTTCAACATTGACATTACCGTTTAAATCTCTATTTTAATTAGAATTCTTTCATAATCTGTCAGTTTTCGTTAAACATCTGTTACTTTAGTTTATTTAATGGTCCTTTCAAAGTAATAAATTTTATTGCAGAGATAAGACCCAAAAACTTGCACTTGGTTTTTTGACTTAGATCTTCGTACTAAATCTACGAACTTTTTCATCAAACCTATTGTCCGTAAACCCGATTTAAGTTTCGGGTTTCGGGTTTCCTGCTGAATTATCTGAATAAGGTTAATAAATAACATACAATGTTAGGTCCTCGTATTTTCGTTTATCTTAAAAGAGGTTCTGACACCTGAACAACTTTCTGCCACGGGTCATTTTAAGCTAAATACAATAGAAACTCGTTAAAATGAATATTCAGTCATATACAGGAAATTTCGAAAACATTCGGATACCTAATGAGGTTCGTTTATTATAACGCAATGTTTGTTAATACTTAGAAAAAAAAATATTCGTCAATAAATAAATAAATTCTTACAATTTTTATATAAACTAATAATACATAAAGCAATCGACAAAGAATACAGAAAATCAGAAAAAAGCAGGAAAACATTTAAAATAATTTTAAGTAGTTACAAAAATATGCAAACGTTAGTTTATATTGTGCGGTAAAAATTAATATTTGGTATGACCCCGTTTCTTCTTCAAATCACTTTACAATCGGTATGACATCGAAGAAATTAGTCTTTTTATGAATTGTATACATTAATTTTAAGTCATTCTTTTTTTAATGCTATTTTTAAATTTTTTTGTTCGTAATTTGATTTGATGTCGGATTTGAACTTCTAATTGACTCCGTACGTTCTCAATGGAGTTGTGATTGTATTGGAAGATTGAGGTGACGTTTTTATCACTATTCGGCAATTATAAATTCGGCAATTCGGCAATTATACTATTTCTTAACTATTCTGACACTACGTCTTGATAAAATTTAAATTAGTCGAGTAAACTTAGGTAATTAGTAAGACATAAATTATTGTTATTTAGCTCAGTATTTGCTTTTCTCTAAACCATTTGTCGATTCGCAGATATGAAAATATTAAATTTAAATTCGTTACAAAGAATTACATACTGCCCTTTGCTACTGAAAATTGTTCAGTAAACTCAAATCGAACTTTCTTATTTTTGTTACCTAATCAGAGCTTCTTTCTGGCCACACGAACATGAACACGCGAATACATCTCCGGATGTTGAAATCGAACAATTTCAACTTGCAGCCTAGGGGCACTAATTTTAGTATTTTCTTTCGTTTTGTTCATCATTACTTGATAATCTAGCTCGTTAACAATTTTTGTGCGGCTTGTTTGCTTCACGGGCATAATCTTATTTTCATTTTTACATCTTTATATTATGTCATTCATCGAACTTTTTGTTCGATGTTTTTTGTTTACATTCAACGTATCTACTTTTTGGTATGAATAACCTTTTTCAAAATTGAAGGTCACTAATTATCTAATTTCAAATTTTTAAGCTAGGTACGCATTTGTGATTATCTGTCTCAGCATTTGGAGAATCGCAATTGCGATTAAATACAAAGAGTGCGTATTTGCGTGTAATTGGACATATTTTTTCCACAGTTCGCAATGGATTTCGTTAAATCCGCATATGTAATGGCCGTAATGTTACGAAGAAGAGTTAAAAAACGACGCTACAGATATGGAATACATCCAATTATAAGTAACAGATTTCTAAAACAGCAGTTTTATAAAATTCATCATGATTTGATTAAATATTCCAGGAAGTTTTTCTAGTATTAACGGATGATAAAAAGTATTTTCGATGAAATACCCTAAAAAGTTTCTTCTTCATATTTTGATCAAAATACTCTTTCAGTTTGTAATTATGTGGAGCAGGCCTCTGTTCAACTTTCAATATTAATAACAGACTTTTATTTCAATGTTATGGTTAGACATTTTGATATAGAACACACTCGATTTCTTACATGGTTGTACAATGTCGCTTTGACCGATTTCTTCCAAGTAAATAGAAGTGCAAAAAATAGCAAGTGCATGCACGTCTATGCCTGTTTGAATGATTCATTTCAGTCTGCAACGATCTTTTTCTATCGCCTATGCGTGTATATCTATTAGGCTAGTGGCTCACATGCAATTTTTAATTTTGCAGCTAGTTGCGATAACAGTACGATAGCTTGATTTCTTGGCTGCTGAAGCTTGCTAATATACGAAACTAAGCAGTTTTTCAATAGCCTATTCGCTCACATGCAATTAAAAGTTCAGTTTAAATATGGATTTTGCCGAGGTGACTGTTGTATGTGTTCTAGAAATTTTGAAACGAAAAAAATTTTAAAAAATTGAGTGCAAATTGCAAGTCAGCGGGGATACATTTGATACTGTGTAAAAGAAATTAATTGCACGATTGTGAAATTAAATAATTTGAGTCAAGGCACAAACTACAGTAAAGCTCGGTTATAGCGGGCAGCCAAGGGACCAGAGAATTTACTCGTTATAACCAACCAAAAACACATGGGTTCCATAGGGATTTTTTGGCAGGACTTTTTATTATGCTCACTGTAGTCAAAGCTCTCATTATAACCGATCTATACCATATGTAATTGCAGAACTTTTTGGTTACAAATCAGTGGCATATGAGCGTGCTTTGATATAAACGAATGGCAGTAGCAATCACAATCAAACGCATTGTTTGATTAAAAATTGCATGTGAGCGACTAGCCTTAAGGACAGCGTATTTTATTTTCGCAACTAAAAAATTGTGTGGCATAAAATCGCAGTGCGCGCCTAGCCTTAAGGTGATACTAAATTGCAATTCGAAAACAAAAAAGTGAATCACCATTTAGAAACTTGAAGCTGCAAAATAATAAGAATAAAACCTTAGCATTACTGATGATTCATTCTGTTTAGAAGCAGCGTCCGAATATTTGTTTAATAATGGAACACAATTTTAATTTAACATTATGTTGTCAAATGCTTTCCTAGAACTTGGGATTAAGTCTTTTATTGTCGTCAAATAGTTTGTTAACATTTTCTTTTAATTGCAAATTTAAATCTGTAAATACTATAATAAGTTAGGTGTCCGAATAATTTTGGCATCCACTGTATAGAATTGGAGCAACTAGTTTCTTAACATGTCAATGAGGATATTGTTAATATTAACAGATATCTTTTCCGTTTCTCTGAAAGATTTATTAAATTTAAAATCCAACAGGATATGAAATGATACTTTCACTTCCGAAAGTTATAACTGATAACCAAACACTACAAATACAGCGCCGGTCCTCGTAATTGGACGTCCAAAAATGGATTGAAACCTCTTTTAATGGCCATCGTATCATACACAATAAATAGTTTGATGTTCATACAGGAAGAACGTAGAAAAGTGATATTATTGGAGAACGTTAGTGATAAACGTTAAAGGTTGGTAAATATCTGAAAAATCGATAACAATTTACCACAATTTTGCCTTTGCTTCCACGTTGTCTAACTACGGAAAACAGTAATTTCATAGTTCAAAAGCTATTGAATTTTTTATATGTTGTACATATTACTACATCACCGTCTCCAATCGCTTTTCCAGATTAATTATTAATCGTCTGGAATAACACGCTATCTATGTTTATGATTCTTATTATTTAAATTCTAACATTTTTGTTTAATTCACAAGATCTTTAGAGTTCCTGTTTCCTGCTACTATTTTCAGTCATTTTCATATTAAGTACATCATTTGGGAATTTCAAATAAATAGGTATACCCCAAATTAAAATGTATTGATTTTTGTATTAGCTCTATGTAATACCCTCACTCAAGTTTGACAAATCATCGTTATCATTAAGGAAATTAAATTTAGTTGGTGAAAATTGGAAAGCTACAGACAAAATCCAATCGATTGATAACAGTTTGTTCTCATTCTTCGTCAAGACGGTTTATATTACAAAAAAAAATAAAAAACGAACAATACCTTAACGCTGAACTCTCTAACAATAGGATGTAAAGTTCATTGCAAACGGATATTGAGTATTCAATTGGTTAATGGAATTCAATATGTAACGTTCATTGTACGAGGATTGTTCAATTGAACCACATCTTTGGTAAATCGACCTTAAAATTTAAAGAACATAGGGGAAACATTATTGCAAACCTATACAGAGTATTTGAATTTCGTTGTATTTATGAGGTTTCTCGTCTATTGACAAAGATAAAAGTATGCGCCTTCCACCAACCTGTACTATTTTTTATAAAGTTAAAGATGCACTCATAATTTTTAAGATATAGCACGATTATGAAAATGTGTCCTTTTTGGGACCCTCTTTGCATCTAAGGTTGCTTATAGTTTATCGAAAAAAGTAAAAATTGTAATTGTTTCAACGTAGGTATTATAGAAACCAGTGGCATACTCCGTGCTGCTCAAAAATTATTTCATTTTCCAGGTCATATTAAAGATCCTGGAATAAATTGTTTTTTATTTGAATTTAATGCACTGGAAATTACCATAATTTCAGTTACTGAAAAACAGATTAAAAAGACAAACGTTTGAGAGGAAAGTTCAGTACGCTATAAAGAAACTCATCAATTAGGAGCCACAAAAGTTTTAAGGAAATAAATTCATTGCAATGGTATGAGTTTAAATTCAACATCATTCATACAAAAGAAGTTTTGTTTGAGAAAATTAATTATACAAATGACACACAAAAATATCTTTTTATTATTTCTAAATACACCTTTAAGCAATAATATTTACCAGAACTCCATCTGGAAACATTTGTAGTATTCGCCTCGATGTTGCCAATAAAAATATGTAATTCTTTTATGCCTCAATAAAAATTTAAATGTTTGATGTTTTAGATTGAAGAAAATTCCAAATGTATCAAGGAATAAACGGAAATGTACCGAAGTTTACTCGGACTAGTAGTCAAATATGTCCAACACCAGAGGAGGAGCTGTTGGAAGCTGTCCAAAAAAATTACAGTAACAAAATCCAACAACTGCTTATTCATAATAGAAAAATATTAGAATACGTATATCCCGACTATCAGAAACCTATTTTACTTATCGCCTGTTCAAGTGAAGGAATTGAAGCTGAAACCGTGGAAATTCTCTTAAATTTTGGAGCGAACCCTAAATACTATACAGAAGATGATCAGAGAATTGCTTTGCACTATGCGGCACAAGAAACGGATTTTAATATTTTAAATGTTTTGTTGAGAAGAAATCCTCGAGAACAAATAAATGACGTCGATCATAATGGTAAGTTAGCTGATGATCTCTTGTTAAAAAAATAAATATAATTGGCACATTTACAGGAAGTAATGCTCTACAAATTTTGATTCGTTATAGCAAGAAAGAAAGGAATTCTGAAGATTTTCAGAAATGCGTTCAATTACTAATCGATAAGGGTATAAATGTTGCCAATACAGACTGCAGAAACTATACTGCTTTGTATTGGGCTGAGAAAAAGGGTGTTAGTCAAGATATAATTAGGATCATTCAGTCTGCTAATGAAGCATTGGTATCCGTTAATCAACAAAAGGTAAATAATAAAATGGCCTTACCATATTTGGCTCTTTTGAACACACTGTATACAGGTTACAAGAGATTTTTATTTAGAGGTTTCGTAATATTACATTCTTAATTTTTTCATGAATGTCTATTTGACACTCCAACTTCTTTTTAAATGAAAACTGACATTTTTAGATTTTCATATTAAATAAATATTCAGGCAAAGTATGCGTCACTAATCTCAATAACGTTTCAGTTCAACGCAAAACTTTTTTTACATGAATCAGTGACTTGTTATAAATCATTATCATCGTTTAGCAACCTTGAGGGATTTTTAAATTATCTATGTCGGGACAGTGCCCTTAACACTTTCCAAACGTCATATAAGATAAATAATGCACTCGTTCTGAAAATACGTCTAAATTAACTCATCCGTCTTCGCGGAAATCCTTGTTACACTAAAGTCACACGTTGGCCTTTAAATTGTCTTTAGAGGCTACGACAAAATTTAGAACAACTTGTCATTTTACAGATTTTATGAGAATTTATATTTAAATATTTCCTTGTAAATACAGTATGGAACAGCCAAATGGCATAAATTCAGTACTTTAAATAATATGTACTTGTGAGAGGTACCAACTTTCTCCAAGGAGTCTCCAACTTTCACTTTCCATTTCCTTCCCCAACCAGTAATACTTGTTTCACCTCAAAATTAACTATAAAAAGAATGAATTGCAACAAATTCGTCCCTCTGCCCAAAACGAACACAGTAAGCACACTCTCCAAGGGATCCGTGCTCCGCTCCTACGCTCCTACGAGACTACATTATTACGCTATTCCTTTGGTGTAGGAATTTTTTACAAAACAGACGGCTATTATGTTCAATGATGCATAATTCACAGCATCATCAATTCATTTTATTAAACGAAACAAAACTTAAAAGCAAAGCCAAAAATGTAAATTACACACTAGATAGACCAACATACGTATATTTATTAAAAGTTCTGAGACACATTTTAGATTCTAAAATGGCAGCCTCTGCTATAAAAATTTTATACCTAATCTTACCTCCTTCTGAGTGAAAATAACAAACTTTTAATTTTTAATTTGAAGTAGGAACTTGAAAGGTCTAAGAATGTTCTATTCAAAAATGTTATTGTTTTAAATTTTGTAGTAAAATTGATAGAAAAAAATGAAATCATTTGATTAAAGAAATTTTGTTACAACAAATTGAAAAATTTAATAACTAATAACCTTACATTCTTGATAATGTAAAAAAAACGAACAAATCAATCTCAATGTAGGAAATGTTCAAATTGCGTGCCTTGAACGTCTTTGTAGCATCCTAATTGTAAATAAAAATGTCTTCCAATATTACTCAATAACTGAGGAGTGATCGATTTAATTGCAACCGTTATTCTCTCTCTTAAGTCAATTGGATTGCGTGTTTTAGTGTTCCTATAGCAAGAAGTCTAATGGCATAAGCTCAGGTAATTACGCTGGCCATTCTAGTGATCTTCGCCTGCCTAAACACCGATTTAGAAATGTAAAGTCGACGTACTGTCGAATATTTAATGATGAAGCCACTTGTCGAATTGAATTATGTGAAAATAAGCGAGCAATTTCGGTCAGTAATCGTACTCTATTGTCGTACCTAATCATCTGTAGAACTGTGATTTTTTGCATTTCTTTTTGTGAATTGCAGTTAGCAAAACCTAAACAACACTGACAAATAAATCAATGCTGTCACTACCGAGTCGGTACAAATTGGTGTGTATCTTATCACCCATAATCAATTGCAACGGTGTTTTCTATAAAACTCACAATGCTAACTATGGAGATAGTTGACAAATTTCATGTCATTCTTTTGGGATGATACGGTCGAAATACTTGATCAAGATTAATTTGTTTGTTATTTTTTATACATTATCAAGGACACAACGCTATTAACTATTGAATTTGTTAATTTGTTGTTGTAAATTTCATTAAGTACATGAATTTACTTTTATGTTAATTTTTACCTTAAATTTTTAAACAGTAACATTTTTTAAAAAAGAATAATTAGACCTTCCAAATGAAGTATCACCAACTCTTACTTCCTATTTAAAAATTAATGAGTTGCAACTATACTAAAAAGGAGTTGAACTTAAGGATGAAATTTTTACTTTGCAGGATGTCATTTTAGAATCTAAAATTGATACAATGATTCACAATGAAAGTAACACATTGATGTGAGTCAACTATTATATTTAATAATAATTTTATATTAGTTTAAAACAGACTTTATACAACTCTACATAGCATATTCAACAGGCTATATGACAACCGTTGACACATTACAGCTGGGTTAATTGCAAACTTCTTTTCTTAAATGAACATGAATCCGATACGTTTTTGTTTAGAAATTAGAAGCATTTTAAAAATATACTATATTTCCATATTTTAATCAAAAGGGCGGTAATAATTAAATATAACCATTTACATAATAATAATTAAACGTAGATATAGAACAAGGAACCAAGCCACTTTATGAAGTCTGAGATATCGCGAAAACATATTAGTTTTGTCTTTGTTAGACAAGATTAAAAAACAGAATTTTTAATACCGCAGCCAATGTGTTAATTATCAACCTATTTTTGATTAAAATATGGAAATTTTTAAAATTCTTCTAACTTCTAAACAAAAACGAATCGGACCCATGTTCATTTAAGAAAAAATGTTTGCAATTAATTCAGCTACTATGTGCCAAAGTTTGTCTTAGAAGTCGTAGAACATCCCATACACTATTACATAGTGCATACAGGGTGTAATTTTAATTTACTTTTTAGTTTGGCCAACACGAGCCGTTACACCCTGTATATTTATTCTTTAAAAAACATATGAGAACTCAAAAATATAATTCTTATCAATTAGAAAAAAAAGAGAAATAGAGAAAAAAATTAAAATGAAACTATATCTCAAAACACATGTTAAAGTGAAAATGATACGTTTCATTTTTTCCAAATTAAATTATGCAAATCGGGATTTTAGATAAACATTGTACATTAATGGAAATAATCATTTTATTCCGTTTGACTCATTCACACGGGGGCATAGTTAAAGCAGTGAACTGAAATGTACTGAAGAACAATAAAATGCAATGTTATTCAAATAATTTTTTTTTTGGTTAATTTTATAATGTTTATATACTACACATTAATATAATATAAAAATGATAAATTTTGTTATTAATTTACATAATATGTAAATTATAATTAATGAGAAAAATTAATGCGTAGGCCCACCATGATTACTGTAACATTCTCTTATGCTACGAGGTATGGACATAATCAGATAATATATGTCTTCTTGTGGTATTGTGTTTCAGGCGCGTTGTATTTATGTCTCGAGTTCATTTAATATTGCTAGAGGATGAAGTAATTTTTGAATAGTAGTACAACCAATACATTCCCATGTATGCTCTATTGGAGCGATAAGTCCCGAGATTTAATATTAGTTTTTCTCATTAATTACACAGCTCATCAAAAATAATTCTTTATTTGTGGGTTTATTTTATGATTTTTTTATTCCTTTCTCACTAAAATGATAAAAAAATATCCATATCCTCCTGAAAGTTTGCAGTTGTGGTCAAGAAACCATTCTTTCAATATTTACGAAAACCTATGATTCTCATTTCTCATCTGTTGAAAAACCAAAATAAATATATTTTATATTATTTTTAATAACTTTACTCATATATTAGTGTATAAGATAATGGAAAAACAATTTAAAAATAGATTTTGNGATAATCTTCATTCTACAGTGTATCTACTTAAGTTGTGGCTATGTGGAGAACTTTTTTATTTTTAATTTGACAAAAAAAAGTTACACTTTATTAGAATGTTCTTCATGTTCCAAAATCGAATGGAAAACACAAATTTTAAAATGGATTAGTCGTATATAATGTATGTTAAAAAATATCAATTTCGCACAAGTGGAGTACTTTCATTTTTAACAATATTGCAAATTGTTACTACGAAAAGTATTATGATAACTTCGAACGTCGTTATCAAGGCGAACACAATGAAAATGTGATGGGATTTAAGAAGGGAAAATACTCACGCACATAGAAGGAAGAATACCAAGATTCATTTTTAAACGTTTTTTCATTATTTTGTACATTAATATAATAAATAGAATCACTAAAAACAATATAAAAATATATTTTTGGTTTTTCAACAGATGAGATATTAGAATCATAAGTTTTCGTAAGTATTGAAAGAATAATTTCTTGACCACAAAACCAAATTTTCAGGAAAATATAGAAATTTTTTCATCATTTTGGTGACAAATGAATAAAAAAATTATAAAATTAACTCAGGCACAAAATTCATGTTGACTTGTGTTATAGGTGAGTTACTTCAATTTTTTTCACTTTTATATTTTATTGAGGTGTATATAAAAATAATAAAATCAGCCAAAAAAACACTTTACTTGAATAGTGTTGCATTTTTTTTTGTTTTTCAATATATGTACTTATCAATTAGTGATTTTTATAATTTTTTTTATTAGTACACCAATAATAATTTTGAAGATGAATTTGAACGGCTTATGGATTTCTTAAAGCAAAAAAAGGAAGAGGAATTTATACAATACAGAAATGGTGATATTAAAGATTTAGTCGATTACAGTGACAATTCAACATTGTTGCAATTTTCTGTTGAAAGAGGATTTTATAAAGCAGCAAAACATTTATTGGAACAAGGAGCAGATCCAGATAGATGTGGAAATAAAAATTTTACAAAGCCTGTAAGTATTAGTAATATTTTTACATTTAAAGAGGAAATATTTTCATTGTCTCTATTAGTTTAGAAAAAAAATCGAATATTAATGATGTTCTTAGATGTGAACACGTTTTATGAACATAATTCTTGCAGTTATAAGTAAAAGGATAGTAATGAATTTCAGTTAATCCTTTGTCACTTAGATTCTTGAATCCTCTCTAACATTTTCTCGATTTTATTATGGTTCTAGAATTCTAGATTAGTATTTCTAAAAAGTTTTACTAATTATCTCTTCATTTGGCTATCGTTTTTACTGTAGATATGACAATTCTAAATAAGCATCTCAGTGAAGCATATGCAGCTATTTTGATCCAATTTTTCTTCATTTCATAGTTCTTGATTCGCTGATATCCAGCTGGATGACCCTGTTATTTTCTGCGAGTACTTTCAATCTTTTTTACAAAACCAAAGTGAGCTCTAATTCAACTCTTAATGAATCTAGCGCTTCTATTGTTGTAAAGTTGTAAATTTACATTGGATGCGCTGAGAACTTCCTTCTGATCTATTTTCCTGTACGCTTTACCTTTGTTAATTCTTAATTCGTGCAGAGGCAATTTCGTGGTGCAACATTATAAGGTTCTTTTAAAAATGTCCTTATTTAAGTTTTCCAAAATTTCAAATCAGCATGCGACCATTGAAGACGTTGAGATTTGTTCGATTTTTCCAATTTTTTTGGGCTTTCAGTTTATTTCTAGAAAACAGTTTTCTTTTTAGATAATAACAGCTGCTATACGTGGTTTTGGTGATATTTTCGAATTGTTGTTGAATAAATATGAAGTTGCAAAACTTCCTCCAGGCCTATTACCAATAATTACAGTATATATTGACGATGAGTCTCATGGAAATAAAAAGTGCTACGATGCGTACATTCGAAAAGTGAAAAATGCTACTCCCGATGAAAGATCTTTAAAACTAAACGAAGTAAATGAGAATAGCAATACAGCTTTACATTACGCCATAAGGTAAATAACTTCTTTTCCATTGAATTGTCCGTGTTTCACTCAATTTTTAGGTATGCGGACAGCAAAATAAGCGAAGAACTTTTGAGTTTGGGGGCGTCGCTGGGATCGAAAAACGTTGATGGAATCATGCCAATTCAAGATATCGATAGTGACTTATTAAGAAGACATTTGGATAATTGCATATCATTTGATACTAATAAACAGGGCCTTCATAAGCAAAGTTTCCAAGTTACCTTTAATTATAGTTCTTTAATACCACCTTATGTGACGGAAAGACCCAAGAAAAATTTTATGGATCTCGAAGCTGTCGGTATGAACAAAAGCAACATTCAACGAGAATTTGTAGCTGAAACTGAGGTAATATTTTCATATTTGTGCATTCAAAGTTAACTATACAGACTGACTTTTAGGTGATTTCATTTATAAGTACTTCATCGGAACACAAACATTTATTGAAACACCCTGTATTAGTTAGTTTTCTATTTATTAAGTGGTTGCAGATTCAATGGTTGTTTTGGACTAATTTGGCTTTTTACATCACATTTTTCTTGTCATTGGTCGTTTATATTTTTTCCGATTATGCGAATTTTTCTGACAAAGAAAAGTCATCTTTTACAGTGCTCCTCGCTAATCTTTCATATGTCTGTTTGGGCTTAACACTGATCATATTAATTTGCAGAGAATTATTCCAGGTATTTGTCGCCCATAAAAAGTATTTTAAAAATCTGGAAAATTACGTCGAAGTTATTTTGATTGTCATCACGGCTATGATAGTTTGTATTGACAATCCCTCTTTTGATTTAAGAAAACAACTTTCATCCATTTCGATTCTCTTATCAGCTTTTGAATTGTTACTCATGCTGGGGCAGCACCCATATTTTTCCACAAACGTTGTCATGTTGAAAACGGTGTCGTTTAATTTTTTCAAATTCCTTATTTGGTATTCGTTGTTGATTGTCGCATTTGCTCTTAGTTTTTACTTGTTATTCACACCTAATGTTCCAAAACTCGACAGCGGGACAGATATAACTATAACTAACTCTACAGAGAAAGAATCAGATGATGACGAATCTTTTGCTAATCCAGGACGTTCCGTATTCAAAACTATTATAATGCTTACTGGCGAATTTGATGCCAGTTCCATAAATTTCGAAAAGTTTCCCATTATAAGCAAGTTGATGTTCGCATTATTTATTTTTATGATTGCCATAATCCTGTTAAACCTTCTAAATGGTTTAGCAGTTAGTGACACACAACTAATTAAAAATGATGCTGAACTAGTTGGATACGTTGCTCGAGCTCAATATATACGATATGTAGAAAGTATGCTAATTGGTAACATTCTTCCAATGAATATCCTTAATAAAGTCAAAGAGGTTTGTTGTTGTTTGCCCGAAACTAAAAACTTAAAACCAACTTTTCGTAAATATCTGGCTAAGAAATCTTGTTTATTTCCGAATCTTAATTATGAACTGACATTTTATCCGAATAAATCTGGAGAGATTGACGTATCTAAATTCAAAAAACAAGGAGAGATTAATAAGAATTGTACTCCTTGCGCGGTCATCCGTTTGGATCGAAATACCGTGAGAAGAACCAATGAAATTGTAATGGCCAAAATTGAAGAAGAAAATGAAAGAAAAAATCAAGGAAATGATGAAAATTATATTAGAAGGCTGGAAAAAGAAATTGCTTCATTAAAAACTAAAATGGATGAAATTTTGACATTGCTTAGCACCCCTAATTCCGTATTGTTAAAGTAATTATTTTTTAAATTATAATTTGTAATATAAAATTTGTTATTTAAATAAAAACGTAAATGTTAAAAACTGGAATTCTGTCTATTTTTTATAGAATACTAATTGAATTAAATAATTTAACAATCTATCCGGAAGACTCATTTGTGATTTTGCCTCCTGTGTAGAAAGGATTGAAATCCAACCTAAATAAAAAACATACATTAGAAAAGTTACTGCTGACCACTCAACATGCTCACCAACTGGGATATTCTTATCCACAATTTTTCTTGTACATAATATTAAAACAACTGGCGAAATCTAGTTCAAGACTAAAGGGAAAGGGATGTAAAAAATTTGTTTAATATTGTTTTATTATACGAGGTAATTTCAAATTTAATCCTGAATCTTAGTTCTACATTTAATGTAATTCCAAATTATGTCCAAATAATTGTAGCAAGTTATGTTACTTAAGGAATCATAATGATATGGCTTTCTAGTGAAAATGTTAAACCTTCCAAAATCGATGTAAGATGATCGATAATTTGAGGAAAATTCCAAAAACCCAAGTATATATTTGTATGGTGTAAATAATTCTATAAAATATCATGTACCCATCCAAAGGGGTGCTGTTCAAACGTGTTTAAGTTTCAACTCTCTTCTGTTAATTAAGAAGCTTACTGGTATTCGTACGGAATATAAGTTCTGCTATAGAGGTTCTCATTTGCTAAATATGGCAAATGGAAATATAGAAGAAGACCTAACATGGCCTTCATTTCCAGGGTTGGTGTAGTGCTTTACACTCTAATAATCCCCAGAGGAGAAAATCTCTGAAGACTCGTTAGTTTTTTTTATAAGAAGCTTTCCTTATAATTGTTCAGCATACAGTATTCCCAGTGACAACTGGCGATCTTATCAATGATGTGTAGGTCCAGTATTTCATATCTACATCGCTTAACATAGTTACAACTTAAGGGCTTAGAATAATCTTCCTCACAGTCGTATAAAGATATACTTTTCAGGCCAGTTTTGCTTCCAAGAGTACCTCTAGATATTTCATCCTCTACAAGTTTTAAAGTGGTGAAAATAAGCTTCTTCGTGGTCGTCTTCTTTTTGATCGTGATCAGTACCCTCGCTATTTTTTCCGGATTAACAGGTAGATTGTGGTCCCAGTATTATTCTTCCGTTCAAGGATTTGAACTATTCTTAGGGTCTGTTACATAATTCCTCTAACGATGTCTAAAAATTTGCCATTGGTACTAATGAAAGTGAAAAGTGGTGAAAGCGCTCTTCTTTAATGACATTCTTTGACTACATTTAATTTTATTGTGATAGTCCCAATGAAGAATTAATGATCCTGCTTTCCAGCTACACGGATGTAATGGAAATTTCATCCAATCTAAATACTTTGACAGAATAATTAATGAAATCGAAGGTTATTCTGTTGAACGATCCTTCAGTGCAAACAAAGTTGTACAGCCACAGTGGATGCCGCTTTTATATAAAGAGGGCGTATTCGGTGCCAAATAGTATTGTTTCTCTAATGCCTGTACCGACAATCTTTTCTAAAATTTTTAATCTGACTGCTTTTTTTCGGTTTAGATATGAATAATATTCGTACATCTTATTACAACTCAGGCAAGTAGTCCAGGGTTACACAGGTTTCAATGATGTACAAAAGATTTGAAATCAAAACTTCAGTTCGATTTTGCAAAATAGCCGGAACTATTCCGGGTGATCCAGTACTTTCAGGATGCAAACAAATTGAATGTTTATCTTATCGGTCATCGATTTCTTATTATGTAATTTCAAGATGGTAAAAGTGTAGGTGTACAAATGCAATGAGAATATGGCCAAAAAGTAGCACAAGTTTTGTTTAAATAAACATTTTAGTTTAAATTTGACGATACTTCATAAAAGGTATTAGATCTACAGTGGTTAATTTTATTTTCAATTGTTCCTTTGCAACTTATTCACTATTCTCTGATATTCCTCTTACTCACCTGTACAGAAGATTAAAGAGCCTGTCGTGTTCGCTACTGTCTCTGTTTAATTCATTGATTTGAGTAAGCAATGTCTTGATCGATTTCAAAAAACCATTATCGAAATGGCTGATGTTATCATTAAAACTCATATTCATTTCGCCCTCATCTGAACTCGACTGAATAACGCTTTCATTCTAAAATTATAAAGAGGAAATCAACTAGTGAAAAATTACTAAATAATATGCAGGTTGACCCAAAGTTAATTGTCACTATTTTACCAGTGTGTTGTATGTTCAAGAATAGAACAAAAAGTTCATTACAACAGGAATTGGTAAATGCTTCCTAAGGGGGTTACAGCCCTCCAAAGGGTGAGTGCTCAAGATGCATTTTTCTAAATATCTCCGAAACCAAGTAATGTTCATGTGTATTCTTCATTTGTAAAAACAAAAGGCATTTAAAAGTAAATTTTCAGTGATTTTCGCAAATAACACATCACAACTGCTTTTTAATAAAAAGAGAAAAATACGTTACAAAAATTAAAAAAAACAAAAACACCTCTCAGCTTGATACGCCACTGATAAAATTTTGATAATAATATTCCTAACAAACATGCACCTTATTATTTGTAGCTAGTATGCTAAATTTCGTAAACTTACATTACCTTGTTTCGGAGATATTTAGAAAAATACATCTTGAGTACTTCCCCTTTAGAGGGATGTAAATCCCTTAGGAAGCATTTACCAATTTCTGTTGTAATGAACTTTTTATTTTTGAACGTATAGCATACTGGTAAAATATTTAGCTTTGGGTCACCCTGTATATTAAAGAATTTTAGAACATGCATATCATAAGCAAATTGACAAATAACATAAACGAAAATGAAGGTTAATGATGATATGCGATTATTCAGAAAAAAATCACACGCTAAAATAGTTTAACAAACGTTGCCTCTATAGCTAAAATACCTGTGTAAAAGATTCGTAAAGTGAATTTGGCAATGAGCCCAACTCTGCTTCCACAAAATAACGTTGCATCCGCTGCATTATGTGCAAAATAAAGAAAACAAATTAGTGTTTTACCTGAATTGGCTTTAGATTTGCAAGTTTAGTGAAGCCATTGTAGCTTAATTAAAGCTTTTAGTGCTGTTTATATTTTGGTTATTTAGAAAAATTGCAAAAACCCTTTCAGTCTCAAATTATCTTACCTGCATGAATTTGGCAAATTCCACACAAATATTCAAAATATTAACGATCGTAGTGAAAATAATTGGCATTGTTAACATGCAATCCTTAAGACAACAGTCCAGAAAGTCTGAATGGCATGATAAAATTTCATCAACGTTTTGAACCTAAAATTTGTATGTTGAATTGTAATTTTAAATTATTTTCATAGATGTATTGTAAAGCTATACTTTAAAGTATCTAAATACATATACATACTTTACTAATTCTATGTAAAAACAAATTCCAATGAGGTTCAATAACCTCTACCATCATATGGTATTCGAGATTCTGAACGCAATGTAACATTTTCTGTCTCAAAACAAATGCTTCTCTATAATGTTTGGCGTCCTGATGAGTGAACTTTTTTGCGACTTTATTAGATTTCCATACTTGGCAAAGCAACCTTTCCACGAACTTTGAATAAAACAGATGACGAAAGAGCATTTGATAGCATGCCAATGATTTTTTGTTTAAAATCAACGACAAAGGCCAATGCACGTCATAGCTGAACGCAAACGATTCAATAACCAGTAGTTTTTTCGGTTCAAAGTTTAATAAATAATCTAAAAAAACATAGTTAAATAATGTTTTTCGAAATGAAATAATGTACCTTTTTCATAATTTGTTTGAATACTGAGAATTTTAAACATTTGGCATTGCAAATTAAATGGTAATAATTCAGTTCTTAAATCATCTTTGAAGGGATCGTTTACTGCACTAGAAACTCTTAATGCCATATCCATGAGACTTTCAAATCGGGCTTGAACTACATCTCCTATTACTTTATTAAGTTCTTTTTCACATAATGTCAAAAAAGTTACGATGAAATCTCCTTTGTCCAATAAAAAGTAATGCTTTACCGACTTTAACCTTCCTATTAGGTTCTTTTCTTTAATAACTAAATCTAGCAGTGTCTGACTTGCAAACTTATAAGCTTTTTCAATCGCTTCAATATAATGTTTTTCTTCAATCTTATATTCAATTGGATGTACTTTGCTTTTCACTGGTTTCCCACACTGTCTGATTACATTTAAATATTTACCAGCTTTTAATATTATATCAGCTACAGGTTCTAGGAATTTGGGTATTCTTTCTCTTCTTAGGGAGTATTTCTTATCCCAATAGTCAGCTGAATAATCAACTGGCATATCTTCCTTCTGTACAACTTCATTATCTTCAACGAGAAACTAGAATTTATCATCAATCAATATTAAATGAAGAATTGTGATTTAAAAGCAACCTCGCAAATTGGATCAGATATGATTCCTCTGTAAATCCACATTCCTAACATTTTCATGTAAGGCACGCATGCATCTTCCATTAGTTTTAAACACAATTGTTGATTTTTCTCATCTCCTATTGAACTAATTATATTATCATGCAACAGACTTAACACTTTACCCCCTTTAGCATCAGACTAAAATACTGTTGTTGAAGAAAGAATATATGACAATGCTTGAATATTAACCTTGCTTATAGAAAAAGCGATATCAGCAGCAATTCCTAAACATTGCATGTTTCTTTGACAGTAAAACCACATTTTTTGTAAAGTCAAATATCCGCCTCTTGCTTCAGTTTCCAATTGTACAACGAACAACTGAAAATTATATAGTATAATAAGTCATTTCCTGAAAATATTTACTTAATTTACCAAATGGTCTTTTATTAAAGATTGCATTGACTCAGCTAAGGCATTATTCACTTGCCCAAATTCGAATCTCATCTTTTCCTCAGTGAACCTTTGGATAATTGAATAATGACTAGCCAGGGGCAGTATTAATTTGACGAGTTCTTGTAATGACAATGGGACATTATCATTGATTCTGTAATTTATAAAACTGATAAAATGTAAACATATACGAGAGATGGTTCTAAACTTCATGAAACGTATCACATATGACTCGTTTCATTTTCATTAATCAATTTTTAAAATAACTTTCCTATAAATATACTAATATAATATACCTGAATGTTCTTGATCCATATGGATCTTTTAATTCTTCAGGTTCAATATAACAGCCTGGAAGACCCATGAGAATATTCAATAAATCTTCAATTAGAACATTTTCCTGTGATATCTCTGGCACTGCGGGACTAAACGTACTTAAATTTGTTATTGAAAAATCACAAGACATTGTGGGTTTTCTTTGCACCCATGATAAAACAGAAGATGTAGATGCAATAGGGACTGTTCCTGATACATTTAAAATGCTATTTTTATCACCAGGGCTTTGTTTGATTTTTTCCTTGAGAAGATTCATTACCTACAAATATTAATTCAAACGATGAAGTCTTCTGAATAAACTGAAATTTTAAGAATTTATCTCAAATATTTAGTTAAAAAAATATATTTTTATAAATATGATCATAAAAACCATCATAACAAATCTTTGTTTTTGTTTTATTTTAATTACTTACTTGAGGTAAATTATCCTTTGTAATATCGGGTTTAGGTCTGGAAAATTGTGATTTCTTAGTTCTGGCTAGCATATCTGTGACACTAACATCATGAGATATTTTATTCAGGAGTTGAACAAACACATTGAGAGAGTCGACACTTAAAATAACGGAAACTGTAAATGAAGTAAATATGATGGCAACATACTTTTTCTGCGTTAAATCATTGTATTTCGAAATAAATGCTTCAGGATTGGGTAATTTCTCGATCAGACTATCAATTTGACTGCTATCAACTAGCTGCATTCCAGAGCAGCCAACAGTAAGATTTTTACTTATGTTTTTTTGTAAGTATTCGACAATTTCTCCAGGTTGAATACTGCCGCTAAAATTTGTTTAACATTATTAATTAGGTTATAGTAAAATTTAGTTTTTGTTTTTGTTACCCTAAGTGATGCAAAATCGTATCCACGATATTTTGCAACTGAAATTCACTCATATTTTCATAGAAACTGTTTTAAAAACGTTATTTTATAATTTTGTTTACAATTGACTTTAAAATTTGAAAAGTCAAACATAACCTAAAAATAATTGTTGATATGTGTCACTTTCTGCTTCTTTTTTTTTTCTTTGGCTACAAACGCTTTGATATTTCACTAATCGTAAAAGAAAAAATTACTTTATGGTTGTTTTAAAGTTTATTTGTTTATTTATAAAGTAAGTAATACTGAAGTCAACCTACTCTATCCTGAAGCAGAGTAAGTTTTAGGTTATATAATTTTTGTTTTTTTCCTGGTATAAAATACAATATGTCAGGTCTATAAAAAAATTTAAATAAATATCTTTACAAATAAGGTCAGAATTTTGATCACAGAGATTTCTCTAAGGCTAAAAAACTTTTTTTAACTATTAATGGCATCACTAACTAAAACTGTCTGTCCGTTCTCTTTTTTGTAATTGTTTTTGAATGGGACTCGGAAAGACACTGCCAGGTGAGTTCAGTTGTTTTATAGAAAATCTTCTATGCGCTACACTGGAATAAGGTGGTGGTGACAATACTTGATCAGAAGTAGATGGAAGAACTGTGCCCACGTTTCTACTTCTACTTTTCTGAGCTTCAGCATTGAATATCATATTTTCTGTTAACGTTGGAGGAATACTGGAATAGTTACTGGCTTCACAAAGAAACGAGTTTCTTCTCTCACCTTGAAACGCCACCGATATTTTTCTTTTTGGGTCTTTTCCTTTGATTACTGTCTTTAAAAGATTTTCATCGGCAGGCCGCAAGGAATACCTTCTTTGCGATCTTTCTTCATGCGCATGAAAATCTGGAATCAAAGAAGCTCTTCTGCTGTGAGCAATAACAATACCATGTCTTCGAACTCTTGGCGTAGAGTTTCCTGAACTAGTATCATCCAGAACCTCTGGCGTTGATATTGCTGACAATGCCCTTATAAAATCTGCTATAGAGGTCTCTTCAAGTATTTGGTTTTGATTAGTAGGAGAACGCAAGGATTCTCTGCGAATGTAAAGATTTGGTGGTTCGGCTATAGCTTGTTTTATGTTCTCCGGAAGTTTTTGCTTTTCAACATCTTGACTAGATTCGTCACGGGACATCAACCTGTTTCGAACTCTCTTAAAGAAATTCTCTCTTTCTGGCTTTTTAAATTCGTACACTGACTTCGCTCGTTGTCTTTTTCTATATTCATTTATGGCGTCCTCAGCATCAGCTCCATACCAAGTATTCCCGTTTACAGCTTCATTAAGGTACATACTGGGAGGTTTCACATCGCTTATAGCTCTACGTTTCTTATTATGAGTAACATTGTAATGCTCACTGGCCAAAATACTTTCATCTGAAAATCCATGAATTGCACCAGCTTCTCGTTCATGCTTATTAAGCGATTCACAACTTAAAGCATTGCAAACTTTAAACAGTAATTCGGTTTGATTAAGAAGATCGCTCGTAGGCATAAACGTTCTTTCTTTGTCTATTCTATTAAGGTCTGAGTCCGATTGCACTCTCTGGAAGTTCACTGCTCTATAACATTCAGACATTGCTCTTTTCCTTACTGTAGTAGGTGAGTCTTTCTTGTAAATTGTCAAATCTGGACAACTTTGTGTTCGTTCCAGGACAGAAGGCACGTATTCGAATTCTCCTTTATACACAGGCTTTACTCTCATAAAGAGCATTTCGTGTAAAAGGGTACGTAGTTCCGATCTGATCTTCTTTGGTGTATTTTTAATATTTTCGCTTAGCATGTGTTCAATTTGCTTGATTCTCTTGCTTCGCATTCCGGTCGTTATGAAATTGATAATCATAAGCACGTAGCCCATGCCTCCAATTATCCAAACCAAAAGAAAGATTTGGTATACGGAGTAGAGCAGACCGAAACCAAATGAATCTGAAACACCTGGAAATATTTTTTTAATAATAAACAGATAAGTGAACGTGTTTAGATTTGATTACCTGCTACATAATCTCCAAAACCAATAGTGGTGAGGGAAACGAACGAATAATAAACTGACACGTCATAAGGCCAGCCTTCGAAGACAGTCATAATTGTAGATGGTAGAAAAATAAAAAAAGTAAATCCGGGCACTAAATACAATATAACTTGACCAATGAGACCTAATTTAGCAGAATCATAATCGAGCTTTGCTTCTAATTTGGAGTTTTTCCATCGCTGATGAAGTTTTGTAAACTGCAAAGAACAGTTTCCTCTTTAACATTATTTTTGCTCACGAAAGACTCAGTTTAGAACTAATCTAGTTTACTTCAACTCAAATTAAATTTATATTTGATTGGTAAATTGAAGTCGATAAACATTTTATCAATAAAAACTTGTTGTCATTTAAAGACGACTTACCGATTTTCCGAAAAAGTCTCCTAAGGTATAGATAACGATACCATTCATCGGTATCCCAACTAACCCATAGAAAATCATAAATATTCTAGTAAACATAGTCGTTGGAGCTAAATTTCCATATCCTAACAAAAAATATTCAATTTTAATAAACTTTATATTTTAACGTTTTTTAAAACTTACCAATGGTACTTACGACAGTTATCACAAAAAATAGGGAATGGTAAAAGTCCCATTTATATTCGAATGGGTTCTCGCTCATATTCACATCCAAGGGCTTGCCACAATAATTGGTTAAACTGGTAAACAGAAATTTCCTGGCCGAATAATTTCCTTGGAAATGTTCTCTTATTAGAACTGTAACAAAATTATATAAAGGTTACGTATAAAAATATTATTTTAGAACTTTATTTTTATAATTATTTCATAAATATGACTAATTTCTTGTAAATAGTTTAAGGACAACATGAACAATGTACATGAGAGGTCAAAAATTTCAACATTCTTAATCAAGTTCATCTACTTCTTGTTAGAAATTAAAAATATCTACATGCAATTTCCTTTTTTTATATTATTCTTAATTTTGAAAAATTATATATATATATTTTTTTTTTTTTGAAAAAATACAAGGTGTTCTAGATTTTTGTTTGGAGGCTTGAAGAGAAAATATTTGAAATAATATAATAGTTGCTTGCCGTTGTATTATTTAAGTAGATATACATATACATAGTATTTTGAAACCTTCATAAATTCGATTTTTTTAGTCATTCAAGTTGTCTAACCACACTTGATCTCATTTGCATAGTTAGAGCGAATTTTTGTTCTCTCTAAATCTAACTAGACGAGGCTCAATCAAGATGAGACCGATCTGTAAAACATCTAAATCAACGAATAAAATTCATGTTTTTAGTCCATTAATTAACTACATTTTGTAGATTGTATTAAGATGCGCTATTTTAATATCGAAGCACTTGCTCTTCTTTTGTTTTAGTTTCCAATTAAACCCTGTAAAATTCATCTAGGAATTTCAATTTTTTCCACTTGAAAAAAAAGTTGATTTTCTGACTAATTGATTTTTGTATACACTTTTCAAAGGCAAGCAAGTATTATTTTGATTATTCGATCCTCATAAATATACGAAGTGCCTAGTTAATTCCTATAACCTGAGATACTCAAATTTTTAATAAATAATAAAACAATCAATTTTTCTCCCAACCTGATAATAAACTAAACTCCACTTCATCTTTCCACCTAAGGAAACAAAAAATAAATATATGACTTGTTTTCATGATTGTAGTGATAGTAAGACTGAAGCCAAATGAGCGTAATTTTGTGAGTTGTGACTTGCATATTTTTTGAGTCACAATTTTCACAGCATTTGATTTCGTATAAAAGTGAGTAACTTATTTTGCGTCGTCGTTTTCCACAAATCGCACTTTTATATGAAAATACAGCGTAAATTACGAGACTTCAAATAAATAACACACAACTCACAAAATTGCGCTCGTTTGACTTCAGCCTAACATAGAAATATATTTTTCTGATAAGAAATGCATTAGAGAATTTACAAGCAATTTTAAGTCTACTGCGGGTTGTATAGACAAATTAATTAATACCACCATATAATATTTTTCATATTTGAATATTAAAATTTGAAAATTCTGCATTCGGAAGATTTATTAAACAACAACTATTTGTATTTTTTATATCGAATTGGCAAGAAAGTACTTTCGGTATGAATGAAAAACCGAAATACTTTCTTGCCAATCCAATAGCTATCTCTATTGTTTTTATGATCACATTTACTTATTGAGTTGTCAGAGTGATATGTATGTCATTCTGATGTTAAAGTAAATGTAATAAAATTATAAATTCCACAAACCTAAATGAAACAGAAAGATCACATTCTAACTTCGGTAGAAAAGTAAAGTATGTCTAATCTGTCTGAATTGGTACAGCTCTTTGGAACTCATTTATATAAAGATTACTCAATAGTGGAGCATAATCGCTACACCAAATCTCACGTAATTAACTTGACCAAATCCTGTAGAAACTTAAAGGGATTTTTTGTGATCTTATCTTGGCCAGCGGAATTCCCTTACAGCAAACCAAATAAATCTTACTGGCCTTATTAGAATACAAAATTATGAATACTGAAAATGTCTTACTATATGGTCTACTGTTTACATTGACATGATACTAGAAACATTCTCACTTCAGTGTTGGTTCGTTATATGTATATCATTTTAATATTCATGAATATTTACAATATTAATAGTATGGTCTTTTGGATATCTTTTGAAAATAATTATGAACATGTAGAAAATATTAATTCTGATTCTACATGTGTTAAGTTTGAGTATAATTCTGAATTTCACAATAAAATTTGCATTGTCAACCCATTGTTTTAAATATGTATGAGTGTTTGACGTAATAAGTGACGCCTATGTTCTACGTTACTTTAAAAATTACCGACAAAGATTTGATTTGTGCCAATTTATATTAGAAATCCCCTTCGTTATTAAACGTCACACAGTGTACACAAGTGCACACGGTCTACAAAGGGCTTTTCTACCTAAATCAGCCATATACTATTGCATTCAAATTAATAATTTTTCAGAATCATCCACTGGTCTAGTAAAATTATAAGTGTTTATCATGTCTAAATGATGTATCGATTTTTTCAGTGCTTTTCAAATTCTCATATCAAAAGACAAAATATGCTTATTTTACTGTAATTTCAAATGATCGATATTTCCTGGATGGGTTTGCACATTGTCAAGACAATAGCGTTGATGTAGGTAGAATTTTACAAAACAATAAATTATTGTAGGATTAATTAGAATAATTTTCAAGTTATATGGTCTAAGTGTATGCAAAATTGTCTCTGATTATCGGCAACCTTATGAATAATTTTTCGTTATGTTGCTAATTTATTTATCAGTTATAATATCAGAAGGTCTAATGTGAGGCAAATATAATGTTTTCAATTAAAGAGAGACTGTGCAGGATGGGCCATCTTATATGACAAGGAATTTTTGTGCCAAGCCAACAAGCTTTTTAAACTGTTTCAGCTTTAAAATAAATATAGTTGAACTAATAATATATTTAAAAATTATTCTCGAAGTATATACAGCTGTCCGTAGATATTGTTGCTTAAAGTTGTATTTGTTTAAATAAAACCCCTTGTATATTATAGTAAATTAATCGTTTCAGAGACAATATGAAACATCAAAATATTCATCCCGTATTTTAGCTATTGAGGATTACAAATACATCAAATTTTGTATCCCAATTTTAGAAAAGGCCACTAAAACATGCAGCGCCCTAAAAAAACATTTAATTCGTTTTTAACCGTTAATAACTTATTAATTTAAATGAGACACTTGATATTTTGTGTTGTTAATTAATCATTCTAATCTCGTTTTCATGAAAAACACATTAAAAAAACATATAAACAATAAGATCAGCATTTTCCAAAATGAAGGTATCTTAATGGAAAAATTATTGAACTAAACCTGATTGGTAATGAAGAAATTTGCTGCAATTGATGTGGTGGTAGAAATTCTTCATGCGAGTTACAAGTAAATTACAGAAAAAAGCACTGTTAGAACAACTGAAGAAAAATCTTTTACTACAATTTGCATTCCTATCGCATTCAACTAGTATCCGGTATGTTCTACATAAAGAGAGCTCTATGCATGCAAAAGAATCCTAAGAAAGTAAATCAGATGACTAAAGCATATAATAATGTATTTTACCCATTCCAATTTCAAATCAGGAAATTGATTTATGGAAATACTTGACTTTTTGAATTTGTTTTTTCGGATTTTTGATGTTTGTGAACTATTTCACAATATTTTGCCCACTATTTCTACGCGCAGTTTGATTAATATTGTTGAGTAATATTCTCATTTAATATTTTTCGTTTTTCCAGGTATACACCTATATGTATTTACGCGGTAAAGATAATATCATGACTATCCCTAAAAAATGGTTGCGAAAATGTTTTCAGCAAATTAAATTTAATGCGAAATTTCATTGGTCTTCTCTGCAGTAGCCTAGCAGCTCTAGAGTATATAAGTATTTTCTCATATAAATACAAATGATAAGCATTGTAAAAAATGAAGTGATGTTGATCCTGAGTAGACCAACAATAAAGCAGGAATTAGAGGGTTATGTCTTTGAGAATAGTAACTTTTGTACTTTTGTGGTTTCTTAAATTTTCCAGTTTTATCAATTTTGTATACAGGGTGTTCCTAAACATGAGGTACAAACGGAAGAAGGTGATTCTTTGGTCTATTCTATGATTAAAAGTTCATATAAACATAGGAGCGCAAATGTCTCCTAAGGGCGCTACAGTCCTTCGAAGGTGGCTCCCAAGAAATGGTTTTTATTTAATATCTCAGGAACGTTCAAAATACAGCGATGCAACTTTACATACGATTTATTATTAGTATGGGTTATCATTCTACAGTGCTAGTCAAAACTAATTTCAACCATAAGCATGCGGTACCGAAGGTGGGGCTATATTTAATTTATGTACTTTTGTCCCCTTTGGTTTCGCGCGCCTATGGTCAAAATTAGTTTTGACTAATACTGTAGAATAGTAACCCTTATTAACAATAAATTGTACGTGAAATTGTATCGCTGGTTCCTAAAACATTAAATAAAAACTATTTCTTAGAAGGCAGGAGGCATTTGCGGACCTATGTTTATATGAACTTTTAGTCATAGAATAGACCAAAGAATCACCCCCTTCCGTTTGTACCTCATGTTTAGGAACACTCTGTATAAGTGTTATAAAATAAAACAGAATTAAAAGAAATAAAACTGGTTCTATAAAATGTATTTCTAACTAATTGTGAGTTTCTAACCTAAATTTAAACAGAATTTCTTATTTAAACAACACCATATTTTAGATCTATTGGAATCTGGAACAAGTAGCTAATTTTATCTTAAGTACAATCAATCAAGGGTTAGACGCACTTGTTAAAGTTCATTTTAATCGTATTTAATTGTTGCTATGATAGGAAAAAGATGTAAGAAGTTTTACATTCAAAATTTACTGCGAACAAAATCAAGTATAACATTGGAAAGAAAAATATCGATTTGCTGGTAATTAGCTACTTTTAAAAGTCCTGTTCATTCAATATAAAAATATTTCTGTACAAACTATAAAAAAAAAATATTTCATTAAGGTACTAACTGTTACTCGGTCCAGTGGCTGTCAAAAATGTTCAACGAAGCAAATAATGTTTCATTGATAAGTTTAATGACCGTATTAGTTGCGAATTCAATAATTGTAGGTAGCTTTTCAATTGGAACCAAATAAACAGATTTTCTATTCGACAAATTAACAATACATATATTATTATAAATTAATCAATTTTATCTAGTCCAGTGGTGGTTGTAACTGTACTTAACTGTAAAAGTGTCAAGAGGTGTCGTCAAAAAATTGAATGACTCAAACCAGTAAAATAAAAAAGGGAAATTAATCAAATCCCTCGAATTACATGAGTTTAGAACAAGATCTTGCGTAAAAATAGATTGTATTAAAAAATGAAATAAAATAAAAAATCGATATTATCGGCTTTGCATTTACTTTATAATCGTTTTGTGGTCATTTTTCTATACCTAATCTGTCTTTTTGGCAAGTGATACCATACTTTTCTTTACATTACTCTTAATCGTTAATCGTCAGGTGAAGTGTGGTCCATAGAGAAAAATTAGGCAATGGAAAACGGGTTTAAATGGGTTACAAAGTGCATCAACAAAGTTGTACACTAACTCATTCGAAATGTAAAAAAGTAAAAGGTTTAAAAATTCATCCTGAAATCGTTTCTGAGAAAAACAGCCTGATTTGATAAGAGTAGCTTCCACCGTACAATTTTGACTTGAGAATATTTAACAGTACATTCTTTAATTTCTAAATTTGGTATTCCTAATTTTAGTTCTACAACCCCTATACATGAGAATCATAGTTTTCTTGTGAACAAAATCTTTTAGACACGATCACAACAAAAAACTAAAGGGGTTCAATATAGATCTTCTAGACCAGTTCATCGACGAGGAATGACCTCATTGACTACTCGCTGGATTATGGGGACGATTTATTTTGAACCGATTTTTCTCGAAAAAGGTTTGAGATATCTAAAGAAGAGAAGTTATTTTTATACAAAGACGACTATCCACTAATTCGAAAGGAAATAAATGATTGTCATAATAATTAATGTGTTAATATTAATAATAAATAATATGGTTGTAATAATGATATAAAAACAAGGCTTGGTTAAGGTTTAAAGGTTCGAAAACTTCCACATGATCGCACTGTTTTTTTAGACATCAATACAATTAGTTCTATAGTGATGACCAAAAGAAAACCCATGACCAAGTGTGAATTGTGCGCAAAACTTTGGGGTGTGCAAAGAGAATTGTTTGCAAAAGTTTAAGAAGTGCTTTTTTAATTAAATGTTTGAAACAGTTTGTACCTGTTAATAATAATTAAAAATGGAAAACAATGTAAACTATTAAAAAANAATTAAATGTTTGAAACAGTTTGTACCTGTTAATAATAATTAAAAATGGAAAACAATGTAAACTATTAAAAAATTGAAAAAAAAACAAAATTCTTTTCACGTTGTCTACTTTGTGAAGACTAGTTTTTCGTTCAATCTTCAATAATTTGCAATATATATTCTACATAAAATATGTTAAAGGAGTGGCAAATATTGAATAAAAGGAATCTAGGACAATTCAAAAGCTACCGTCAGGGCCCTTGAGTGTTGTGCAAATTACGTATATCGATAACATACAATAAACAACCTGTCAGCCATCCAGTTTAATGACATGCAGTTAAGATACTTTATATAATTTAAAATTTCAATGCTCCTCGTAAGAATATCCAAAATCTTCCATGATTATAGGCCACTTTAATCAAATTTACATGCTGTTCCTAAGGTAATGCAATTTGAAGTGGCTACCTTTTTTTTGGAGTTTAATTTATTGACGTCGTATGTAATACCGGATCTAGTTCTATTCAATGTTGTTGCATTTCAATTCAATCCAATACGCCTTGAACCGAAATGATGAATAGCTATGATACAGATACGATCTGTAGTGAAAAAAGTTGATCTCTAAGGTCTCCAAGTTGGAGTAATTCAAAGAGCATTAATAACAAGTCATGACTATGGTCAAAAACATTTTTTGTTGTATAAATGCATAGACAACTGGTACCAACAATTAGTGGTATGTTATCGTAAAAGTATGATAAACGGTATTTTTTGTAGAGATAATTTTTTTGTAAAAATGTTACAACGTAGAAAATGTTTAGATTCCCAGTTTGTTTGCCTATATTTGAATTTTGTTTTTTTTACAGTTTCTAGTTTTATTTTTTTCATTTAATGTCAATTAATGATTGACATTATCTATGAGTGTACTTTTCCATATGACGTTTTACGAATCGTTTAACATTATCTGTAATTTTACTGTATTCTTTCAAATTTTCCTAATATAGATATGACAGTCATTAAGCGCCACACCAAACGTATGGCATCATTTGAAGAATGCATTCGTAATATTTTATGCGAATTTGAAATAAATATTTGTTAAATGATTTAAAAATTTAATGATCACTAAAATGGATTCGTTTTAATAAAGATTTTTTTGTAAAAAAAATCCACATATACAGTTTTAAAATTTATGATTATTCGAGTTTTTGTCAAACAATAAACACGGGTTTCAACAAATTAACATAATAAAAAAATCTCATTTATTTTACTTCATTGGCTGACCGTAACAATTTACTTGACAACGTTAAATTTAACTACATATTTAGTTTAGAGTCAAAGCTTATTATACTCACTCTCTAAATTTTTCCTTTCTTCCAGTTCTTCAAACGCTCTTTTGTGTTCCTCCTTGGCTTCTACATAGTAAAAAATTGCAGCTCCCGCCAACAGGTACATAGCGTAGAGACAGAGCAATACGAACCATTGCTTTTTGGACATCATTTTCCCTTTGTATTCCTGAAATTATTACACATCAATGTTCCATTAGTAAATTTTCATATTTTAAATTATTACAAAAGGTATGTGTTCTTCTGTATTTGATGACATGTTTTATTATATCTTAGCTACGAAAGCGTATGATTGGAAATTTTGAATAGCTACATATTAGTACGTGTGTGAAGAAGATCTAGACAAATACTTGAGACAGAGTATGTTTCTTATCATGGTATAGAGTGAAAAAAAAATTCTTTCTTCTTACATACCTGTTGCCTTGGGCTATTTTGTTTAGATATCAAAATGTAAATAAATATCACAAAAGGGAACACTCAAAATTTGCCCAAAACGATTGCGATTGATTTTAAGAGCACTAGAACTTTCCGATTTTTTCAATCAGTAACAAACATACTAATCGATTAGTGGTATTCTTGGAGGAGTGGTTCCAATTGTCAAAGGTAATTTTCGCGATGATCATCCTGAATCCTGTTGGGCCACTTTTATTAGTTAACAAACTAGGAACACTCGAATTAATTATTTATCATATTCTCAACTTGAACTACTCAAACGATAAAACAATTACTAAGAAATGAGAAACCGATTTTGATGGCAGTAAGTGCCGCGATAACGGGGTAGAATATATTTTTTTCAAATTGATAAATGCAACTGACTTTAAGTAGGTGTGAAATCGTTGAACAGTTGCTATTTTAACTTCATCCTTCTCTTTTAACCGATCTACGGTTGGCTAAGATAGATAGGGGGGAACCCTGATAACAAAAAACGGTAAATTGCTGAACCACTTGGTACTGAAGGTGCTTAAAGTGCTCAAGTTAATATCAAATTACGTACGGAAAAAATGGTTCTCCAATTGAACCGTTAGCTTACTATCATTATTAAATGTCTTTTTATTGTAAATAGTTTTCAAATTGGCAAAATACTCATAAGTATTTTCTGGTTACGTGCAAATCGTTCAATATTAGTTGTGACATGTGCAAATTGTTGTTCAAAAATTGCATCCTAATTATTGCCTTTCCCGTCAAATTCAATGAAATAATCTGTCAGAATATTATGCAGTATCCTATTTAGGTTTTAATGAAGATATATGGATGACTGAAGAAGGCCACTCTGTGCATTTTTAATAAATAATTGCAATTGGTATAGTGCGGATCGTTATGCGGTTGAGGTTTACATATACGAATTCAAGAAATTTCATCGAAATTGATTATTTTTGCCAAACACTGTTTGTTCATTAACGAATGTAAAATGATAAGGATAAATTTAGTCACGTAATTTTAAGGTTCTTCCTTTGAAAATTACGTGTGGAATTCAAATGAAGACTCGCTGAAATCATATTTTAATTTGTTGGGGAAATTGGTGGTGATTCCAAAATTTACATTTAAATATTTCTTTAATTGACTGAACTGCATAATGTTTATAGACATCAGGTGTGTTGCAAATACAAGGATGGTTCAATAGAAACACGTTTGAAGACATAAAATATTTTTTTTATTTACAAGAAATCCTCACTAAAATGAGCCGCAATAACTAGATACACGAACTGGAAATTCTATTTCATTTTTTGAAGGATGCCCTTAATGAGCCAAAAACGGATTACGTGGAGACAAGCCATGTGGTAAAGTAAGAGTTTTCACTCAATGACGTTGATCCAATAAAAATTGATGCCAATTAAAGGAATCACTATGTTTTTTCTCCTTGTAACCATTTCGATATAGCGTCAATTCCAGATTTCTTCAAGATGCAGACCTTTTAGAAAGGTTCTTTCGAAAGGATCTTCTATTTTGTGTTGTTGTACTTCTTTATAACTAAATTGACAATCACGCACTCTGAACATGACCATATCCAGTTCAGTCGTTGAGCAGTATAAATACTTTATTGAAGATAAAAGTTCAGAAATCAGAGGTGCATATCAAAAAACCAAAACCATTCAATTTGAAGGACATTGTTTGGTTACTGCATGCAATACTTGATTGTGATTTCACATCCAATAAAATCCTTAAAAGTTTCTGCAAAAAAAATAAAGTTACTATTATTATTTGATTTATTTCTTAAATATGGAGTGTATATTGAAATTTTTCCTATTGATGGCCTAAAAAAACAATAAAACCTACCTCTAATGACGTTCAAAACGTGAAATTTTCTGCTAATAAATTGTAAATTAGGCCCACTTACGAACTAGTTGCAAAAGTAAATATAAGTCTCCTTTGTGAGCAAATTGTGCCAAAATTGTGATAATTAATTCGAATGTGACGCCTTGCTATTAAGGACTTTATTATCATGTCCCATGATATTTGTTTACCATTTGACAAGTTTTTATGTGGTCTACTACATAAAGCAAATATGTCTAAAAATTTTATTTTAAAAATATGGATATCCCTTGAAATCAGCATTAAAAATACATAAATTTACCAGTATAAACTAGAACATAATTTTAAGTGACAATTTATTAAGTAAATTCCTAGAAAAAAAATCAATTCAGGGTAATCCTATGACATAACTGCCAAAGATTATAGGTGTGTTACTGAAACAAAATTGTGGCTGTATTTTCTAAACTCAATTATAACTGAACTATAACCAACTTACAGAAGTTTACTAGTTTGCAGAATATTATTAAAAGAATAACTACATACTATGTAGTTCCCTATTAAAGAAAAATAAAGTGCCTGTAATTTTTCATTATTATATTGTCCAGCTATTTAACCAGCACGATTATCCGACCTAAATCCTCTCGATTTTTACTTATGGACCAGATGGAAAAATCTACTTCCTAACTAACTTCTTAAAACAGGGATCAACTTGTTGCGAATGGTAAATATTCATTTTGGTCTTGGGATTGTTAAAATAGCCGACCTCTTCAATTATAAGGAAAGTTTGTTATTCGGGAATTAGGTCAAAATTTTGAACAGGCTTATTTAAAAATTCAAGTGATTGTGGGCCAGTTTCGAACGACCTTTTCTACTTGAAATCGCTGTTGTAGCACCCCATTGAGCCATAACAGTAATGTAATGGTAAATTTTTTATAATAATTTAAATGGATTCAGAGAGATCGGAACATGGATTCTTCAAAAATTTAAAACTTTATTAAAGAGACGAAAAATATGATACTGCAGGAAGGGAATACGAGAACTTACTTTCACCAGTTTTATTCAATCTCATTCAATTAATGGGACATTTACGAGGGCTAGAATGATTGAAATGGGTTTGAAATTTTAATTGTTTGGATTTCACTGAATATCAAGTAGTCTGAAGCAGCCACTTAACAGACTTTTTTTACCATCTTTATAGGCCGATTCCTGTAAATTTTCAAAACAAGTGTTTGACTGGCAATTTTTGTTTGAAAACAAACTATAGTTGAAAGGATAAAAATCACTTAAGCAATGTATGTTTAGATATCGCAACAGCTCTCTTGCAAGATTACAATCATGAAACAATATTATAACTAGTGCGAGTGCCCTCCTTGCATTGCTCGTGCAGCAAATTTCATACCCGTTGTAACCATTGTCTTTCTGTTCTAGTTATGCAGTATAGATATCTCCAATGAGTAACATTGTAACTTGAAAATGATAGTTTTGAGAAATACGTCAATGAACATTTGAATGGTGTATGATTTATGTGTACTTTATAGAATTGCACGTGCAAATTAATTATCTTTAGCTGACAAATAGCTACGATAATTTTCTAGAATAATTCTTCTCTTTTTGCTTATTACATCTGATGAGATAATTCCAAACAAACAGAAAATGAGTTACAACCTTATTCATTGGGGGTGTCGATGTACGTGTTTATATGCAATCTTATCAAATGACCGAATCTTTATCAATCTTAAATAAGAAAAAGAAAAAAGTTATCTTCAGGAAATAATGGGATAATCGGGCATACGAATAGGTTCATCGAAATGTTATGCGTAAAAAAATGAAAAAAGAACTGTCTGGAGATAAGAATAAAAATCAAGATTATTTTTTTGTGTGATTTTGAGTGGTTTTTTAATTATTTTTAATTTGTAGCTAATTCATCTAATAATTTTTAATTTTTAAAATCGATAAATTGGTTTGCGAATAAAATACCAATTGATTGGCTAAAATCCAATATTTTCTGCCTAATTTGAAATAAAGAGGAAGAAGTATTATCATTCTGAACATAACCTCGTTTATTTAATTTTTTCATTCATATTTTTTAGGAACTCTGTTAAATTTTAAATTACAAAAAAAAGGCCTACACTAGTATAAAGGAAGAAATAAAATATCTACAATGAACTGTGAGGAATCCATAAATGCTGCAGATTTTCTACTCAGAGAAAACGTTTCTGCAAAAGTTAGGCAAGTATGGTGCAATATTTTTAAATAAAAGCAAAATTAATGGCCATTTTAGTACCATCACTACTATAGCCAAACCATCACCTTTAAAACAAGAACTACGATGTCTAATGCTAAATGACGATATTAAAGAAGAAATTTTAAACACCTTAAAGTCAATTCATGGTCCTGTAAGTAAAAGTTTCATATTTTATTAAAATACCAATGTTAAATTTGTCCTAAGGATTTCAAACTCAACACTATTGACGACTATGAGGACAATAAATCATTTTTATTGAAAAAATATTCTGTGGGTCTTGTTGTTAAAGGTGGTTGCGATTACTCCCAAAATAAAGATACCCCACAAGGAGATGAAGAAAGACTAAGAAAATTTGCTGTAATGAGACTTCAAAGGTAAGATTAATAAATAGTGCTTTTGCAATGTCTGGATTGAAACAACAATTTTTTAGTTACGGTTTTCATGAAAGTCATAGTATAGAAGCACTTGAGTATTGTGAATATTCAGTTGAAAATGCATTATATCTTCTTTATCTTAAGTACATGAATGTCTATGGAAAAGAACCAATTAAGTGCACTTTAACAGAGTCTGAATTATTAGAAATGAGAGATGATGAAGGTAGTTCAATGGAATCGATTTATGATAAAGGATTTAAGAAAAAAAGTCAAGGAGTTTGGATAATTACATGTAAACTTGATTATCTCTTTTACATATTTCATAATAAAAAGGCAGCCAAAGTAGATAAACCGACAAAAAAACCTAAAGAAAAGTGTAAAAATTTTTTGAGAGGAATTCCATGCAAGTTTGGCAATAAATGTAGATATTCCCACACAGTTGACGTGATTGAAAATGGAGATGATCATTTAAATTCCCATTATTTTGAGTTGGAGTTTCGTTTTCATCCAGATTCTAAATACCCTTATGAACCACCACTAATATTTTTAAAATCTAACGTATGTCTTCCACCACTCACATCTCTACATATTTGCAAACGATTATATCAGGAAGCTCAAACTTTAGCTGCAGATGGTATTCCTTCGGTATATTCAGTAACGGAGCTTTTAAAAAGTGAAGAAGAAATAAAAGAACACCTCAAGACTGAAATAGAGTTTTTAGATCCTAGAGAAAAACTTTTTTCAAGAAATGTAGTTGAAGTTAAACGTAAAGTATTGCCGAAATACTATTTGAAAGGGGAGACAAACAGAGATAATAAACGACAACTTACGGCTGACGAAATTTTAAAGGAAGATCAACGAATTGTAAATGAATTTCAACAAAAAATATTAAACCCCAAATATCAAAAAATGATCACATCTCGGAAAAAATTGCCTGCATGGAACTTTAGGAAAGACATTCTAAATTCTATACAACAATCTCAAGTTGCTGTTGTTAGTGGTGAAACGGGTTGTGGTAAAAGTACCCAGGTTCCTCAGTTTATTTTGGATGAATGGATATCTCAATACAATAATAAACATTTAGAAATTGTCTGCACTCAACCTAGGAGAATTTCTGCGATTGGAGTTGCGGAAAGGTGAATACAATGGTAATTTAATATATATTTTTTTAAAATACGTACATTTTAGAGTGGCAGATGAACGAGTTGAAAAAATTGGTGCAACAGTAGGTTACCAAATTCGTTTGGAGAGTAAAATTTCATCGTGTACTCGCCTTACATTTTGTACAACAGGTATTCTATTACGAAGGTTAGAAGGCGAGCCTACTTTACCAAACGTCACCCACATTATTGTTGACGAAGTACATGAAAGAAGCGAAGAAAGGTAGGTTTATGTATATTAAAATAGTTTGTATTTATGTTTAATTCCTTTTAGCGATTTTCTGTTGCTTATTTTAAAAGATTTACTTTCTGTCCGTTCAGACTTGAAAGTTATTTTAATGAGCGCCACAGTAAACGCAGGTTTATTTTCTGAATATTTCGGTGATATTCCAATAATTAATATTCCGGGAAGAACGTTCCCAGTTGAACAATATTTCTTAGAAGATATTTTGGAGGAAACTGGCTATATTTTAGAAGATGGATCGAAATATTGTAGACGAATTAAAAGTGAC
Source organism: Hypothenemus hampei (assembly GCA_013372445.1). Taxonomy (NCBI): domain Eukaryota; kingdom Metazoa; phylum Arthropoda; class Insecta; order Coleoptera; family Curculionidae; genus Hypothenemus; species Hypothenemus hampei. The sequence continues at coordinate 349,602 of JABRWK010000040.1, forward strand.
AGTGAATATATTGAAATGTTAATGGCCGAGAGTGAACTAGGTATAAATAAGCCCAGAGACAACATTAAAGACGAAAATTTATCGGTTCAAGAAGTACTTGCACGATATCATGGTATATTTGTTGTAGCTATATTATGAGTATATGTAATATGTAAATTTAATATTAGGTTACAGTTTGAAAACGTGTAAAAATATTTTCCTTATGGACACGAACAATATTAACAACGATCTTATTGAAAACGTATTAACATGGATAGTATCCGGTAACCACGAATATCCTAGAACAGGAACGATTCTAATATTTCTTCCGGGAATTGGTGAAATCACAGCTCTGTATGAACACCTAATTGTTCATGAAACTTTCGGAAGACGAAATGGAAAATATATTATATTACCTCTCCATTCTTCATTAACCAATGAAGAACAAGCAGCTATTTTCACGTAGTTTCTTAATTTATTCAACATGAACTAAATGAAAAGTATTTATTATTTTCAGGAATCCTAAGTATGGAGAACGTAAAATAGTGATTTCCACAAATCTGGCTGAAACGTCAATTACAATCGATGATTGTGTCTTTGTTATTGACTCGGGTCGAATGAAGGAAAAACATTTCGATGCAAATAGAAATATGGAAAGTCTTGAAACTGTTTGGGTGACACAAGCGAATGCTTTACAAAGGAAAGGAAGGGCAGGTCGTGTGATGTCTGGAGTTTGCATTCATTTATATACCAAACATAGATTTACGCACAATATGCTGTCTCAACCCATTCCTGAAATTCATCGCATACCTTTGGAACAACTGATTTTGAATATTAAAGTTTTGCAAAGGTTTTATGATCGTAATGTTGCCGAGGTTTTTGGTAAGTCCCTTTGAATTTCCAAAGTAAATGATTTAAGTAATGGTAGTCTTATAGGTTCTTTTATTGAGCCACCAAGTAAAGAGAATATATTTTCCGCCGTAAAAAGATTGGAAAGCGTAGGAGCTTTGGATAAGGATGAAAATCTTACAGCATTAGGTCACCATTTGGCTGTATTGCCAGTGGATGTACGAATCGGCAAATTAATGCTTTACGGTGCAATTTTTGGTTGTATAGATGCAGCTTTAACTATGGCCGCGTGTTTAAGCTATAAAAATCCTTTTGTATCACCTTTTGATAAAAGACTTGCAAACGAAGTTGATCGGAAAAAAATTACTTTTTCTGCAGGATTTAGTGATCAGATTACTGTTTTGATGGCGTATAAGGTAAATTTTCAATGGAATTTTCTATTTTAAGACTAATTTGCTTTCGATTTCATTAGAAATTTTTAACGTTTAGCAAGAAAAGTGCTAGTGCAGCAAGGAATTTCGCCAAGGAAAATTATTTATCTTACAAGACACTGTTAACAATAGCAGATATAAAATACCAATTTCTAGAGCTCTTAGTCGACATAGGTTTTGTACCTATAAATTTGTGTGGTAATAGGCGGAAAACTGGTCAAGATATCGTTCCGGATGTGACAGGACCCGAGGTACATAACAGAATTAAAAAACTTCAGTAGTTTATTGCCAATTTTCTATTTGAGTTCAACAACAACGGGGAAAATTTAAGACTGTTAGCCTCAGTGTTGTGCGCAGCACTGTATCCGAACGTTGTAAAAATTCTAACTCCATCTAAGAAATACATTCAAAGCGCAGTTGGAGCCGTGCCAAAAGAGAACGAGGCCAAAGATATTAAGTTTGCCACGCCGAAAGAAATGGTTCGTAATTGCCGTCGTTGTGACAATGCCTTTCTTGTAAATATCCTTTTTTCCCTCTAGGTTTTCATGCATAGAAGTTCAGTGAATTTTACTGTCAACAGTTTTCCAAGTCCTTACATGGTTTATTTAGAAAAAGTTCGTACTAGTAAAGTTTTCTTTAGGGACTGTACGATGATGCCTCTAGTTCCTTTAGTATTATTTTCTGGAGATGTGGATATAGTTGTTCAAAATGGAAGTACATTTTTATCGCTTGAAGATGGTTGGATCTTAATTCAAGTAGACGAACATAGAGTAGCCGAAATGATTAAAATGATTAGAACGGAACTGTATAATTTGCTTGAAGCGAAAATTAAGGATCCGCTTCTAAATATACAACACAACGATCTCGGGGACCGAGTAATATCGATTATTTTAAAGTTAATTCAAACGTGATAAATCCTGTAAATTGTAGAACGTCCTGTAAATTCTGTCAAATATTTTGTACATAAGAGTTTATTATTTAATTAAATAAATTCCTATGTTTTATAAACATCTGCGTCAGCTCTCTGTGGAAATTATCTCAGGTTTCTTTCTGCGTATGCCAGTCATAGTCAAAAATTGGCATGCGACTTTCAGTTATTATATAGTAATATAGAATTGGGAAAAAAGGCTTCCTTTTCATGTGCTGCGAATTAAAGAAACCTTTTAAAGTTCTTATGAAGAACTACCAGCTTTAGATACTGATTCTTATTAAAGTTCGTCATTTGTTGCAATCCCGAGACCCATACCGAGGATTACAAGTATAAGTATACATTTTTTACGAAAGTTATTCAAGAGAAACCCATTTTTGGCTCCATAAAATATGTATTTGGAAATATAAAGTACCTGCATAACTAATTGGAAACACGTGACAAAAATTGAATAAAATAAAATAAAATTGATAAATGATCGGGAGACACGTGACAAACATAGATACATCGTTTGATATTAATATAAAAACATGCTAGAAAGGAAAGTTTCAATGGAACGTTACCGTACCAGTACGTAATTTAGACCTGTGTTTCCTAGTTTTTGTTTTTAAAAATTGCAGCGATTTTGCAGAAATGCGATTTTTAAAATCTTTGCCACCCACTTCGCCTTCACGGAACACTAATCCAGCCAAGAAATGCTCGGCATACGTTTAAAATCTGTTCCCACAATAATACGAATATACCTATCTACGAGTTCTGTCTCAGTAAAATTGGTCCAATTACTCAAAATATGAAAGTTGTGAATTTATTTCATGATAAATCAAATTTTTTGTAAAAATTTCATGTTTTTGTTATTTTCAATGTTATTAGTCATTTAGAANTGCATTAGTTGTTAACAAAGAAAAATGTATCGTGATAAAGTTGTTGCTGAAGATATAAGGAAAGTGATAATTCACATGTACTCAAGAGGCAAAAATGATACGAAAATTGCTTGCATTATTATTACATCGCGATCTACAGTGCGAAATATTAAACTTTACAAAACAACTGGCTTAAATACGGAGAATTAGAAGTCGTCTGAACTATTCCAAAACAAATTCAAGAGCCCTGAGAAGGATTATCGTACAACATTGTAGAGCTAATTATAATGAATTAATAGTATTATGGGACCAAGTAACGGATAAATATTTTCCATGAGTAACTAACTTGACAGAGAACTGCCGAAAAATTAGGATTTAAAACTTACAAGGTTAGTTCAAATTGTTTCCTATTTTATATCCAGTAGGCAAAAGAAGAACCCTTGCTGATTGAAAGGCAAAAGAGAAATAGACTTTGGTAGACAAAGGAATCGTGGTCCCAGTACCAGTAGAATTCAAATGTATGTTTATTTTTAATAAACGTTTTGATAACAAGGTAAATTTCTTTAAAAAACATGGTTTTGTTAATTGGATTAACATCAATGAGACAGGAGTCGTATCTATAGAATTGCTACAGATTAAATGGCACATTAGAATAAGCAGATTAGAGAAATCATCAAAATTAAACAAACCAACACAAAATTAATAAAATTCCAATCTTTTATGAAAGAACTCTACTAGAGAAGAAATTAATATTTTCTTAATTCGATCTATAAGAAATAAAACGTTTAAATTCAAAGGAAGAGATCGAGAAAGAGGAAATTTGTGACTCCACAATCTACAACAATATTTTTCTTTAACGATTGTTACAATTTATTAATGTCTTTTAATGTCATTCACATCAAATATGAAAGTCATAACTCCTAGCTTTTTGTTAACTGCTTTGAAATCCTAATGTTTCTTTTGTTGTAATTTTTACCGTGTTTGAAATTATTTCAAGCTTTATGAAGAAGAATAAAACAGAGATTCTTTTAAACGCTATTACAAAGAGTAGTTTATTGTGGCAAAGAATCAACTTGTTCGCAGAAGGTTGTGGTCTTCAACTTCTTTAGGAATGGCGACTTTGCATTTTTCTAGTTATTCATTTGTCAGTATCAATTACAGACAAAAGAAAGTGGGGTATTATACATTATACCATTGATACTGTAATCCAATTTGTGGTACGATAGCATAAACATATGTTATACTACTTATAGGTTTCAATTGAACAAATCTCATATATTGTAATAATAAGAATTGGTTGTCTCCATCAATTTTTTTGATTTATGGATTTTCGTAACGAAGCCCCCGGACGAATTATGCAGTTCCCTATCGAATTTTGATTTCATCCACTTAGTAAAAAAGCTGTCAATTTTAATGACGAATAAAAATGCAATATACAATATATATAAATACAGGGTGACCCAAACTTAATCTGCAAAATTTGACCAGCGTGTTGTATGTTTAAAAATAAAACAAAAAGTTTATTACAACACGGGTGGAAAAATGTCCAAGATAGTGCATAAAGGTGGAAAAAACAAAAATGTTTTCCTTTTTTAGTGTAAAGCAGCTGTGATTTGTTATGTGCAACAATCAGTTTGAAAATTTAATTCACAACGCCTTTTGTTTTTACAAATGAAGAACACGCACATTTTCATTTTTGTTATAGGTTTACAGTTGATAATGCTGCAGAAGTCAGAAGCTTTATACGTCCCTGATAAAATATTGATAATGTTTTTCACAATAAACATGCATGTTTAGTTAGTATACTAAATCTCGTAAACTTGTATCACCGTGTTTTGGAGATATTTGAAAAAATGCACCTTTAGGCACTACTTTAGGAAGCATTTTTAGATCCATGTTGTAATACATTTTTTGTTTTGTTGTTTTTGAACGTACAATACGTTAGTAAAATTTTCCAAATTAAGATTAGGTCACCTTGTATATATCCATATTCAGAAATCATCGCAGTTATATAAATACTTGAAACATAGAATGGCGCATTCTATCTTATGCTTAACACTTTTTCTAACGTAACAGGTATATTGACTAGTCCTTTTGTATGCAGCTAAATCGCTCCCTTTAAATGTTGAATCAACGTAAATGACACCTTTGGGATTCCGTTGAAAAATCCTGCCACACTAACAACGTATTCGGAATGTAATTCATTTGGAACAAGGAATCTTTTTTTTTATTATTAATTAATTTGAATTTAAAGGCAACCTTGTGCTAGCTAATTGCCATTGAAATCCACGACTCCATAGAGATTTATTTTAGCAACAGAATTCAGTCCCGAAATTAGAATTTCATTGTTTTATTGAGATGCGGGCCAGGTCTCTTTGTTAAACTTTAATTTCCATTCGAATATAGTTCCATGAATATTTGCTATTCAATTATAATTGGAAATTACCTAGGATCTTATCGTACAAATTATTTTTCATGTCATTTTCTTTTTAAATAATGTTAATTTTTATTAATACGAAAAGAAAAATTAACCATCACTCTTTTATCATTATACAGGGTTTTCATTTCAGAACTTCCTGCCCTTGTTTTCTCGAAAACTGAACGTTTTTACTGCATTAAAATTCTTAAATGAACAAGGGTATCGATATATCATTTTAAAACTCTTGAAAATCCCTGTTCCGGAATTTTGATTTTGAAAATTTATCGATTTGTTTTAGAGATCTTTGGAAAAAACTATATTTCTAATGAAAATACTATTTGTTGCTTCATAAATGGTATTTACACATTATTTATAATTTGAAAAATGCTTTTATTATTCTTAAAATGTTGTTCCTGTAAACAATTATCCATTTTTGCGAAATTTACTCCATAAAAAATGATCCTAAAATACACATAATAAGAAATGAAAAAAAAAATGTTAATATTTACCAATTTAATTGAGTGAGTTGCTATACTGAAAAGAAATTCAATTTAGGACACTGATATTATTTAAATCAATTAACCAAAATAGTTTATAGTTTGGATGAAAGAGTGGAAACTCTGTTAATTTATGGAGTTGAAAATCAGAGTGCTCTACGGACTGCTGCAACTTCTAACAAAAGCCATCCGAATATGACTACATCTCATAGATATGTACTTAAACTCATTACCAAATTTACTGAGACAGAATCTATTGCAAATGTGAAACATAATCGATCAAGAGTTTTAAGTGACGACACTGAAATTGAAGTGTTAGGTCATTTTTCATAAATCCTAATAGTTCGTTGCGCAAGATTTCTACTGCTAGTGGAATTTCTCTAGGATCCGTGCATAAAGTTATAAAATTAATAAATTCCATCCCTATAAAATGAAAATATGCCAAAAGCTGACCGAAGATACTTTGATAAAAGAACTGAATTTTGTGAACAAATGACCACAATGATTAGTATTAACAACCCATTTCTAAAAAATATGTTTTAGTGATGAGTGCATTTTAAATTTAAATGTTTAGTTTTGTAAACAGACACCACAATAGATATTGGAGCAATGGGAATACACATGAGTTCGTAAAAAGTCATACACTGTTTCCTGAAAGAATGAATGCATACGCATGGACAGACATTTTAAGAGATCAAGTCACTGGTCCATTATAAATCAATGGAAATATATTTAGATATATTGCAAAATGCAATCAATCCCTTAATTACTGAGGCTCTTGAAAATCAAGGCGCTAGGGATGGTAATTCCTTTCTTGATTAGAATAAATTACATTTTCAACAGTCTCATTATGTTCTTCTAGTTAGAAAATGGCTATATCATGAATTTCCAAATAAATGGATAAGACGGAGAGGATCTATAGAATGGCCAGCTAGATCGCCCGATTTATCTTTCTAGACTAGACTCTCTTCAATGGGGTTATTTAAAGTATGTCGTTTATATTTCTGAACCATAAAATTTAGAACTTCGTCAAAGGATTCTTGAAAAGCACCGTGCAATTGAAAGAAATATTTTTGATAAGGTGCGCTGAGAGTTTGAACATCGATCATTGTTTGGCAACATTTTGAGTATTTATTAAATTGATATTTTTGGAAAGTAAAAAAGTAAATGATTAAAACATGTTATTCTTTTATGGTAGATATTTGCATTGTAATATAGTCTTTCCCAAAGATCTCGAAAACAATTCGATCAATTTTCAAAATGAAAATTCCAGAGCATAGGGATTTTCAAGAGCTTTAAAATGATGTTTAACTCGATACCCTTTCCATTTAAGATTTTTAAAGCAGTAGCCCCCGGGAGCAGGCGTTGAAAACCAGAAAGTCACTTTTTATATGAAAAGTTGTCGCCCTCGATATCATGTTTGACGTATTTTAACGATTTAAAAAAAATCTTTAGTTTGTGAGAAAACAAAGGTGGAAAGTTTTGAAATGAACACCCTGTATGTATGTTTTACAATAATTGAGAAACGCATATTAATGCAAAAGCATAATTACAAATATTTATTACTGCAATTTTAAATTTGGTTATTAAAAACTCATAAATCTTGGACTATAAATTCTAGATATTAAATGGAAGTCCCTTTGTTTCAGTTTGTTTGTATTGTACAAAAAAATATCCTAAACACAAAACAACTTAAAAGAAATATTCAAAGCCAGTAATTTTTTTCCGTCCTTTAATTTTGCATTGTTAATATTTTGTATGGCAGAACTATTTTTCTTAAATAAAATTTTCCCTGAATAAAATACTTTATATTTTAAGATCCTTCTTTTAAGAACCTCCTACGCGATATACTCTGATCTTACAGTTTTTTCACGTAGATAGGTGGAGAAAATCTTATAAAATTCGGTTCTACCTTTAAGCCACGGAAAATTGTTCAAATTTTTATATTTTTTTACAACATTGCTTCCAATAGTTTGTTTTTTAACAAAAGATTCTAGAAAAAAAATATTTGTACGAAATTAAAAATATTCACTTCCACAAATATCTTAAAAACCGGATTTTTATTGATTTTAGATATATTTAAAGTTGTTTAATAAAAGTTTTTTTTTAAATAAAACGTAAAAATATTAATTGTAATAAAAATGTAGGTAATATATCTATGTTTTTATCATTTTATATTTGTTTGTTTTCTGGGTGTCATGGACGATCGACAACTATTTATAGCATTGTAACTGGAAAAAATAAATTATCAATGCAACAACTATTACGTAAATGAACCGGTAATTCTAGTTAACGATTGATGTATTTAGATATGTACATATATGACCAATTTGTCAAGGCCTAGATCAGTTTCTGTCAAATTTATCAGTAGTTCTCCACCTGTAATCGTTCCCGTATTTTTCAAAATTTTATTTTATGAAATGTCGAGAATTGCAATTCACATAGATATATTTAATGGTATGGAAATTGGCACACCAAGAAAGGATATTAGGAATTTTCTCTCAAACTTAATATCAAGAGTTGAAAAAAAATCAATGAAAAATAACATTAAAATCAACACAATTTTTATTAATAATAGGTTGAGGCCTGATATTAGTTTCACACTCCCTCACGCTTCCTGGCATTGATTCCAATAGGTGGTTGATGGATTATTGTGTCCCAAGTAATTTGCAATTCTTGCTCGAGAACTTCTACTATCTGAGAAGAATGAACCATCATTGATTGTGAGACTTATTCCCATGGCATCTTATATCATTACTTCACAGTTCGGTTCACATGCTGAAAGTTAAACAACTCACGTCTTAATATGATCCTCAGGCGCCACCATGCATCCTTAAACTAAATTCAACACTGCCATTATATGGTAAATCAATAATATTCTTTGATGATCCCACTGATATGATTCTTATACAAGGAAGATTCAAAAATACCTATACTTTTTTAGAAGAAGAAAATGTAATAGAATTTGCCTGATTAATAGGTGGCAATTTAATTTTAAACAAGACAAAGGTTTTCCCAAACCGACGTGAAACATTTGCATTACGCTCCGATGTAAGACGAAGTACAGCGTATTAAACTAGGTTTACATATGCAGCAATTAATGACGACCGTTGACTAGCACAGGTGTTTTAGAGTATGGAAATTACTTAATCAAATCATGCGATCATGCAACATTAATCAATTTCATAAACGAGGCTTATGCTTTTTGGAACCACTAAATTTCTAGCGTCATTACCTACTACATGTGCAAATCTAGCTTTATTTACGATAATTCGTGGCTACACGCAACCATGGATTAGCTTCTAAGAGGCTCAGATACGTATCCCCCTAGGGCATCTGTGGGATGCATTAAAACGGTCAGTTGATCTGATCTTCGGGAATTCAAGTGGTTTTCGTTTAATACGAGAAAATTCTCGGTGAAACTATTTAGAACTTGAGCAATGGCATGCCAAGAAGATTGAAAGCAATAATAACAGCACGAGAAAGATTTACACGCTACGGGCTAAAATTCTTACGATTTAATTTCACATTAATTTTTTGAAAACTTTTCATTACCCCTTTTAATCTGAATCCATATTTCAAAAATTTTGACTTTCCACGCAAGGAGTTCTCATTCAGTTTTCTCTAGGTATATTTTACAGTGTTGTCGCATGCGTATTGGCCACTGCTACCTATGTATGTTATATATTAGACATTTTCATATACCTGTGATACCAAAAATATACATATGTATAGGTGTACATTATATTGCATAGAATAGATGACTTCAACTGAGATAAATAATATTGTACCTGGAGAATAACTAGCTTTAACAATTTTCCAGTAGGAGAACAATATGTAATCTGGATATCTGTTTGGGTTTTCCTTCCGGAAATTGGTACCGTCTTTGTTGGCAATACTGAACAGGATATTAGAAATTATCCGAGTTGACATAAATTTAATCCTCTAATCGATGTCATTAATTCTTGTACGGTTCCACTACCGAAAGTTCCTGAAAGAATGCTGGATGAGACGCCTCTGTCGGTGGGTGCGGGAGACAGGGCGGCGCCTGACGCGCGCCTTTTCCGACGCCGACGTCGTTTCTCCCTTTCAAAACGGCGCTGGACACCGTTCCTGACGCACTTTCAACTAACACCACTATTCGCGATCGCGACCTCGGTCACGCAACATGCGAATTCCTGGACGGACCACCATGTAGATCATTCGGCTTTTGATTGATGATATTTTGTCGACCGAGGATGGGCCATTTATGAAAAAAAGAACATGTTTTCGACCTTCGTGTCTTAGTGTAAAATGTAGTAGTGATTTTATTTACGTGTTCAAATGACGATGGACTTCCCTGAAATCAAATTGACCTGAGTGATTGAGAGGTAGTAGTTCCAGTAAGCACAATGGGTTCTCCAGATAATCCAGATATTAGATTCTGGTATAACGCCTCAAACAACTCGTCCGATTACGATCAAACTGTACTGTCTAACCATCCAGAGCACTATATGCTCCTTACTGATGACATTGATCAATATTTCAGCAAAATAAATTTATCGAATTTAACGGATTTTTCGGTGTATGTCCAGCATCAGGTGAACTGTAGCCTTTTCGGGAACAGTACAAATTTCACTTGTTCAGCAGGCATTTCCAGTGAAATAAGTTATCGTAACTATTGGGCTCTGGTATTGCTAATAGTTCCAATATTAACACTGTTCGGAAACGTGTTAGTCATTTTGAGTGTTTATAGAGAACGGACCTTACAGACTGCCACTAACTATTTTATAGTTAGTCTTGCCCTGGCCGATCTTCTTGTTGCCGTTGTTGTCATGCCATTTGCCGTTTATGTCCTGGTAAGATAAATTCATTGATGTCTAAATTGATCTTTATTTTAATATTGGAAGAATAAAGGTTCATTCTATGGGGAAAACAGGCAACAAAGCCCCATTGGGAAGGTAGAACAACCTTTTTTCTGGACAATAATCTCATTATCTTCTAATAAATTACTGTGCGACAGTTTAATTTTAAATTAGGATCGTTAAACGATGAGGGTTTATTAAAAATATAATATTTTTAGTCATAATTCATGTTTTTTGCTCGGTTTTACAAATTTTTGCTGAATAAAAAAATTAAAAAACACTGACCAAGTTTATGAAGCAAAATATGACGTGTTACTCCCTCTGGATAAACCAGAAAAAGTGAAAGTTGCCTAGAACAATAGGATTTAGGGCCGCATGATTTTCAGCTTAGTTAAATTAACCTAATAAATTATGGTAAAAATGAGAAAGTTAAGCGAAGTCGTACCGTCGAACAATAATTTTTGTTTTGGTGAAGGCAAAGGCATACTCAAAGGAACTTTTTAATGCATCTGGTATTTGAAAGACCAAGCGTCATTGTAAATGGGTTACATGGACCTAGTCTTTCAACCACTGAGTCTAAAAAGTTGGTAATGCATGGTGCACCCGGTCGATCGATTTCAAGGTTTAGGAGTTTAGACATATTAGCTTCATAGTTGCATATTAAAAAGAAAAGTTTAAAATTACTTTTTTATATACAAAAATCGAAAAACTAAACTCTACATTGCTGTAAAATCTCCGAGCTTTCCGGATGAAACTCGTAACTAGGTGATTTCCACAGGCCTCTATTGAAGCCAACTTTACACCAACAAGGAAGTTCTGTAGCGATCGAAACAAATATTAGTTTGACGGTGCAAGGTTAGAACTATATTATATATATATGAAAACTTCTCATTCAAGTAGTCTAAACTTTTAGAACAGCTGATGATGGACAAATATCTTTTAATGCCACCAAATATCACACTGTGAATTTTAACGTTTGTGGAGTTTTCTCTCGCTTTGCACATGAGCTGTATTACAAAATATGTAATAAAATGAAATGGAAATATTATTTCCATATGGGTATAAAGGGGATAGGCATTGGAGGGAGGGGATCAGTTTTGGCTATGATTTGTCATTTTTTGNGACTATTTGTTTTTTTTTGTTTGTTTATTTCAATACAGAATATGATTTTTTTTGGACAATGATCTATGGAAACTACTAAAACAAGTTTTTCTCAATGTAAAACAACGAATGTGGATGTCAAATAAAAGTACACCTCCCTACTGTGAGGACAAAAAATAATTTCTTAAAGAAATCGCATTCGTTGGATTAGAAAATTTAATGCAGCTACTTATTGTTATCCAACACAGTTATCCGACCTAAATTGTTGGGGGTTAATAAATTTGCACAATTCTGTATTCTATCACATACTTAATCGTTGCTTCTGGACTGTTCTTTATAAGAACCTTAATGACGGTAGTTGTTATACCTGCTAAATTAATAACTTTTTCTATACATAACTTTAAATACTTGTATTTTGTTTACTATTGAGTTTAGGGCTTATGTCCCTTAGACTTTGTTACTTTGAAACTGCTTTAGAACACACACCCTTAAACTTTGGCAATTATTTCATAGAATACCCTGTATAAATAAATTGAAATTTAATAAACATTGTTGAAAACTAAAAATTAAAATTCGTAAAGCCAAGAGAATCAACTTCATTAAAAATTTATTCTTTTTACTCATAATTAATTTTTTTATCCGTCTTTTCTGTTTTCAACCGAATAAAAACTCCTTTGTTCCCGTTTCTAAAAGAACCCTTAACGTTTATAAAGCATTCCAAATTTTTTATTTCGAGTTAAAATTCATTTTTTCATTCATTTTCTATAGGTATGCGAACAAAAAAACTGTATTTTTTATTATCCAAAGACTTTGTACAGTTTTAGACAACTAACAGACAAAGTTATAGTTACCATTTGGTCAAATCGGATTTATGTTCTTATTAAATTCGAAACAGTTAAATAACCGAATAATTTTTTTAAGGTTGATGTAATTTTCGAACTGGGACCACGCACAATTTTATTCGTGCAGGTCTTTTGGAACTCGAACGGAAAATTCCGGATTTTCTGACCCGTTGCCTTTCCGGTTCCACTGGGGAAGGTTCGACAGTTAATACTGTTAAAGAGTGTATTTCCTCGAATGGACAGGAGATAAAGTTAATAAATTAAAATGGGTAAATACGTAGAACGAGATTTTCGATAAGGGTACTAGACTTGTGCTGTTGGAAAAAAACGAATAACCGAATTAATGTTCTGTAAATGATAAATTACTTCAATTTTTCACTTAAAAAAATTAGATTTCGTTTAATTATCAAACGATAAACGTGCATTTCTCGTTATTTCCTTAAATCACTCCAAGATAAAACTCTTTTTTTTTCTTCCTTTTGTATTTTGACTTTCTTCTCAGGACGTAGATAATCTAAAGTCGAGCAGTATTTTTAATAAAAATTATTTCCCAGACGTTGAGTGATTCAGCTCTTCGAATCGTAAACCTCGTTTTATATGGAGTGAGTACATTTTAACCTTAATTCTGCTTATTTTATATTTGCCGAATACATTTACATAGAGATGTGTGTCTTCGAACCGAAAATAAATAAACCTATTTTAGACGTTCAAGCTATAAATCGCAACAAAAATCTTTCGATGACCGAAAAGAAACACAATGAGAGGAGTAATTTATATGGAAAACATGGTCGACCAAAAAATTTTTTTTGTTTCACAACAAAAACATCCACTTTTTCTCTGGGAAAAATGGTAAAAGCGGTTTAGAGTTTTTTTTAGAGAAAAATAAAGTGCACCACTGCATTTAACATCCTTCAAAGACGGGTATATTCGAAACATTTTTTAAAAATAATTATTTTTGCTTGTAGAGGAAATTACAATTGTTTTTAATATAAAAATCTTTAAAACGGAGAAAGATATCGAGATTAAACAAGAATTTAATTTTTAGTTACACTGAGAAAAAATATGACCTGCTATACCGAAGCGATAAGTTATAACGAACATCATCTAGGAGTTTTGTAAAAGTTAGTTAAAAATTCTTATTTGTCACCTTAAAGAATCTAAACCTGCTAATTTTAACATTAGACCAGCGAAAAACAGACAGAAAATTATTTTTAAGAAATTTCAAAATAAAATTTCAACACACTGTAATTCTTAAACTTCTAACATTGATGTATGGCATGTTGGATCCAATCGTCATATTTTGCTCTTCCATATCGCGGATTTCCATTTCCAACCCAATCATCCTATATAACATAGAAAAATTAAAACTAATTATTTTTCGATAAAACGCGATATATCCCTATTTTGAACGATGCTGAATGCAAAAAAATGACTTTCATCATAGAATTTTTATTCTATTGCTGGGTTTATACAGAAAAGTAAACGAACAAATAAGGTCAAGAAGCAAAGTAGAAATAAAGTAAAAAAGTACTCTCGAAAAATGCGGTTTATGCAATTTAAGTAAGTAAGCAACAGTTTAGAAAGTTTTAAAAAATTACCACAGAAGCCGTCGGTTCTGAAAATTTATTTTTATTTAATAAAAAAATGTTTCCAATTAATAATAATAGAAATATATATAAATATATTATATGTATAAATTATATATACAGGGTGTCTCTAAAAGGTCTTTACAACGTTCAACCACATGTAGAACAACTTAAAATAAGTCGATTTAACCAAACTTACCTTAGTCCAAAAGTTGATAATAACGGAGCTACAGGGTGTCAAAGTTGAAAAAATAAATCACATTTTCTTCAATATCTTTCGATTGCCTCGATCGAATTTCATGAAACTTGATATACGGGGGTTTTTTGGGATGAGAAATTCAAATTTGAGGTCGATTTAGCTGTATTTTCTGCTATTTTTGCATGCGATACTAACAGTAATAATTGTTTTATGAATTAGTTTCGATTTACTTTTTTTGTAATTCTTGCAAAAATTGCTGACTATTTTGATTAAAAACTAATAGTTTTTAATCTTTGAAGTGTTATTTTCTTGTTTCTGCGGATAAATCGTAGGATTCTCGGAAAAGTTACTTTGGCATATTTGGATTATTTGCATGCATCATCAACTTTAGATGCGTTTTTCTCGGAAATCGTAGCTCCTAGTGACTTCAATAAGGTATACCTTTTTTAAGTAAAAAGGATGGGAGAATCGATTTTTCTAGTCCAAAATGGCATACAGGGTAGCACAAAAAAGTTAGAACGATTTAAAGGGGTCCAAATCGCTGCCGGTGGCGCCCTGTAGAAAATACAGCTAAATCGACCTCAAATTTGAATTTCTCATCCCAAAAAACTCCCGTATATCAAGTTTCGTGAAATTCGATCGAGGCAATCGAAAGTTATTGAAGAAAATGTGATTTATTTTTTCAACTTTGACACCCTGTAGCTCCGTTATTATCAACTTTTGGACTAAGGTAAGTTTGGTTAAATCGACTTATTTTGAGCTGTTCTATACGTGATAGAACGTTGTAAAGACCTTTTAGAGACACCCTGTATATTATATAAATTATATAATATAGTATATTATATAAATTATTATATAAATATATTATTGACAATAATGTTTATTCTTATTTTACTTTTCCTCCTTTTCTATATAAATGTTATTATAACTGAAAACGTAGATAATTAATTCATGCAGTGCTTTCAAAAATGTTTGTAAGTCACATAACTAAAATTATAAGCATTCAAACTTGGCCTACCCTAAACACACCCCTGCCATAAAATAGAGCCCACGTCTCATATTTAATTACGATACTGTAGAATCTGTATGAGTGTCCCAACTAGCTTTAAGAATGGCTTATAACAGTCATCGTGGTATTGTTTTCAGGTTTCAAAAGAGGTGTACCCCGTACCGGTTAAAATGATATCTAAACTTTTCCCCATGTTTTTGAAGGAATTTAATAAGGGTGCGTAACTCGATATTCGACATCATCCAAAGAAGTTGCACATATACATGTGTTTACTCTTGATCTTTCAACTAGTGTGATTCACTAGTAGTTATATCGGTATAAAATTTCACGTTTATATGTATAATATTACATTACATTTTTAGTAATTGTTAATAATCAATATTTAGTTAATAATACAATAATTGTTTTTCTACAGTTAATTTAGGCATTCGAGGAACTGAAAAAACGTCTCTCGTGGTTTAGATTATCCGCTTATGCGGCAATACAGTTCCTACTTTAGAAATTCAATTCCTCTTTGCCTCTTCTACGAGGTAAGCGCCAAAAGCTTTCGTTCATGTGCTTATTCTACTTCTTCTATTATTTGAAATTTATGAAGGATTCAAGAGTTAATTTTGGACTAGAACGAATAGCTTTAATTGAAATATCACAGTTAAATAAATTGCAATTATTTACCAAAACTAATACTTATAGACATTCATGAATTCCACTGGTATTCCAGTGAAACTTAAATAGATAAATTAAGCCAAGTACAACTCTAAATAAATTATAAAGTTTGGGGATGAATATGAATGTTTCCCCAACCTTAATTTGTTTTGTTTTATCTATCAGCGTGGCGGACTTATTTTTCAAACTTTAAACGGGGTTAAATGGTTAATGTGATGTGTGGTTAAATGGTCCTGCCTTTGAAGATGTATAATTAAATTTTATAAACAATTTGTCCCATTCAATTTTATCTTGTTGCAACCATGCGAGTCGTTTCAGACATACATAATGAACAAATTTTCAGCTAAAATATTTAAATTTTAATGAAAACAATGCCTTTGAATTGAATTGTGACAACCATTGTATGAACTAATTGATCCTGGAGTTAATTATATTGTAACAGGCTCTCTGTTAAATTTCTGTCAATTAACCCAATATCTTTCAATGAATTATCCAGAATACTGGAGACAGTGTCAAATGACAAGGAACGTTTATTAAGGAAATACTTCCTCCACTGATTGCGCTATAAAATACTCATATATCACCTTAATCAAATGTATCCAGAACAAAATAATCCCTTGGGAGGTGCAGGATAGGAAGATAATAGTAGTGCTTCTTACGTCGAAGCGCTCAACAGTTACTGTGTGGCACCACCATCTATTTTTACACTGGATACCAGTCACGTAGGTGGGCGAAAAACAAGTAAAAAATTAGAAGTGCTTTTTTAGGCAGGTCCTAGTACAGCATCTTTTTTTTTGGAAAAAATAAGAATAAGCAACATGCTATCCGTCTTGAATATATATTTTTACATGTTGAATTTCCAATATTTGCCATTTATGATTAGTAAAACTTTGATGACTCATTGTCAGATGACTTCCTGACTTTGTTTTTGAACGAATAGAAATACTATACATATATGTATATTGTGATTAAAGCTCTTGTTTGGTAAAGCCACTATTGCATTCTTAGAAATTTTCATTAACAAAGCTTTACCCATCCGAAGAGAAATGTTTCGGTTACTTGTAGAACATGGCACGATCTAATATTTTTCTTAGGAAAGTTTCGTTAATAATCATGGAGAAGTGTTAAATTTCCCTTGTTGATGTTCAAATATCCTGTCATGACAATTAAACAGGCCTTTTACGGTTCCGTTAACAATGCAACTAATTTTCACGGTCGTCTAATATCTCCTTCAAGTTGCCCTTAAGGCAAAGGGAAGGGATCTTAACTAGTTATTCACTGACTTCAGAGATAATGGGATCAGGCCATGTCCTCGAAATTGCTTCAATAAATAGTTTGTTGATGATCTAATATCTGAATATTTTCCACTACAATTCGAAACGGGTATTCAGTTATTATAAATAATTTATTTCGCTAATTAGTTTTGTTTGATTACAATGTTAAGTTTATGATTAGTTATTTACTAAAAGGGCAGTTGATTCTATACAAAATTCTTCCATTGTATTGTATATTAGAGTTATTAAAAAGAAAGGTTTGTGCCCTTAATGGGTTATCTAGCGGATAATTTCGCTTTTATAGAACCGCTCATCAGGATAAGTGCTGCGGCCTGTACAAAGACATAAAAGTAAAATAGAAAATAAAGTGAATATTTTAGCTAAAATGTAATAAAATACAAGATTCGATGTGGTAATCTGAGTTTTAAATATTTAATTTCTGGTTTCGGTTTATTTTTATTTAGAGCATTAAAGGAGTTTGGTTAAACGGGTGAATAGAGCAATAGCCCTGGGTAATTCTGATGCGCATTTCACTGGAAGGGTAAATCAGGGTAAATTTATGTAAACGACTTTGCTCCTGCAGACATTGATTTTATATGAACGATATTCACAAAAGAATTCAACTGGGCAGAAGACTAAGTGGAAGAAAACTAATCGAACTTAAAGGCATAAATTAAGTTTTCAAAGTGCCAATGTATAAGTCATCACTGAGAAACTTTCCATATTTTCTGTAAATGACACACATCAGCCGTTTAAAATACGTCTTTGGTTGCAATACTGAAGTGTTTATGCTCCAACACGGACTCGCAATAATTAAATATTTATCAAGAAAAGCTTTTAAATAGTCTATCTTAATCATCTTTATCGGAAGAACGGGTTTTTACCCTTAATTTGTAAATTCATTTTTATAAAAAGAAAATAAGACAGAACCTTGCTATAAACGACACTTTAATGATATAAGTTAAAATGTGGTTTACCGAAAGATCATATTTCTTGTAACACATAGGGCATTTTTTAAAACTCACCATTGGCTTATCGGTAGTGGTAGTGTCATTGACATATTGAATGATTTAGAAAAGGAATGATTGGTAACCGGCGAGTATTGAAAAGTGCCTTTAGACGTTTTATCATCGACTCTTATAAAAATGAAGGGACAGAGATTCTCTGTTATAAAAGATTTTATTTAATTTTGAGGCGATTAATAACAGTGACTTTCTGAATGGTTTTTGATGGTGATTTGCAAAATATTTATTTAAACATCAGAATGTAATATTAAAAAACTTCAACTTCAGAATATCCCAATTGCAAGATTAAAATATCTTCCAATATTCTCGCATTCATCGGTTTAATAATAAATGCCATCAGTTTTTTTTTAAAACAAGTATGTGCTCTTTTCTGCCAAGAAGAAATATTTGTTCAGATTGTGTTCTTTTTACTTTTACTGTGACATATTGAAGTTCTCTTTGATTGACAGGTAAAAATTTCAAATCAAATTAAGTAAGAGTCTTGTATTTTAGAAATTTTATAACAATCTATTCCTTATAGATATAGAACAAAGTTCTATTAATCTGCTTATTAGGCATCCTATATTTCATGTAAAGCGGAATTCCAACACTCATATTATCTTTTCAGCGTACCCAGTAGTAATCTTTATAGTATTAGTTTCTTATTTTTGCTCATTTTACTAGCCGGTTTTGCTCTATTCGATCAATTTGATCTCTCTCCTGTCGTCTGCGTGATTTTACAAATCTTACAATTTCTTGAAGGCCGTAATTTTCTGTTATATCTTTATATTTTATTGCGTTTCTTAATGCTACTTCTTTCATGCTTCTTCAAATTTTTATCTCCATATTTCTCCTACTACTTTTTATTTTTTTATGTTTCTGCCCTTGTTTCTGCTACACACATAAGTATAGACTGAAATTACTTATTTTGGTTGGACATTACGTGCTTCTCGCGCCGGATCGCTCAAAACTCGTCAACTTATTTTTCCAGGTGAAATTTCGAAGGTATTCCGATATTCTAGAGCCTTTATTGGACTGTTTTCGTACCTGTTCTCGGTCGATATTTCTATGTTGAATGTTTACGAGGTTTTTCAAATTTATATAGCAGTCGCTGTCATTAAAATAATATCGCCAGTATAGTATATTATTATATATATATATATACATATGTACCTTATTATCCATTTCAGAATTAGAGTGGACCATCTTTAGACATATATTATATGAATTTAATTATGAAGACTTATACTGTCCCTTTGCCTGATGACTGATAGTATGGTAACTGGTTCTGAAAGCGTGTTATTTACCCTAATTCTAGTTTTGTTGTTCAACATTATTAATTTGCTTGATATCTATTAATTTTATTCTGTCGAATATTTGTGTAGGGTCTACGATGCAAAGGAACAGGGGTTTGTCATGATATAATAACAAAAGGCAGGATATTGGGCAGGGTGGATCCATAAATTTAAGGAAATCACTATTTTTGTGACGCAGAGAAAACCGACTTTTGAGATGTTCAGGTATGTCTTGAGCTTTATTTATTGTTCTGTTTTCCGTATGGTTTTCAACGTTTATTCTTTTAATCAGTTTAATTTATTGAGGGTTGTGTAATATCAGAGATTGTTCAGTTCTGTGTATTGAACCATCGTATTAGTTCATATTTTTCTCATGATTTAATATATATATATATGTATGTGTGTGTGTTTTGACAACAAAAAAAAAAACAAGAAAACAATGTTGTACCCTATTCAAAACTATTCTACGCTCTATTCTATCTACATTTTGCCAGAATATGCTCAATATCTTAACGTGTTTCTCGCACCAGAGCGCTCTTAAAATTTCAGAAGAGGCTTTGTAAACCTTGTCCGAGTATTTTCGAATAGTAAAAATGAACCTTATTCTGCAAAAAAAATATCAATTATAACGTTCTAACTGTAATCCACGTATTTTTATTGAAACGAATCACAAACAATTCAATTTCACGTTAAATTCTCACTTTGTTACAGTTACTACCATTGAAAATTAACAGAACATTCTTTTTCAAACTTTATTGCGTAAAGGGAACCGATTTTGGAATGCAAAGTATCTTACCTTTTCGTTTATTGTATCATACGGGTTTGCAATATTTCAAGGAGTTCTCAATAAGTTGTCGTAGGATGAAAATGTCATCTAAGGTACATTTATTTTTCCGATAGCTTTACTGTTCTTCTCTGACTTCTACATGTTCTGTTATTTTTTTGTGATACTATTTTGATTAAAAATTGATGAAAGCTTCAAAACGAAATAAAGTTAGAGAATCTCAATTTAGAATAAGATTTTTTTTATTATTATTGGATAAATATTTAATTTGAAAAATGTATTTTTTATTGATTACTCAGTTGCTCAAGCCTGCCGACGATTGGAAAACAAACAGCAAACAAATGTAAAGTAATAAAATCATTTCGAAATAACTTTTTCCAAATGAAAAGTTTGAAACAAATTGCTTCGAAAAAGTAACTATTAATTCATTTCGTTTCAATTAAAATCTAATTAAACAAAATTATTGAGGTGTCTATCTTAATTACTTTTTAACAAAACGTTTTGTGTACATTTTTTAAGAATAATCAAGAATTGATCAGTAAAATTTATACTTAATTGTAAGATATTTTTTTTACAGTGGCAAATTCGCAATCCGTTCCTAATGTTTTCAGATTTTGCTGGTCTTCGACCATTCCTTAAGTATAATTAACGTGGTTCATTTAAGTTGAGATGGAGTTTATTTTAGATGCTGGTATATACATGTAAATGTATGCATATCGCACAGTATTGTTGAAATCAGGTTCATGAAAATTTAAAAGTAACATAACTTGATAATGAAAGTGTACAATCACAATTTCTTTTCCTGTTTAAAATAGGGGAACAACTGGGTATTTCGGGTTGTAATGGACTCTGAACTTTGAATGGTACTAAGACACAGACATGCAAATTTTGAAATGATTACAACGACAAGACGACGAATAATTGAATAAGAAGTTTCAAACTAACACTTAACAATTAAAGTCTCACGAAGATGAAAGGTGTTTTTATTGTACAATCCTGGTTTAATTAATTAATTTAGAATCTGATTAGAGCAGCCACTTGTTACATTAGAAAGCGATTACGACGGGCAGTTTCAATAATAAATGTTGGTAAATTTAAAGTCCTTTGGTAATTTGTCTTCCTTAGCAAAATGACGGTTGCCGTACGGGCTTACGGCATTTAGAATCACGTTCATTAAAATAAGTGCTTGGATAAATGTGTTAAACTGTGAATTTTAATGCCTTCGTAGTTTGAACGTAACATTTGTAAGTAACAGGTAGGTAAAGTGGTGAAACGATAAAAGTGCGTTAACGTCTTCTCGCAGTTCCCAAGTAAATTCTCAGTGAATTTAATTTCTGAGTTCAACCGATAGTTAAATTACCATCGAATGTTATAAAACGTAATGTTATCGATCGATTGTTTTTCATCTAGAAACCAAACATGAGGAGAATTGAATCGGTTTTATGGGGCAGTAAAATTGAATAAAAGACGAACCGGAGATCTACGAAAGTAGACTGTGCTTGTGTGCGTGATTTGTGTTATATTGTTGTTTGTTTGTTTGTTTCTTTCGAGTTCTCTAAATGGACCCGATTTTGGTCTATCGTTTATATCGCAATAGCGATTCGAAGATGGGACCCAACAATCCTAAAAGCATGGAAACGGGTTTTAGACACGGTCCGTTGACACCAACGAGATTTTTCAATCGATAGGGTTTTCATATATTTGATTTTTACTGATTTTGGAGGTAACCCTTTCATATGATATTTAAATAGTTTAAATGAAACTATATGTGTACATATTCCCAAACAATGGCGCCTCTAACTTAAAGTTTCCATGGCATCATATTCGCTAAGCTAACCGTATCAAGAAAATATAAAACTCGTTCGGAAATATGAATATTTATCACACATCCCTCGTAGTTTAAAAGCACGAAAAGCGAAAGTGAGTTTCTTACCTGAAAAATAGTTTGTTTTTTGAGATTGGACAGGTAATATATCAGAAATCCCGAACAATTTATCAATACCAAGCCAAATTACGATAACCATCACTTCTGTATCATGTCGGTGTTGAATTTCCCACCGGATAAGTTCACTCGCCAACAATCGTTAATTTCCTGGCATTTTGAAGGTGAAATGCATTTGGAACTTTCCCTTGTTTTACGAAATTAGCGTCGCGTAAAGATCTTTAGAAAGTTCGTTAAACTTAGCGATGAGATCTCCTTTACCGAGCTGTTTGCAATAAATAGAAGCTTCGGTAATATTATAGTTTCGAAAGTTTTAAAAACAATCTGAAATTTTCACGGAAATAAAACACGATAGGAACTTTGTCCGTTAAGAACTATGTACATTGAGTGTAACTTTTATACTCCAAGGTGCCGTGTCTTGAAGTTATTCCACTGTAATATCAATATTGACACCCAAACTTCATTTTGAAAAATTTAAAGTTAATAATCTGGATATCATATTTAGAATTTTATTGAAAAATCCAAGTTTTTCTTGTAATAATCACATTGCTATTATTAGCTTAAAAACATAACTCATAAACCAATTTGGTTCGAGTTGTTTACCGAAACTATTTACAAAGAGATTTCTTGAAAGAGAAAAGCTTATTGAGCTTTAGTGCTTTTGAAAAGCAGCGAACTTATTGCAAGAGATGATTTAGTGAAATTTTAAAATTGAGAAGAGCCTTGAAAACTTTACGAAACTCTCCTTTTTTTAAAATCAGAAAGAATTATACAAAATCAATTGACTTTGGGTTTGGTCTGGTGACGAATGATATTCAGTCAGCGTCCTTTCAATTATTATGGAAGTTGTTCCAGAAAATTAACTAAGTACTGACTTAATATTATCGGATTTCAAAAGTTCAAGGTTCTTGCTACGAGCGCTGCATATGATAGACGTTAAAATTTTTATTAAATAGTCGTCACCATAAAAAATCCAGAGAATATCGAACTTTTTTTCGACTGCAAATAAATCGAAACGATTTGTTATTCGAGCCGCAAAACTCAATTATACCCTACCGTGTATAAACTGAATAAGTCATAAGGCGTCGCGGTGAGGCAAGTTACAAATATAACGCTTTCCGGTTTGGGGGGGAAGTATCAAAAATAAACTGTCAAGAAGGAAGTCATGGAAAAAATTTAAAAAAATATCAGCAGGAGATTTTCAGGAAATACTTCTTCATGACAGACAAAGAAAATGGGTGCTTCAAATAATTAATTCCTCTTTAACAATGGAAAAATAAATTGGATAATCCTATTTTTAACTCACAAGTGGCAATTGATATAATTGGAAATCTGTCATGGAATGAAACAATTTAAATGGATTATGGTAATGTCGGCTATTTCTACATACACGCATGCATACACAACTTGCAAATTCATGATAGGTATACCTTTTTTCATTTTCTTTTAAAATCATTTTGATACTCAAAAATTGATGTTTTCAAATTTCAATTGCTACATTCTCGTTAATAGAATTGACGCAGGCAAAGGCAAGGTAAAACAAACATAATTCGACCATCGAAAATGAACTTTTTTCAAATCTCATAAACTCCATCCATATAATGAAGTTTTAAAGGAACCAAAGACATGACAATCGTTTGCAACGATGTTAGGAAGAATAAGGAGGATACAGTTATCATTAAAACTTGAAATTTTAGATGTACCTACGCTATTAGTGCACGTGCAGTATGTGGCTGTGCGTTGCCGTGATGCGAAAGAATACCATTCCTCAAAGAAGCTTTCTTTTGATTTTATATGGCAGACTTGAGACGCTTCTTAAGAAATTCTGGGTATATAAAATGCTCGTTCACTTGCTCTGGAACATGTAAAACAAGATTTTGTGCTAACGAGCCAGTCTCTTGCTCTTTCGTTTGATATGTATGTACCTTTAGAATTTCAACAAAATTAAAATTTAATTTGATATTCTCTATCACTCTTTATTGTTTGCTTAGTTGGAGTTGATGTAAATCTAAACTAAAGTAGACACAGATAAGAAATTGTAATTTTCGTATCCATATTTATAATAGTGGCTGAGAAAATCACCTGTTTCCTGAAAAAAAAATTGTACGACTTGTGACTGAAAAAGTGTTCCCTATTTAAATGACGATGTAGAAAATTCAATTAACCACTTTTTTATGACGTATCTACTAGTCTAGAAGTAAGTAAGTAAGTCTACTATTACACCAAAGGCATCTGGTAACCAACACTCCATAAATAAAAGTTTGCTTGCATTGTAGTTCGGAAATATAGGATTATTAAAATTGGAAAAGCGACCTCACGTTTGGTACCACCTCGAATATTTACCTAACTTTCAGAGAGATCTTCATATTAACAATATTTGGTTTAAAAATATTTTTAAAAAGTTAAGATCATTTAGCATTTCTTGCTCCTTAGATTTAACTATGTGGGAGCTCCCAATGAGTATTTTGTCGGGACAAAAAACAATAGAACCTATGATGCATACTACAATGCTGCGCTAAAAGCTTCTGATGAATAAAATATTTTCTTAAAAATTGTATTAAAGTTAAAAATTTCACAAAAGAAAATATCTTAACAAAATTTTTCATAAAAATTTCTGATACTTATCATCTAAAAAGGTATAGTATAATATCCCATTGACAATATTGACTAAATTTGTGTTGTGTCCATTAAAAGTTGCGTTCTTTTTGTAGCGTTATAAATTATTCAAATGTCAAAATTTGGCGTTGTTTAAACGACCCTTGAGAAGAAAATTTCACGCGAGGTTCCTAAAAGCTATTTCGGGATCCTTCGCAACGCGTATTCGAGATTACAGGGAATCAAGTGATCAACTAGAAAATTTAATATTTAATATCGGAAGACGCTCCCCTTTGATGGGATCCATTAGTTTCATTAGATTCTACAGGTAGCGAAAGGTTCATTAATATTTTGTTTTTACTGAATTATCTCTGTATGGCCCTTGGCGGAAAAATAGACAACAATAATATTCGTTTGTGGGTCTTTAAAGGTAGAATTTCGCATAATGATTTATTAATTAGATGGAGATCCATTAAAATTCTCTAGAAAGAGATGGTGCACGTTCGACAGAGAATTTATAATTAATGAAAGTCAAGTTAACGCGTTATCACTTTTAGGTATAGATCGGTCATCACTTCGAATTAATATTTAAAAAAAGTTTAGTTTTCCGCTACAAAAGTTTTAGCACTCCTTTAATTACGAACAGTAAATTTGTTTAACAGAAACAGGAATATTGATCGTTCTGCTTCGAATGTCCTAAAATTGATTTCGCGTTCAAATTTGCTCATTCTACATTTTTTTTTATTAAACTACTACGATATTTTTCAACGATAGAAATCTTTCAAGTGATTCAAGATTGTTTTTGTTCGCAGTACGTTTTTATTGTTTCACCGGAAGTATTCACTGTAAATATCTAGATAAAACAGTAATAAAAGTGGTGCATTTCGCTCGTTAAATTTACACATAAATTGTGAACATAAACGATTCGATTACAAAAAGCTCTGCTTTCCGTTACACGGCCGAAACCCCACTGATATTGGAATGAATTATTAAATATTGGCATGGAAGTTTGTCGACTTAAGCGTTTTTATTTTTTTTTGCCTGTTTGCGTAGGAAAAATCATAGAAGTGTTGTCTCTATGCTTCTTTTAAACCGATTAATATGGAAGCAATTACTTCAGTTAGAAAATGTACAATTAATTTTTCTGGAAAAATTGTGTATTTTTCGCTCAACGACCTCTGACACGTTCCCTTTTATCGTTCGAAATTAGTGACTGTCAGCGCTAGTCTGCAATATAAAATGCCTCAATAACTTTCAGCAAATATTTTCTGCAACAATTGGTCTCGTTTCCGCATGCCAGAATATTACTGAACACAACTCAATAGAGTACGATGCCACCCCCTCAATCCTACAGCTTAGATAACATTTTAAAATTGACTCTTTAAAAACTGTATCATTTGAGAAAGGAAAAATGTATCAATTTCAAAGTCCCAATCTGGATTTTCGAATTTTTATTCGCTTCTATTAAACATTATCGGATCGTTAAAACTTACTTGTCCCAAGCGCTGTTAAATGAATTCCCGCCGGCAGCTCGTTAATCGGTAGTGTGAAAAGCTTTAAAATTTTCCAGCTAAATTTCCCCAACGAACGAGGTCTTTGTTGTTCAATGGCAATCTTTCCGGTTATTGAGAAATTTATTTATGCGAATTTCGTATGGATTATTCTTATTAATTTCTATACAGTAAATCCGCAAAGTTAACCATCGCATTATCCTTTGGGGTTTCACAATTCAAACAACGTACAAATTGCTGCGATTGTATATTAAGGAAACCAATAAGGGATTTAAAGCCTAATGCTTTATAGTTGCACGCCTGTTCGCTTCCTTGGGTCAGCACTTCTAGTTTTAAAATGTGAGACATGATATATTGCAAAGCAAGTTTAACTGCAAAATGTTTCAAAACTCCTTTTCTTGATCTATCCGACGGTGTTTTTATTTTTAATTTACTAAAAGGTTTCATCATTAATTTTTAGAAGAAATACATCTTAAAAGTCATCTGAATAAACTCTTAAAAGCTAACTATTTTAAATAACATGTTTAAGCTGCAATAAATATACTAATTTTTTATTAAAAATGGTACAAAACCCTTTAAAGCGATATTTCTTTAGTTTTCCTAACGAATCAGACGATTTTTCGTGTTAACGCAATTTTCAAAATCGAAATTTTCAGATCGCCAACAAACTTTCATTAAAGTACCATGATGTTATTGATTAAATGGGGTCTCTAAATGAAAAAATAAATACCTGTAATTATTATGATCTGTTGTACCGGACCGTATAACTGAAGGATTTTTAATTATTCCATAATAGCAAAATTTTAGTTTAATAACAACGCTTTTAAATGGAAAAATTTTTACCTCGTCAATTGTTCATTCCGGATATATGTAATTTGTGCTTTTCAAAACCTACTTCCCACAGTGATCGAATTTTGTTTATAATTGTTTAGCAAGTTGTTGCAATATTATTAGTATTGGTTTAGTGAATTGTATTATGTTTATTACCCGCTATTGATAACTTTCAAATCCATATATGGAGAATAACATTTAAATAATGAATGTCTACATTGAGTATACTTTACTCTCAACATTTTTCTTTTACTTACTATTCAACAATTCTAGATTGAAGTTTTTGCCAGCCTTAGAGGTTTTCAAGCATTTGTTTCCTCAAATCTTTTAAATATATATTTTTGGATAGCACGACACGCAATGTGATCCGAGACCGAATAAATGTGCCCTAGAGACTCCATATTTTTATCCATTGCGAGTAATTGTTCAGTCCTTTCTAGTCAAACAATCAAGGCTCTCTTGGTAGATGGATTCCCAGGGCATCTATTTTAACACTGCCCTATTTTCAGACCTGGGTACTTTATCTAGTTCCAGTGGTTTGGTCTGTTTCGCCTTCTCTGAAAGTGGTAGGATGTAGATTCCTTAAAAATTGTCTATGCTAATCACTTATTTATCGAGGACAATAAAATAAGATGTAAATTTATTCCTTCTACATATCAGATCTTGATCAGTCGTATAATCCAAATATCATCGTTTTCAATGCAAAATCATCAACTCCAAATTTTTTGAAAAATTACTTTTCTGTATTTTCGGTAAGAAATTTCCGAGATACACATTTTCTGAGTTTGATACGAGCGAAATTCAGCTAGTTTAGCTCAAAAAGTTGCCATATAAAAATGACATTTAATGCATCATTTACCTACATCTAAAATATTTTTTTGGTCTCCTGTAAAATTTAAAAAAATTGAGTTAGGTGTTTTTGTATTTAGAACGACGATATTTTGCATATTATATTTGAAAAAAGTATATCCAAATAAAAAGGTTCACTCTTGTATGTACGAGAGCTTTTGCCAAAGCGCTAAATAATGTAGAAAAAACACGAATTAATAGAATTCAAACGGATTGAATTGTTGTTAAAAATGTACTTTTTTATATGGTTTGTATTTGACACAAAAGTTAATATATAATAATAGAAAAATTTACGAGAATTATAGGTTTAAAATTCAATACCATCGCTTAGCAGTTTATTTTGGAAATATTCCAACAACCCTCGTATAAAAAGTTACAGTGTCAAGTGCCCTTCTATTATATGCAGATTATAATTTATACTATATTATTTCAGTTTCGTGGCTTTAACATTTACACCGCCCGAGTCATGATTTTAATGACAAATTCATGTATAGATTTAAACCTCCAATATCCTCATAATCAGTCGACCGTTATGCGATACCATGTTTGTAACATGGTCATAAACTAAATTTCCTATTGCATGAACGTTGCGGAATAAATATTTTCGACGTTTTTGATACATATTGTTAACAATGCTCAAATTGGAATTGAACAATTCTAAATCACTGCCTTTCGTTCCGAAGATATATTCTGGTTAAACTAATAGGGATGTAACGAACTGACCATCGGAGCGACCGAAGAGGAAGGAAACTAAATTTCCTAGACTAACAAGCTTATTTTTAATTGGATAGATTAGTTTGTTCATTACACTTCCTCAATTATTGACGTGGCAAACAAGTGCCGTAAATAAATTAAGAGACCATTTCAAGGGAAAGTTTAATCATTATTTACGCAACTACTAGCGATTTTGATAGAATTAGACCCGTTCACAATAATAAATCATAAATTAACAAAATAATCAAATTGAAAAGTATGTAATTTAGTATATTGTTACTCACGAATGTCATATTGATCTAATTTAATACATTGAGCTATAAATAGATCAAAGGGTCGTCAGTATTTCATCAAACTGTTGTTAGCGTTTACCTGTAAGGAATACACCATTAAAGGTACCTATCGCAAATTGATTCCATTTATTTGGCATAGAATATACATGGGGAAACGACAAATATTCGGGCAGTAAACAGGTTTCAATTCATGAATTTACGTCCAAGAATCGCGTGTCAACTTGTACTGGTTGCTCATAAATTTGACTAATGATAATTTATAACGTTGCTCTCGAAACGGAATCAGTGTTGTAGACACACATTTCAAAGCACGTAAATAAGACATAAATCGTAACGTAAATAAAATGAGCGTTTCGCATTATAAACGAAAATTTTACATGCGAAATGACTAAAGTAACTTTGAAGTGGATGTTTAAAAGGGAAATCATTAATTTTACAGAGTTGTATGTGCGTGATGACGTTTCACCGCATTCGATTTAATACAAAACAACTTCCATGAAGAATTTAACCTATCTGCCCGTTCATAAAACACACAGCTTTTAGACGTTCTAATGTGAATATGAGCTTGTATTTCTTCTTCTGTAAACAATCTGACAATAGAAACGTGAGATGTAAACACTTATTATTGGAACAATTTATATGGAGATTTTTCAGTACTGAACATGCAGAATTTCAATATTGGCGTGAAAAATGAGACTAATGGCATGAAAAATTGAAAAAGAAGCTAAAGCAAGCAATAAGTCCAGAGAATAGGCCTGGAACTATTCAATTAAGATGTAACATAAGGATGAAAAACATTTAACATTTAAATAAATTGTACATTACCAGGTGAAATGACTTCTTACAGCACAAGTACAGGTGTTCATCAAGAGGAATTTTTCCTTGAAAAGTTTCCATGAAATTAATTGAGCGGTTTTTCTTCGTAATTACCAATTAGTTCATTAAAATGTTCGGTTCTTCACATTAACTGAAAGAGTATTTGTGAATCCAATATGAATTTTCATATGACTAACAGTAGCTTGATCAGGTTAAATCTGGATTTTCATTTGACTTTGAATGCATGCAACAAACTTGAACTTGATATTTTTAGTACTTAAATTATACCTATAACTTTTTTTTAATTCCGGTGCTACTAGAGGAAAACCGAAATATGAATTTCCTCTATGAAAGGCCTTCACCTAGTAACTTTTTTCGAACTTATTGCCTCTTTTGGGATGGAGAATTTAAAATCAAAATTTAGTATTTTTTAAAAACAGAAACCTCCTGAATGAATAACCTTCAGGGAAGCTTTCTGAAGGCTACAGCGGGAAGTATGAAAACCACACCGACCAAGGCGCTGGAAATTGCACTCAGTATGTCACCTCTAGGTATTTAACCCCGCGGCTTTTTCACTGGTGATAGTGTACAAAGTGGCTTAACAAGGGGAACAAAAATGCATGCATGAATTACATCGAACTTGGATTTTAAATAAGACATACACTAATACGAGATAAAATTAATAATATTCAATAGAAACCTAGTGGACAGTTTTGTTAGGGCGAATACAGTCAAGAAACCGATTAGACAGATCACATAGTGGTCGTAAAAAGCTTTAAATATGTCAAGAAGCTTGCACTCCAGATCTGAAAGAATGCAAATGTGACCCAAATCCTGCGGCTGGTCATTTAATAGTCTTGAATTCTGAAATCATAATTAAAGAGTAGTTTCTTGCGGAAAATTCAAAGCAGAATATCAAACGGTATTGAAAAAGAACCAATTTCCAATCGACATATCAACACATGCACCTGAAAAAATTTAATTAACAACTACATAATTTTATAGGAATTTTCAGATCGTAAACTTCAGGATGGAATTATCCAAATGCAAGACCCGATATTTCCGTCATGAAAATCTGATATTAAATTACGAGACGGTTCGAAAGCTTTTTAATAAATTTCTGAAAGACGCAAAAAAAACCTTAAGACTTTTTTTATCGTTGGTAATAAAAATTCAAAAAAGAAGATTCTCGGTGAAATTCATGGAGATTGGGAGGGCGCGTTGCCAATACGTGCTACTAAATTGGAATTTAAGCGGGAACCTTATTTATAGTCGAACCTTTAGATTTCCCTATAATTTATGCCACGTATCTTCCATTTAACTAAATGAACAAAAAACCGTTATTGAAATGTATTTTGTTAAGCGTGAAAAGGGGTGTGGAAAGAAAACGGGTGAAACTTAAGGACGAGCGGGAAAACGTCGTCAACCGTCCAAGATGTAAGAATTTCAAAAATCATTTTACTCATATTTAATAAAGTCTTATTAGTCTTCATTCAGGCAAGAGTTTCAAGACTTAAAAGTTAAGAAGAAAACAATATTAAAGGGGTATATACCCTTACCCTTACCTTACCTCACTAATTTACATTTAAATACTTTCGCTTCACTAATTTTCATCGTCAAAATGTGAAATTGAAAATTCATTTTACATTTTATAGTATAATTTATCTGTTTTAATGTAGGTAATAAAATGTATTAATGGTTAAAGCTATTGCACTTCATTTCCTCTAAATAAATCTTGCTTATTTTTTATTAATAATTGCTGCTTCAATTGCTACACCTTTTTTATTTTTCACTTCTATTATGTTTTTTTTTATTTGATTTTTTCACACAAAAAACACTGGTCCAATTTACGTTTAATCATTTTAAAGTTGTAACTGAATAGGTGTGTGTGTATGCGTGTATGTGTGTGTATGCGTGTGTGTGTGTACATGAACAGTTGCGTGGAAAAATGCCGCAGTATTACCAGAAAATTGGGGAAAAACTATTTTTCTTTATTTGGCTTTGCGTTTTTCGAATAATTTCACATATATCTTTCTACGCGGTCAGGGCTTTATAAATGGGACCGCATGTTTGGATGAAAGGCTTATTTTGAAACAAAATATTTATAGTTTTTCCAGGAATTTTTCAGGATTTATTAGGACAAAAACTGTACCGTATGTGCGTGTTATAGACGGTAAATTTCTACAAATTGATTTTTGCAATTTACGCTAAACGGCAATCTAATAATTATTAATTGGCATGTTTGAAAATATTATTCATTCCAGATACTTTGTTGTTAATTTATACATATTTATATTATGTTTCTGTTCATTTAATAATCTCAAGTTGCTATGGACTTAAAAATTATAATATAAATTTATAGTTTGTTAAAAACATGTTATTCATTGTCAATCACTTACATAAAGATCGCACAACAACGCACTGTCAATAGAAGTAGATAATTCATTTTTTGTCATTTGACTAAGGGTTGATAAGAAACATAAAGATGCTATTCTACAAATTTTCGTTGTCAGTTTTGCATAATTTGGAAAGACTGGCTAAAATGATTAACACAAGTCGTCGTGGAAAACATTATTAGTAACCACTACACTAATTTCACTATATGTTTAAAAATGAAAAAAAAAATAACGAAAATTGTATGTCGCTTACGCTGGTCTCGGAAGTGGATAATGAAGAAAAGGAGGCAACCTCCCATGTGAATCTTTTCCGAGAACCATAGCTAGAAGACTCGTGCAATTACTTGCGTATAAATATAGACATGTACCATAAATTGTTAATACTCCTAAATCGATAAATAAAAAATTCAGCCTTCTCCACAGACTCACCACATCGCTAAGGTTTTCGAAAAAGATTGAAACTTTTAAATTTTTGTCGATTCCATTTCTATCGAGTTATGGGCACAAGGACATCTAAACATAATAATTATTATTATAACAAATGCATTTCTTTTGTTAATTGTTATTTTTGGTATTTTGTGCTAAATCGTATAATTTGAAATCCTTGTTCCTGAACAAGCTTTACAGAGCTTGAGACCACATTGAACACAAACTTTCCTGGTATCAGTTTAGTTTATGTTCTACACTCATAACTCATTATTAATAAAATTCAAAATTTTGCTTTAAATAGATCTTACACATTTGCTCTATTAACCTTGTGCATTACTCCTTCACAATCATGTTGTAATATATGAGTTTTCATTATGTTCGTGTAATAATATGCAAAGTTTACGCAACCCTCGTTATCAGACAAAAATTGAAAACACTAATTATAAGTAATATATACAAATAAAAGTGGATATGATGGCAACATGATTTCGTATGTCAGTCATAATTGCTTCGAAATTTGACTTGACTAAAAATTGATTTCACTTGAACGGGCCTCGTACAACGAAAGTCAAAGAAAAACATATTCATTCGTTCGACTCATGTGTTATATACACATGTACATATTGTTCATTATTTAAATGTTGTCCGTTACGTCAGCACTGGATGAACGTATCTGAGACCTACTATTTTTCGACTGTGTTCATAACGGATGTAGAAAGTGATTTCATTTATCATTGGCATGTACATCGTCTGGTGAGATACATGCCAATGATGATTGATGACATAACGGACAGCATACTAAAAATGAATTATACCTGTAGAGAGTATGTAATAATATACTTCTATATCATTTCATTACTCGATTTTATCAGATTAAACTTTTTTTTAATAACTTAAATCAAAATAACCTATTTTAGGGGATTTTGACCCTGCTGAAACAGAAAATGTAAACTAATAAATTCTACCACGTCTGGTTATTCAGTTATTTCGAGTGTTCCATTCAAAGTTATACAATCGAACAACTTTCAAACTTAGCCAGAAATATTGTTAATAAAACATGTTTTATATGGAACGAAAATGCTTTTTGCATTATCACCGTTCCAGTTTAAGGGCATCTTTAACCCAGTTAATCCTGAAGTAAGAAATTCAAAAATGCAATTTTATTTCATGAAACATAAATATTAAGTTAGATCATCGCGGCAGACAGTCAAAACAAGCATCCTATATGTAGGACGTTAAGAGTATGTAGGTTCAGTTCGAACGAAGATCAATTTAATTCTTTTTAATGGCAGCCCTGCATTTTTTATACATTTAAATTCTTTAGTAAAATGGAACATTTTTTTTTCTTAACTCATAATCCTATTAGAAATAATTGTTATTAAGTTCGAAAATAATCTTTTTTCTTATGATGTTTGAGTATATTTTAAGATCTAGATACCTACCTATATGAAAAATGTTAAAATTCGTCCAATTAGAAAAATCATATCGCTTAGTATTATTAAACTAAAAGAAAATTATAACAAAGTTGAAAAAAAATATGGTGAGAAAGTTTTTTTGAGATATTAAACGCAGAGACAAAACAGTGATGGTAGTTTAAGCAAATTTTAATACATACTTCATTGCCAGGTTCCACAGCAACACATCTAACCCAAACTAAATGGCCAGTTAATTACTCTGTATAGTTCGGAGTGCCATTTGGGTTTCGCATTGTGGGAGCTTTCTTTATAATCTTTGCCAATTGATTTTGTGAAATCCGAAGGCTTGTAGTAGCAATTTTGTTTATATACGGGGTGTTCTAGAATTATATCAACAAATTTTTATAGAGAGGTAGAGGAGATGAAGACAAACAATTTGTGTTTGTTAATAAACATAGATCTGAAAATACTTGGCTTTCAATTTACAGCCTTTCATTTCTTATTTTTATTTGCGGTTTTGGCACTAGAACAAATACATGACTTAATACAAAATGAATATTAATGACCATATAAGTCACGTATTTATTTATTATATATTATTAATTAATCCCTTCTGCTCCGAGTTAATTGTAAAAAATTGTTCATAAAATAATTATTTAATTGTTTTTAGAAAAACTTTGTTTTATTGTTTATTTTATACCATAGGTAATTAAAATTATATTCACGCTCGGCTAAGTTTAGTCACATGACGAATTACACTCGTCATTTAACGGGAAAGGGATAAATAATATATAAATTAATATACATAGAATAAATAGAAAATACAGTACAACTTCCACAACTCTAATACCCAAGGGACGGGGAAATTAGTTCGAGTTATAGAAATTCGACTTATAGAGACTAAAATACATGTAAAATCAATAGGAAAGGCAACGGACCAAGGGACCAAAATTTCGAATTATAGATAAATTCGTAGAAGTTCGAATTCTGTAGATAAAAAATATTTTATAACAAGTGTTCAAAATTTCGACCATTCGCTTCAATACAGAGAGTAGAGAAATTAGAAGTTATTTTTTGTTTTGAAAACAGTTACTTGGGCGACAAAATGTTATGAGTCTTTTTTTACTAACAATTAGTGGAATATTAAAATAAAGTATTCGTATGAAAGTCAGTCGCGTAGACGTATTTTTTTCGTTAAAAATAAAATATCATTGCATGACCGCACTAGCGCTACTGATTTATGTGGAAGTGTTCCATCTACTACAGAAATTGTACATTTATCCCACCATAGCGTGTCCCAAATTTCGTATTCGTATTTCAAAATATTCTTAAAATATTTAAAAAAATAAAAAACTAAACACTCTGTATCTTGAAAGTGAAGCATTTCGGATCTATGTTTATTAGACAAAAAAAGTTTGTTTTTATGTCTCCTACTTGTCCTGTCGATATGTTTCTGGGACACCCTGTATACTCGCATATGGAACAATGGCATTTTCATGCTTAAAATGTTTTGATTATCAGTGCCAGGAGTCCTGTTGTACTCGACAATATCTAAGGTTTAAAATCATTAAGAATATGAACGCTATTCACCTTATAAAGGATACATTAACTTATATTTTCTTACGTTTTCCATAATCATAGTTTGAATATGATTAAAATGTTTGGATGTCTAATAGTTTCTGATCAATTTGATCAGTCAATAAATCACAATTTAAACACGTCGTTTAATTAAGTTTGACGTGAGATTTCGTGAAACTTTTAATTGCATAATGACTAAAATGTCCTTACTTAACTGGCTTTTCGAGTTTATATTTTTCAATTCAGAAGCCAGATAATTTTTCATTATTACAACTTTTGCTTGGACGTTTTCCATTAATTTTCCAAATTAACTTTAGAATAAACAACTTTTACCAATGGAACAACCGAAGCAATATATTTAGTTTCCATGGTCAAGATTTTTTACAACGTACATTTTTCTTATTACTGATAGAAATCTTGAAGGACATTTCCTAATGGCGAACACACATTATCAAAAGTAAATTAACAGAGGGTGTATTGGATGTAAATGGTTTTTGTGTGCGAAAATTCAAGTCTAAAAACCAGTGCAAATATTTATCATTGCCTATGTTTACTGAAACTTAGCTTCTAGGTCACGAGATAAGACTTTTATAAAATAAATCGTCTGTTTGTTGTAGTTTAACATTCCGAATTTCTTTTACATGTTAGGGTAATTTATTTCAACTACTTCTTTTTCGA
Source organism: Hypothenemus hampei (assembly GCA_013372445.1). Lineage (NCBI taxonomy): Eukaryota > Metazoa > Arthropoda > Insecta > Coleoptera > Curculionidae > Hypothenemus > Hypothenemus hampei. The sequence continues at coordinate 386,213 of JABRWK010000040.1, forward strand.
TATTCCTCACATTTCTGGGTTTATGACAAAAAAAATTCATAAAAATTAAAATTTCGTAGGTATATGATACAAAATAAAAATTCAATTTTTTTGTTCATTTTACAATTTTCTTAAGTCATTTTGAAACAGTTTTTAGGATTTATGATGTCTCAATGATTTCTAATAGGATCATCCTACATAACCCAAAGATCATTCGATTGAGTTAAGGTCCGGGGGCTGAGAAGGCCATTTACTTCACTACAAAACTCGTTGTTTGTTCTTCTTTCATTGGTTCTTTTCGTTTTCTTAGTTCGCAGGGTTTTTAGGGTCCTAATTGTTATTTGCACATCACACTACTCAATCAAATAATTTTTATTTGTTCTTTTTTCAATTTATCAATTTCTATGAAGTCGATCTTGAAATTTTGGTTTTTCCATTTGAATATCGACTCGATAATCTACGAAATGTAAAGATAACATGATATGCAATCGTATGTTAGTTTTGCAACCTTTTTTGTTTTACATTAAATGTAAAAATTTTGCACTCTTAATTGTGCCTTATTTACATCATCATAGTGAAAAAAAAACAAATCGTTTTCTGATAAAAATAAACGTTTGAAGGAGTCATTAAATCCAGGCGAAATACACGATGGAAACTCTATTGATTCATGCTAATTGACTATCAAACAGAAAAATGATACGAATATTTATATTGAAGGACAGGATATCGTCGATAGATAGAGGAAAACTCGATTTGAGTGACAACATGATATTTAATGGGTAAAATTCCTTTGACTTTGATAAATAACAATTTTGCCGTTAATGGAAAGAAAATAAAAATGATCCTGGTTGTTCTGAAAAATGAGCTTCGACATGATTTAATGAATTACGACACACAGTTTCACTGTTATTGTAATTATTTTCGTTACAATAAATTTTCATACATTATTAAAACTGGAGTTGACCCCGAACTGTGGTGTAACAAAATAATTTATAATCGTCATATGCAGAAACCACAAATTTCAAAAACGGAGTGAAAATGAGGATCTGGAATATTGAACATGTCATAATTACATTATATTTCAAATTATTTAAAATAGTTTCATAATTTCTATATACGGACAGATAAAAATAACCAGAGAAGATATAAGTTCTGCAGCTGGGTTCTGTCATTCATGAATAATTTAAAAGCGATAGGCGATTTGCAATTACAAATGTTTTTAATTAATTTAAGCTCTAATTTTTTAACACTGCCCTCCTTTCAGTTCTAGCTGTTTCGATCAGATACGCTACTCCCCTTGTATCTTATTACCTAGATATACCACTTTCAACGTTCTTTGGGAGTGTAGACGTAATATCCTAAACCCTGCCTATCATTATTTCCTACTCCATACAACACCGGATTTACCGGAATTCGTATTTTAGTTCCAAATGCAAAATTCCAATTCCATTTCAAATTTCCGTAGGCTAGACGGTTGTATCACGAAGTGATCCTTTGCATGCCAACAATTAATTATTGTTAGTTAGATACTGTTCTCGATGCTCCTGACTATATACCATCATTTTTGACAGAGAATGTTCCATAGTTCTATTAAATCGTTCGACCATACAATCTGACTGAAGATGAAGAGGTTTTGTTCGAGTTTTTTCAATGCCAAGTACTTCCATCACCCTCCTAAGGTTTTCCGACTCAATCATAACCATTTAGAGGCCACAGTAGCTCTGCCTTATATTTTGAATTTGATATTGCTGTTGAATAATTTTCTTCAAATTCCAACATTGTCTCCTAAACCTGCTATTTCATTAAAAGTTTTAATATCGTAAAAACAATTACAACTTTGCCAGGAATAGTGAGAGATAGTGGTCCAGAATCCCTTCAAGTTTCAAAGTTCAAGTATCAACTATTTTTTTGTAGCCCAATTAGTGATCCACTGCAGTCCGCCAAGCTCCATGGAATTCAAATTACTCTAGAAATTGACAATTTTCACGCTGGATCAAATTGCCAATGGGGTTCAGGTTCTGAATTGGCAAATTTAGTTTTAGGTTACAATCAATTGTCAATATTCCATTCGGTCACCTTGTAGACAAATTAATCCTGCGATTGCACAGTTATCAGATCAAAAACTAACGATTTCCACATGGGCGAGGATGAGATTTACGTACTTACCTTGTAGAAACTAAAGTGAGAAAATTGTTAAATAGTATATTGAAATTAAAAATAGTTAGAAGGAAGCGTATTTGAACTTTTATATTCATTATTTTAATTTGTATTGTTATTTTTGGACAAATATGGTCTTAATTTGTACATTTATCATTATGCGATGAATAAATGTTTACTATTACAGTTTCCAATTTTCAAATAATACATACAAAATATGTTAAAGTTTAAATTTCCGTATTAATTCCTGTAAATTAGTAAAATAGAAAGATTTATTTGAAACATAAGTGTTTTTCCTATGAAGTTTCCGTAATTATAGTATGGTGTTAAATATTATGTAAATATTATATTGTCAAATGTAGCTATGTCCATAGCTAAATATTAAATGAGTTATTACAGAAATTGTTTTAATGTGCCAATGAAATGAAAATATGAATATTCGTAATTAAGCACGAGGTTGTATTATAATAATATAATTATCAGATTTATGTGGTAATTAAATGGAATTGTGGCAATTTGTATTTAAAAATATTACTTCATCCTAATCGATAAATTAACTTTAATAATTAAATATTAATTATTAGATTGTGTTAAACGTAACGAAAAAATGATTAATAAAATATGGTACGTTTGTATATTTTTGTAATCATAAAATATTTAAATTGTTAACATATGTTTGCGGGCGTTGTCTACTTTGTGCTCTACGTGTCGGAAAATCTAATTTCTCCCCAAAGTAGAACCTCGATTGAACTGTCAAAATTGAATTAACATATCGATTTTCGAGTATTCAGATCGACAGGCTAAATTTCTATTTTCACGGATTTCATTTACTGACAATATTTGCACAGAGTATCAAATATAATCAAACTCAAAATCAATTCTCAATCCCTCAAAAAAGCTTTATATCGTTTTCGGAAACCTTCAATGAGAAATCAATGTTGTTTTTGTTTCTTTTGTATCTTATTTTAAACCCTATTGGGTATCGATTCTGAAAGGCCCTTTAATTAAATTGTCAAGCGGTTTTTTTTTAAGATCTCTTTAATGGCTGTGAAGCGGCTCATCGTTACACAGGCCAACTTGTTGCCCTGCTTGAATTAAAATTTAATACTTGAACGAGACAGTGTGTCATCCGGAAGTAGTTTGTTTAAATTTGTACTGAAAGTGTGTAAGAAAAATAAAGAGAATCCGACACAGTACACTTCTATAAGATTTTATTTCTTTACAATCCATCATTGTATTTCCCAGCGGAGTCTGAAAGCAGGCATTATTTTATTTTTATGGCCTTCCTTTGCTATTATTGATAACTGAGTGTGCAATTTTAAACTAAGAAGTATTAATAACTGTACAGAAGTTTGCAATAAATGTGATTTATAACAAGCATTGAAGCAATTGAATTGGTTAATTATGAAATTTTTTAAGTAAATTTTTCGAAAGAAAATGTTCCTTATTTCTCTCTCGTGGCGTTAAAAACAATTTAATGAATTTGTAAATGTTGTTATAATAAGTTTATAAGGTCTAACGGAAAAGCAATTGCCTTACAATCAATCATCTCTTTTTATCGATAACGTCAACTCGTGTTGGAAGAAGCATCTTTATAAATTAAGATTTTATATCCGCTACTTATTTTTCAGCTTAAAAAGCGAAACCAGTTCGAAAATAATTTAAAAAGATATTAATTTCGTCCCCAAACAAGTCCTTTTGTTGTTCGTTCAAAATGAAAATCATTGGATTTGGCGGAATTTTTTTTTTTAATTTCCCCGGTGCATTTTAGAGTGTTTTTTAATAAAAATAAACCTCTACCCTCGACAAGCAGATTTTGGTTAAGATAAAATTTATTTTCACCATCAAGTGTCCAAACGCGACAAATAATTAAACTTTTTTCCTGGTTAACTCGTAATCTAATTCGGTTTTGGGGGGTTTAGGGCTAACCTGATTTAGCGCACCAATAACGTTACTCGACAAATTAAAGAATTGTCCCGTTTTTAAAACAAGGGATGATAAATGAGGCCGAAGACAATCCAATTAGACAACCAATTCCTTTCCATAGCATTTTTTGCACGGAATTACAAATTGACTTCGACAAACTGATGTAGCAGTGGTAGAATTTGCAAAAATTACTCAATTTTCTTTAATAATTAAACATTTCAAAAATTTGAATGATCGATTTTGATCGATTTCTAAAATCTATATTTTTTTGTACAATAAATATTCTTTCTTTACAGAATTTGTAACTACAAAAATGTTGGTTTGTTATTATACAAAGGAGAGTTAAATATTAAATTAAATAACAAACTTACAATCGTTGGGAAACAAAATTTAGTGCAACAATGTTAAAAATAAATAGATTATGTTTTATAGATATAGTTTATTAATCTTTTTGAAAGTATCTAAACACCCAAAGAGGAAAAAGTTTCCTTGGTTATGTGCAGAAACACGATCAAATTCATGAGATTTCAAAGGTCGTGATAATCGCTTGGGACAGGATAAGAAAAAAAGCTGGATGTCGTAAACAGTCAAAAGTTAAATCTTTGATGATGTCCATCATTGTACTCGTCATATGTGCGTTGTCGCGTTGCAAAAGACTCAAAGAACGGCTCCTTTTTATTCTGACAAAAGATTTGCTACGGTTAAGAGCTCGAAAAAAACAGTAATGCATTGTAAAAGAAATTATGAATTTATATTCTTTATATGAAAAAAGAATTCTTCAGAAGAAAAGATAAGCGACAATCTTTTGTTTTTGAAACATCATCAAAAAGGCCCATCGTCTTATCCCAAAAGATTAGTGCCAAGCAATTTTTTTGAAAGAAAAAAATAAACAATTCATTATATTTGATTTTCATCAAAGTTCTGTTTTTTTCTTTAATTTTTTATTTTATTGAACAAATATCACCCGGAAATTTCCACTGAAACATCCTTTATTACTATTTTTCTTGAAAATATTAGTGCGCTTAGCCAAGATTTCTCGTCGCTGTATGAGAACTGACCCCTATGACCTCTTAAATATACATCAGTTCGGAATTTATCGATTAGACGATCCAATTAATCATTCTAATAACACAAGATCATCGTACCAAAGATCCTGACAAAGTTTCATTGTGTCTAAATCGGACGTCCCGTAGTTGACCTCTCTTTAATGCCCTTCAACCCTTGTAAGTTCGAAAGAAAGTACACGTTTCGATCGTAAAAAAATTGATGGACTACTTGTAACAAGATTTATTGAAATCGTGTGAATGTCAAATTTTTTTAGGATGATGTATCGGTGAAATTCAGAAGGGAGATTTTTAAAAAATGATTTTTTTATGAACACAGATGGACCGGACCAACATAAAGCCCAAAACATTTCGAAATGCCAAACTCGTACCGACTTTGGAACTTTCTGGAATCATAATAAGAAGAGATTTCCCGTAACTTTGGATATATTTTATTTTCACGGACCTTATCCTGAGGCGGTCCGAAAAAGTAAAACGGTTTATTGCCTTTTAAATTCCATTACATTAGAGTATCGTAATAATATTTCGTATGCAATAGACGCCATGAGGAAGAGATTTGATTTTCAATAGCGTACAACGTCTAATCGCTCAAGCTTATGAATTTTTTCGTGTCAATGATGCGAATACCGGATAGCAACCTTCGTCTTCGCTTCTTCTATGAAAATTGTACGTTAAAGCTGACGTGCATTACGAATATTTTTGCATTATAACGCTGAATCCTTACACGAAAAACTGTAAAAGAATATCTCAGCTAGGGAAAAGCTCTGTAAGTTGTCGGATTCTCGCTCGCATTTCTAGTTTTTTTGTTAAATTTTTTCTATATTTAAAATTATGACTTTAAAGTGCATTTCTTAGTTTTGTTATTAAAAGAAGTGAAATTTGCATATTGCTTAGATCTAAATCAAATAGAGACCAATGATATTAAATGTTTCATAAAAAGTGAAAAAAAAACATTTTTCTTTCTATGTAGTTTATAAATTTTCTAAAGAATAAGCAAAAACACAATATATTTTCTTTTTGATAACGACATGGACTAACAACTGGCCTCTAAAAATGCGGATGATTCTTCAGTCATTTTAGCTGTCTAAACATTTCAACTCAAACAAACTCGATACAGTTCACATCCGGTGAAAAGAAAGGCCATTACATCCTAGCCATCTCGTTCTGCTCAAATCAATTGTTTAGAATTTTTACTAGTGTTCAGGTAAATGTCAAAAAAAATTTCATTCCAGCAAAAAATTGCACAAATATTAGCCATATAACCCTCGCCCAATATGCAACTGGAATCCTATTTTCATTAATTATAACTACTAAGCCATTAACACTGTTCTGTTTCTTACCATACCAACTCAATACAGATGTACTTTAGACTTATCGATAAAAAGATAAAGTCGGAAATTTTGAAAATCTAAGGAAAGTATGCTCGTAAGTTACTTGCCAGTAATTTTCCTCTAACAATTTTACTAAAAATCCCTCTTATCATAATTTACCCGAAGAAACGGTTTATTTTTAAAGCTATTAATGTTCATTTTCTTGTAGATAGTGGATTTTTGTCCTCCCCAAATGGTTATACGTTACCGATCCAGTTATTTTGGGGTAATTTCATACCCGGCCTACAACATTTTGCGATACATTTAACCCAAAGGCATCATTTTCTTGCGGCGACCTTTTATGTGGTGCATTAAATGTGTGACTTGGACTTTTTCTAATCCTCAAAAGGGCCATTTAAAGTTAGTACTAGTTTCAAGTGAGTTTAACTACATTTATATGTCTAAAACTTGCAAATTTTGTATATCTCTATCACCCATTGAAAGCCATTTCAGTTGTTGAGTAGTATATTTAATTTATACCTGTATACACATGTATAATGTATATTTTGAATAACATTTAATGACTTTGATATGGGATTTAAAATATGAATCATATATTTTTTAATTTAGGTACATTAAAAGTCTTTTTTTGGCAAAATGTATTTGCCAGCGCAATTAGTGCAGGAGCAATTTTCGTCAATGTAGCACATAAAGGAGTATAATCCTATTGAATAGACCGTTTACCCCATTTAAACTGATATATGGATGGCAATTACTTTATTTTGGGCCACATTTATCGAACGTCTATATTGGCCACATGACCTTGCTCCGTCAAAGAGATTTATTTGATATTTGGACGGAAAATAGAGAGAAGATTTTGCTAAGTTTCGAGATTAAATTATTTATCGGTATAACAATTTTTACCGGTGGCGAAAAAAAACAGCTTGCGGTGTGGATTCCTGATAACGTCCGTAACTCGGTCTACACGGCAATCTGGAGATCATAAATTTTCGGACTAAACGTAATTCTGGACGTTCATTTCATAGCTCTTTATCCTGGTCTTTATTTTATGACTTTCAAATAACGATCGATACTTTATTGACTCACGGTTTTTTCCTTCCATTAAACTATCTTTAAAACTAGGACGCAATATGTCCTGAGGAAAAATAGATTGTAAACTTGGTGACATTCAAAGTAATGTTTCTTAACTTTTCGTAACGTCGACTGTGTTAGTTTTAGGTTCTAACCGGTTTCCATTAAAATTCTCGAAATGCTTTACCCCTTTTCGCGTGGAATATTTCCATGAGCCTTTTAAGCAGTTTTAAACTTTCCAAGTCGATCGCGACGCATCATTTATCACCAAAATCCCATACCGAGAACCCATGAATAAAAATCGTGCCTCTCATCGCTTAAAATAGATCATTATGTATGTTGCAGACTCTATAATGGTCCAATAAGATTTGATTAAAAAAAAGTTTCCCAAGCATTCCAGACACGTTCAATGGACGTAAATGATCACAGGTATAGAAGGCGAATCGAGAAAGTGCTGGACATAACTTTTTATTGAGACTGGCATTAACGGAACTTTTATTAACTTGAAACGGTTCGTCATCAAATATGTTCACCGGTAATGGTCTACGTAATATGGTCAGATTTATCCGTGTGGTCATAACCTATTTCCAATCATATGATATTTTCTATTGTTACTTTACGAAATTATTATACAGCCAAGAGGAAATTTTACACAATCTAAATTCGTTAAATAGAAATTTTAGTAGGAAGTGGTTATCGAACTTCCTGAACTTCCTATTTTAATAAGAAAAGACGCTCTTTAGCTCATATAATACTACTCCATATTACATCCCTCTGGTTGGTACGTGAAATATGCTTAATATTTTATTTTATTTGCTGAAAACGTTAAAATAGGTATAAAACTCCGACTTTTATTAACCTTTTACCTTTTCTTATTAAACAGGGTCCCCTGAGGTGACCCAAATAAATGACATAAACCCTCGATAAACTCTTCTTTCTTATTGGAGACACCATATAGACAGTTCTATGGTCCTGACGTGGGTACATATATATTTTTGATCATGAAAAATAATAAGTACTTCAGTTATGTATGGACTGAAAAGACTGATGAAGTGGAAATTGTCAAGCAAAATGTTTTGGTTAATTTCATACCAGTATAAATGAGTAAAAAAAATAGAAACATAGAAAACACCTAACTATTAACTAATCTTTGCTATCTTGTTTTTCTGGATACATCAAAATTAATACATAGCAGGAATGTTCGTTTTGCAATTTTTTGATTTGTCTGTAGAGAACATGAAAAAAACCTACTTCAGAAAAATGCTGTTTAGTAATTTTTAGACATACAANTAATTTTTAGTACATACAATCGGGAACAAAATTAAATGGACAGATAGTTAAAACAGCTATTAATGTAGTTTAATCAAATTAGCTTTACTGTTATGCACTTAAGGTTTATTTATTACCTAAATATTCCTATATCACATAGATAATTCAGCGATAAATGAAATTATTATTTATAAATTTGTGTAAATAAACTACATTTATGGGAAATATGGATTTTTCTTCGAGAGACAGACATAAGTGGACATTCAGGAATAAGGTTATTTTGAGAAAAAAAAATGTACACAAACAATATGTATTCTAACACGTAATGAGTGTAAACAAATTTTTTATAAATATTAATTCAGACTTTGAAAAACTAAGAATACTATGAAAACTAAGAATATTCAAAAAGAATGAAATGCCAAAAAATAAAGGAATTTCACAAAGAATCCGTCGCTTAATTATTTTGGACTGCAATAATAAATCAAGTAACCGTGAGGTATTCCAGAAATACAATATATGTAAAAGTCCAGTAAGAAAAATTTATAACAAATACCATCAAATACCGAGGTCATGGACGCAAACGCTATGCCACCGTGAAAGATGGCCTTGGAATTGTTCGAATAGTTTAAAAGGACCCAACGATTTCATCGAGAAATATAGCAGAAACGTTAAAATTAAATGTTTCAAGTAAAACAATAAAACGAAAATTGCACGAAGCTGGATTAAAACGCTGCAAAGTTAAATGCAAGCCATACATCAATAAAACAAATATAAAGAACCGTCTAGCTTTTGCTAAAAGGCACGTGAATATGTCAATATCATTCTGGAAAAATATTATTTGGAGTGATGAAAGTAAATGTCAGATGCGACATTTAAAAAAGAAGCAGCGAGGTTTGGAGAAAAAGAAATGAAATCTACAAAAAATCGTTTTTTATGCCAACAGGAAAATTTGACAAAGGATCATTGATGGTGTGGGGTTGTTTTTTATGAGACGAAACCGGTTTATTAGTACTAATTAATAGAATCATGAATACAGATTTATATGTATATTGATACACTAAATGAAAGTTAGAAGGGGCTATAGTTAAAATTGGTCTGGACGAAGCATTTATCTTCCAACAGGATAATGATTCAAAACATACTGCCAAAAAAATTAAGTGGTTTTTCGAAGAATGAAATATTAAATTCCTCAAATGGGCTAGTGCAGATCAACAAAGCCGAATTTTTCAAAACTTTACAATTAGCATTTGAAAATATTAGTGAAAATTATATTTGAAATATAATACTTAAATAGTATTCCATAACGTTTACAAGCACTAATGGAAGCAAAAAGTGGAAACAAAAAATATTAATATTATTATTTATTTATTATTTTTTTTATAAAATAATTTTATTATGCTTCACTTATTTTTGTCTTTTAAAGAAAAGCACGTATTTCCTATAAATTTATCATATTTTATTATATTTATTTATATGTAATAATTTCAATTATTCACTAAATTATTTATGTATTATTTAATAAATAATTATTTAATTATAATTAAATACATTACGGTAATGTTAATTCGATCTAATTAATATCCGTTTTAATTACCTGTTTACTTAATTCTGTCTCCGACTGTGTTTTCAGAATACTCTGAAAATTTTGTAAAATGAGATTTAGTTGACCAACGCACCCTAACAGCTAACTAGTATATGTAGAGATTCATCAAGTCAAATAGCTTGATATTTCTATGAACTATTTGACTTGACTTGAAAATTAAATTACTTGAGAAGTCGATGCTTGACTTGACTTGGTTGATGTGTCTTAACTCATGAATGAAGATGGCTAATGAGGAATTAACTGTAGAAATGTAGTAGATACTTTCTTTTTGTTATTATCGGATGACAAAATAAATGTTGTTTTAATATCGATTTACGTAAATTTGATACTCTATTTGTTATACTTTACACTAAAGAATTTAAGTACATGTTTTGGTTGTTATATTACGGTATTCTGCTTATTATTTATTGCATGCTGAGCATATTACACATTTTGTTTAATACATTTTATTGAAAGCATTTCTTTTTATTCAATTATGTTTCTCAAGACTATTTGACTTCTCAAGTACTTGACATAGGAACTACTTGACTTGACTTGCCATTCAAATGTTAATACTTGACTTGAGCTTAACTTGACTTCAAGTCAAGTCAAATCAAATCACTTGAAAATCAAGACAAATCGTGAATCCCTAAATATATCACTAAATAGTTATCTCTAAATATTGGAATTCTTCATACATGGTGGCTGACTAAAAATTTATTATTAGCTATTTTCTTTTTGCTTAGGCAAAAAATGGGAATACAATCAAACTCGTCGATTTTATTTTGGAAAGAGACACACTTTTCCAAGCCCGTAGCTGTAACCTCTAACCAGGGGTGACTTTTATTCCTGAAATTTTAAACAGAATGGGGTATCGAATGTTATTTTAAAAAGGTGTTAATTTCTCTTTATAACAACAATTTTGAACATAGATGAATTGTCATAGTTTATTAAATGTTGAAAACATCCGGCACCACACTTTGTACAGGAATAGAAGCACTATTCAAAATTATTTCTGACATTCTCGGTGTAATTTAATTACATTCGTTGATGATTTATTGTCACAAATATTGTAATGATTTGGGTTGTATTGTATAAATTTTTGCCTTTACATATCCCCATGTTACAAAGTCGAGTGGTAACAAATTGGGTGAACGTGCAGGCCGCTTGATGTGCCCTGTTCTCTCAATCCATTGTTCAGGAAAAGCGTCATTTAATAATTGCCTTACGTGCAACGTGTAATATGAAAGAGCTAATTTAATGGCGATAGGAGATAAAGTTGTCTTCATGTCAAGGCTCGTCCTTTTCAATTATGTGCGTCAAAAATGGATTAACAGTGGCTTCCAACAAAATCCATTCATTTCGCCATTCAAATTTCCAGGTAAAAAGAATGGTCCAACAATAGAATCCCCAAAAATTCCTATCCACACATTTAGCCTTTTAGGCGCTGGGTGTGGAATATTGATAAGTTACTGTCTGGCCAACATTGACAGTTATGCCGGTTAACATTGTTATTACGTAAGAAATAACATTTGTTGGAAAAGCAGATATTTAAAAGGAAACTCTGGTCTGTATTAATTTGCCTACTTATCATATCACAAAGTTCTAAACGGTGATGATTATAGTTTTCGTTTAAGTCCTAAACTAGGTGTATTATGTAGGAATGAAATTTATATTTTTGAATTTTTACTCTTTAAATGGAAGTGCGGAAAACACCTAAAACAACGGACAAGGATCTATTGCAAATTATCCAAAACCGCCACTTGTGTTATCTCATTTTTGATAGCATTCTCACTATTCTTTTTTCTACTTTGAACTGACCCCGTTTCATTAAATTTCGCCATTACTATCTTTCTATTTGTAATTAGAGTACCTACATAATTGACTAGATAGTTGTGAGATAAATGATATCTATCGTTGAATAATCGAGCTGTAATAATAATGATGTACTTTGGCACTATCATTATTTTTGAAGAAAAGGGACATAATTTCAATTGTTTCTGTAATAGTGTAAGGCATTTTTAGCAATCACGAGAAAACAAAAAAGCAAACACTAGAATAAAACTGACGGAATTTTATTTATCTTTCAGTCAATCTTTTTTACAATCATACGTAAATAAATTTCTGACGTTATTCCTCGTAAACAACTCATGCAAATTTAAAAACTCCATTGATGTTGTTACAAAAAGAATTTAACGTCCTTTAAAATTACATATCACTCGATACCCTATTTTCATTTAAAATTTCAGGAATGAAAGCTCTGGGTTAGGGGTTGCGGCTACGGGATTGGAAATACCAAAAAAATGTGTCTCTCTCCAAAATAAAATCGACGGCTTTCAACGTTGGCTTCGTTTAATTTGGAGCTGAGAAATATTGTGTAAGGAAATTTCAATGGGCCGCCCTGTATTTAGGACAAGATTCATTACGATTCTCTTTGCATAATTGAAAATTATCATAAAAAACGCCCCTCTTCGGACGCCATCATTAAAGGTCCGTAGCTCTTTGAGTAAATATCTCGGGACTTGAACTGTTTTTCATAATTTCCTTATGTAGAATCACCTACTTAAATAAGTTAAACACACCCTGTGTAAATATGAATTTGAATTTAAACTATATTCCTGCTTGGCATAAAGTAAACAAAAATTCATTTCGACAAGAGAAATCAAACGATCCCTATATTTCATAAAATATTTCCTTCTTTAACAAGTAAAGTTCCATTTTAGGACTCAAGTGGCAATAAAGCAAACTTGACCTGCAATATTTTAGTGGTCGGGTTTTTCCTTTTTCAATTTATGTGAGAACAAAGTTTAATTTTGCCAATGAAACTTTTCACATTTTCCTTTGTGACTAGTGAGAGAGGTATAGAAATTTTATTTATATGTAAACTAAGCTGCCAATAACGTTTAAAAAACTTTTTTAAATTCGTAAGTCTTGTTCGTTTCCCTACTACGGTTAAGCTTCACGAATAAGAACTATCAAGTTTCATTTTTGAAAGGCGGTGTAATAATGAATCGTCTTGACATAAGATACGTCCCTGGAGACCTGCTGAAGCAGGGAAATGTGTGATAGCTATCAAGTCTTAATGACTTCGTAAATGTGCGTGTTTTGTTAAGGGACTTCTGGAAAGAGAGGATCGTAACTCAAAAAAAAGCTACGATAAGAATAAAAATTTATTTGTAGCACAGTACATTTAACGTTAACTCAGATTCCAAGTCTTAGAATGTTGTTAATTTCGTTTTTCTCGAGAAATGTTTAATAACTACCATTCATTATTTTGACTGCTAACATCAGTTGTATATTCCCTGAAGAACGATTTTCCCCGAAAATTGCGTTTCAACGGAAAGGAATTCTAAAAAAAAAAATTTTTTGTAAAAACTTATGATCACTTAATAACGAAATATTTATATACTACTATATATATTTTTTCCGGTGTATTTGTACCTTTAAGTAATCGTTCTTAAGGGAATTCCGAATCATCGTATTTCGTTTGGATTACTAAAATACCAAAACCACATTCTAGCCTTTTATCAGAAGTGGATAAGAAGACACACTGAAAGAGAAAGAAAAATAATGACGTCATATTTGTTATCCAAATAAAGCTTATTTTCGTCGGTTGAAAGCATATTCAGAAATGCTTTTTAACTTGTTAAATTTTTCCACATAATATATGACTTTCGGACTGGGTCCGCATAAAGTTCGCAGTTTATGACTGCTGGGGGCTACCATCTTATTTCCATATTTCCAGTTTCATTTTTTTGCTAAATCCAAAATTTCTTATTAAAACTCTTAAATACTGATAGATTGTTACAAAACAACTGAGTTTGTTTCTTGAAACGACGGTTTTCCATTAAAAACTTGGATCGTTTACATTTTGATTATGAATATTTTACAGAGTTTCCTGAAGAATCCCAAAACCGTTTCACTAAATGTGTTAAAACTAATTGAAACTCTTTAAACAGACATTTTCAAGTCGATTTTTTTTTAAAATCGATTTCACCTGTTTTCTTTCTATTTCACTTTGCATTAACACCACGGTGATAAAATAAAGTTGTGAGAAAATGTAATGTAATCAAAGTCAGAATAAATGAACTTTTCAACAGTTTAGCCTATTAAAAATAATATTTGCTTAGTGGAAAGTTTTGTCATAACTCCAAAGTTTATTTTTATAAAACACTTAATGGATATACGGGGTAGCACAATGAAAACGAGACAAGTGCTTTTTAGGGTATTTGTTAAATTAAAAAAAAAGCTCGGACACGTACATTTTACATTCAAAGGGATAACTTTTAAAGGGGTGTTTGATTCTCTCACATCAACCATTTCACGGAACTGGCTTACAGCCCCAAATTCGTAAATGGAATGAGGGATCAAGTAGAAATTCATTTTAAAGGTTTTCAATTCTCAATTCAACAAAATCTTTGGTTTCGAATTTGATTTATTATTTTCAAGAAATATTGCTTTTAAAGATTTAAAATATTAAGAATACCAATGTACGTTCATTTGAAAAATTTAATTTTAATAAATTTCAAATTGTGTATCACCAAGTTTTATAATAACAATAGTATAAATAATTTTCAAATTCACTTCGAACATTTATAGGACTTCAGGCAGTAACTGACGGCATTCATGTAAAATCCTTTCACGTAAGTCATTTAAAGATACTGGGTCGATTTCATACATTTTTGATTTTAAATGATCCCATAAAAAAATCAAGAGGAGACAAATCAGGAGAACGTAGTAGCCATTCAAGCACAAGTCTAGCATCGTTCAGGAAATGCATCGTTCAAATATTGTTGGATTCGGATATCCTAATAGGGCGAAGTTCCAACTTATTGAAATATAAGTTGAAGTTCGTTGTAAAGGCGACATTAGACAGTTCAACCAAATTAAATGATTTTGATTGAAATGTTCAAAATAAAACAAGAACAACAAAAAAAACACATTAAATGATTCACTTCTATGTTTATAGAATTCAGTTTGATTGCTTCATCCAAATTGAAAAGCAGAATTGGATCGTCTAATGTTGCCTTAAAGTTTTTTTCAGTTCATTTGTTTTCAATAATTTCAGTTAAAGTCAGACTGATGGCATCTTCCAGCAGTTTCAAATACATATTCCAGTCACATTATCTGGTATAAAGAAAGAACCCACAAGTCGATTGCAGAATATTTCTGTTCATGCATTCAGGTTTGCTGTATATTAAATTTGAATTCTGAAATTTTTCGGATTTTCATTAAAGTAAAAGCGGCAGTTGTCATGATTCACTTTCTCATGAAAGAAATATCAAACAAAAAAAAACGCACTCCTCGATGCTAAACATGTCATTCACAATTTTACAAACCTCGCGTTTTCTTCATGGTTATCTTCATTAAGTTGATGTACATTGTATGAATGATATTTGAAAGTTTTTAAATTTCTTTGAAAGGATCCTCTACTGATCCCTGAAATTGCTTCTAACTTTCTGGTGCTTATTGTTAGAGTAGGATCGGCGGATATTTGACCTAAAACTGCTAGTTGCATAGCTTCGTTTCTTAAAATTGCCTTTTGGTTTTCGCGCTTTTCATTTAAAACAGATCCTGTTCTTCTGAACTTCGTAACTAGTTCAAGAACGTATTTGCAGTTTCTGTGTTAATCGGGATGTTCCTGATTAAATCAATGTGTATTGGCACAATGACTAATATAAAAAATAACCAATTAATTCAATTATTCTCGCAGTAGAATGCACCATAGTTATGGCACCGAAACTGACAAGTAGAACTCAATATATTAATAATACTAAAACCGAATAAAGCACAAAAATATTTTTCTTTGAAAAGACGTAAACATTAAAAATATATACAAGGTGTTCCTATATATCGTGTACATACGGAAGGCGGTAATTCTTTAGCTAATTCTATAACTAAAATTTCATATAAACATAAAAAAATCAAGGTGTTATTATCGATCTATAGTGTGTTGTAATATCAAGTTTTTTTTACGGTTTTTCTTTACAACTCCTGCAGTTTTTGAAATATTTAACTCAAATTGGGAATATAGGTGTTATAGGGCTTACATCATTGGACATGCTAATGGTTTTGAGACTCCATATTTTTTAAGGGTCCCAGCCTCTTTTATCCCTTGAACTTTTTTGCGGTATGCTGCTGCTAAATTCTAAAATACAAAATTAATTGTCTATTTCGTCTAGAATCCTTTTGGTATCTTGTAGTTTTTTCGAATCGGCGAGAGTTATCGAGAAAAAAAAATAAAAGAACGATTTTCTGTAGGTAATTCCTTAAATAAAATTTAAATTTTTAAAATGGTCCAGTAGCCTTTGGCTTTATTTGAATAGTCTCTTATTTTTATTAATTTTGACAGTTCGCTTCTGAAATCGTAATAAAAACATTTCAAATTACAAGACCCGGTAGATAGGTAACGAAGCGTTTGCGGATTTATGTTTACATGAATTTTTAATCATAAAATAAACCAAAGAATTACTCTCTTCCGTATGTGTATAATATTTAGGAACACCCTGTATATTTACGATAGGCATAAATTTTATATTACCTCTTCAAAAAATACGAAACAATATTTTTATCACCAAAAAATAAATCTCATTATTTTAAAATCCCGTTCAAATTTAGATGTTTTTTAAATTAAAGTTGAGGAAGAGACCGTAGCGTACAAGTATTTTTTGAAAGCAATTTTCTTTGGAAAGAATTAATTAAATTCAAAATCAAAGGTTCTATTGAATGGAAAATTGAAAAACCTTTAATCTATTTGACCCCTCATTTCATTTAAGATTTTGGGGTTTTAAGCCAACCCTGTAAAGGGGTAGATGTGAGAGAATCAAAAATCCCTCTAAAAGTTGTTCCCTGGAATCTAAAATGTACGTGTCTAAATGATTTTTTTTTAATTTTATAAATATCCTGAAAAGCCTTTATTTCATTTGCACCGCACTACCATACAGTGCGGCTGAAAACTTTTTAATTTGATATTTTATTACTAACAAAAATGCGACCTTTTGGTGTAAATTTTATATCTATGACTTTGAAGATGGTGAATAAAAAAATTAATGATAAATGTAGTTTTATAATAAATCATTTGAAAGAACTTACCGAGTAGTGCAAAAATTCTAGAGCATTTGAAGCGTTTTTTTTAATGAGCTTAAACGTGTCATAACGGGGCTGATATTTACTACCACAAAAGACGTTCTAAGTGTTCTTCTTGTTTTTGTGAAAAGTAGAATTAAATTTTAGTGTTCTAAGTTTTAAAAAATATTACCCGCCTGAAATACTAAAGAAAGGGCTTTAAGCTGCACTGTATAATAAACAATATACAGGTCAATTTACTTTTCATAGATTGTTTTTTTGAGAAGTGCTAAAATTCTAAGTTAAGAACTGATATATAACATGTAGATATAACCAGAAATACTTCCTCTATGCTATATCAGCCCCAAAGATTGACAATCATCATCGCAATTTTCACTTTTGAAGCTGCCGCATTGAAGAGCTCATTCGAATTCCATTCCCTCAAGTTTGGCAGCCAGGATATTTTTCACCTTCTCTGCATTATTAGACAGAACAGGGTGGATCTCACCCTTTGTGTCCAAGATATATAAGGTATGTTCAAATTTAAACCGGAATTTCTTTATAACTTTTATTTAAACAAAACTTACATGAAATAATCATCAAATTTCATTACATGCAATGTTTCTTCATATTGAAGGTGCTTTAGAAATTTAAGTATAATTTAAGGATTTATTTCTATTTTTGCTTAAAAAAACCAGCTTTGGAACTAATCCAATATGTCTTTCATAACTTCTTTAAACATCACCATAGTTTTTTCAATACTACAGTGTGTTACAAAAGTATATAGACACATACATTTTGAATTATAACTCATTGTCAGGGTGAAATGCACCAATGGGTTTCAAATTTTAAATACATTTCAGTCACATTTGCTTTACTGCAAAATTTCATGTTGGTCCATTTATTTTTAGTCGGATATAAACGTTTTTCTTGAAACCGCTCTTTTTATAGTGTTACAAAACTATGCATATAGGCAGTCTACACAAACATACTTTTTCTATATTTTTTTACGTAAAATCGATACTTGTTTTGAATGTATCGTTCGCTGGTTTAAATTATGCCGAATCGTAAATCCCGATTGAATGATGAAGAAAAAGGCAAAATATTCGCGTATAAAGAACAAATTCTTTCTAATCGAAAAATCGCGATGAAAATCGGTCGTTCCTCAGGTGTTGTCGATAATTTTGGCTTGGAGATTTGAATGGTACCAAAAAGGCTTCCGACCGACCTCAAGTTTTGTCTGATCGAACTAAACGCGCAATTCGTAAAGCTATCACCAATTCTACGAGAGGAACACGTAAGCTCCAAAAAGAATTCACACCAAATGTTTCGCACTTGACTGTATAGAGAGCCTTAAAGGAATCCCCGAATCTTAGCTATGTGAAAATGAAGGCTTCTTCGACTCTCAAAAAAGTGCACAGGCTTGCCTGTTCTGCGTTTGCCAATGAACACCAAGCATGGTCTCATGAATGGCACTCGGTAATTCTTTTCAGTATGTCTAATTTCCTTTTTAAGATTCTTTGTTCATGAAAAAAAATTTAATCTGGACGGGCCTCATGGTTTAGCATATTATTGGCTTCTTATTCTTCTTCTCTAAGCATAATTTTGGCGGCGGATCTGTAATGATACGGGAAGCTTTTTCAGCCTATGGAAAATCGACGCTCGCTTTCATTAACAAGCGAATCAACTCTACAGCATATCAAGAAATTATGGCAGCACATCTTCTACCGTATTTGAATCGTTTTCAACCTGCTAACTTGACGTAGATACAGGACAACGCTTCCGTGCATGCGTCTGCTAGTACGAAAAACTGGCTAGAATAATATAAAATAAACGTTTGGAGGTGGCCGGCCTGCTCACCGGACATCAACCCTATATAAAAAGTGTGGGGGAGTTTGACGAGGGATGTTTATGACAACTGTTCTCAATTTAACAACAGCCGGGAGCTAAAGTCAGCCATTCAAGCTGCATGGGACCGGGTTATAGCAAAACAGCTAATGGACGCCAATTCTCTTTCTAAACAGATTAATTTAAGTTAATTAAGAGTGGTGGTAAAACTATTAAATATTGAATTGTTTGATTGGATTTGTTATTTTGCAAGTTTTATAAAATCCCTATATAGGTTTGTAACACTATAAAAAGAACAGTTTCAAGAAAAACGTTTATAATTTAACTAAAAATAAATGGATCAACATGAAATTGTACAGTAAAGCAGATGTAATTGAAATGCATTTATCCTAAAAATTTGAGGCTCATTGGTGCATTTTACCCTGAGTTATGATCCAAAATGTATGTGCCTATATACTTTTATAACATACTGTACCTACTCACGTTTCCAAGAATTTTGATAAATCATGTTCACAAAGCCGCATATTAAAACTAACAATGACTTTCTTGAAGTCATAGAACTAGAAGGTATAGAAAAGATATAAAATGTTTTTGTTGTAATTTTCAATAATACTTAGGCAATTCAATTTAGAAATGAAACTTTTGTCAAATATTTGAAAATAATTCTTCAATCAAGGATTTTTCAAAACTTCTCCAAAGAAAACTTAGAGGCACAACATATTGATATTCAATTAACGGTCTTTCTTTTATAAATGTATTATTTCCAAACAATGTTTGTCAGAGCAATTGCAATTTTCAAAATACCTCTGTAAAAATGGAAATTTTTAACGAATTTAAAAATAACTTAAAGCCGAAAATGAATAGACAGTAATTTTCTGAGGAATTTAAAACAGAAATTTAACGATGAGAATAATTACTGTTAGTTCTTCAGGATATCGTAAGAGGTTCTCAAGGCTTGTGGCGTTTTATAATTAAATGAGTTTTCCAAGTAAATAAATAATGCCAAGATTTAGTTGCAAAGTTGGAACGATTAAACCGAAACTAACTACTACAACCAGATTATCGCAATTTCTTTTTAACCTCAAGATCCATCAGTTTCTCGTGGACCAATAAGTAAGTTAAAATCCAATTTCCAAGGCGAATAAAAGCATTTTATGGCAATATTGTATTATTATCAACACAACCTCAAATAAACAAGATATATATGACCAAGGCCAATGTCAAGGATATTTTATTGGATCTTATTAGTTACGACATTGGAATTTTCTTATTTAATAATAGTTTGTCCAAGTATATCCCTTATGCTGAGGAATTTTGCAGAGGAATGATGGCGAATTTGTGTTTGGCATATAAAAGTATATAAAAAAATATCTTTTTGGATTTAGTAAAAAGGATATGCTTCTACGAGTACTTCCAAAACGTTAGAAGAACTGTACTCATACAATAGATATGGACCAAGAAATATTCTCATTTCAATTTGTTACTTGTTGACCCTGAGAGTTGTTATAACGTTGAGGTGGTGGACGGGAGAAAAGGTCGAAGAAAACTCTCAGATCCAGTGGTTTTTTATTTAATAGCCAACGTTTCGAGAACTATACGTTCTCTTCTTCAGAGCTCTGAACAAGGGACTATAAACAATTAGAATGAAAGTTGATAATATAAGGATGCGTTTCCTAAGTTTAAAAAAGATTAAAAAATAATTTTATTAAAAAATATTTTTTTGCTCTTATTTAGGCGTTAATGAACGAACTACTATCTTCACGTAGTTTAAGAGCATCACGTTTTGTGCAAATATTTTGGTAAAAAATTCCAAAATATTTACTACACTTTAATGTAAGATTCAAGCCGATTTGCAAATTAAAATTTGTACAGAAACGAGTATATTGGGAAATCGATTTCAATATTCGATCGACTATTTTTCAATCCTTATTTTAAATTTCAATTCACAAAATTATTTCAAATCGATTTGGTCACACAACATAAGCGACATTTGTCACAAGAAGTATTCAAAATGCATACCGTTATTTTCAATATAAACATAAACTCTTCTTAACAGTGAAGCAGTTCAGCCTGTCATAAGTTTGCCACGAAAAACTAACCATGTATCTTAAAGGTTGCACAATAGATAGAAACGTACGTTTGCTTGGTACACGGCAATTTTGAAAATGTTCTTCAAAAAGGATACGAGCTTGACGGACATTTTCATCAACCGGAAAATAACACATCTCAATATCGGTTAACTCCGCGTTTGAAAAGCCTACCATTTTAATTATGTTTAGTGCAAAATAACGAGTAACGCCGGGTATCAATCTTTGAGAACGATTTCGATAATAATTAGAACCCCTCAGGAATACGTGTCTCTTGTGACAAGGAATATAACCCTACAATTAAATGTACATAAACAACAAGTTCTCAACAAATAAGGTAAGTAATAATAAATAATCAATTTGTAACAATACTAACCAATCGGTCCAGCTATTGTTATGTTATGGGTTTGGATTGGGACTTTTCGCGCCTAACGATATGACAACAACACGAAATTAACGGTCAATATTAGGCCTGTTCACGATAAGGGTTCTGAACTGATTTTGAATCAATTTAAGTGTTACGCGGTTGCGTAGATCGTCAAAATTCGTACCCCGAACGGCAATTCTAGGGAAATTTTCTTAGTGTAGGGTAGGTAATTTGGGCATATCAGAATTTAAGTCAAATCTAGAGCAAAAGTCAGAAATCGTGGAAACTTTTTTTTTGTCTTTTTATTAATAGTGGCTAGTGGAATTGCAGCTTTCCAATAGGAAAATATATTTAACAAAAAAGAAAGTTTAGAGTTCCGAGNATGTATTTTTTGCAGTTATTTTTCAATAGACAATTCTGGCACTGATAAACACTTATATGTCGAACTTCACTCGGAATTAATAAAAAGTTTTATTCCGAGAATTACTTTGTTTTTTCTTTTTTTTTTCACTGCTTAATCAGGGAAAATAGAATTTTTTTTAGGAAAATCAAATGGAAAGCTACCTGTCCAACCTATAGAAAAACTGAAATGAATTAAAAATGAGTGGGATTTTAAAATATCAGGGTAAAGAAAACAAATGCTATACAATCAAACTCATTATTAATAGATTAGATAGATACATTCACCTGTTTACACGTTTACTTGTTTACCTGTTTTAAAAAACAAAAAATTGCTAGACACTAGAGGTGCAATGCAATTACTAGATTTAACAATCCCATTCGAGTAACAGAAGTATTTCTTTAATTAAAAGAAAATGAGAAACGATCGAGCAATTCCATAATGTGCGAAAAGGAATGTGCGGAAGAAGTGTACAAAAAATAAGACACCCTTCATCAAGCACAATCCTCATTTCCTGTCTTTTCAAACACGTCTTTTATCGGGCATTAGTTTCCAATTCAGTGGTTTTCCATTCGAAAATAAACCACCTTTGTATCGATAAAATCGCATTCTAAAACAAAAACTCTCCTCGTCTTGTTATGTGGCTTCCAACAATACCTTAACAACCCTATCTCTGTTATGGAAAAAATAGATTTGGCACCAAAAAAGCTTATAGTTTCCAGAGTCTTCGATTTATACGGTAACGCCACTGGGTCTTATTGAAGTATCTCCTAAAGGCGATTTAAAGAAAAATTTCCGCTCCATTAGCGAGGCTATGTCGACGTTCGTATACTTTAAGAGAAATTTAAGTGTAAAGCCTCTTCATGAAACAGATTCTGTTTATCGAAGTGACGAGCTCACATAGATGTTCTCGTTGCCGTTTTACGCCATCCGCTTTCAGGAATTTTGGTAGCCGAAAAACAGCCTCTTAAAGGTGATATTTTAAAAATGGCTTACTCGAGATAATTGATGTTGCTCTCTCCCCCTTTTTCGGAAAACGACGCCTCGCTGAACGGATTTTTCTAAAGCATATTCACCACTTATATGCAAAAAAAAAAGGAAAAATTGCACGAACGAAACTCGGTTACCGGTTTCATATCGTCATCAATTAGTTCCCTTACGAACTAAAAGAGTGGATTCGTTTCTGTTAATGCTGAACTCCACTCAGAATTCATAAAAAGTTTTATTCCGAGAATTACTTTGTTCTTTCTCTCTTTTTCACTGCTTAACTAGTGGAAATAGAATTTTTTTTAGGAAAATCAAGTGGAAAGCTAGCTGTGCAACCTATAGAAAAATTGAAATGAATTAAAAACGAATGGGAGTTTAAAATGTCAGGGTAAAGAAAACAAATGCTATACATTCAAACTCATTATTAATAGAATAAATAGAAACATACGAATTTCAACCGGCAAATAAAAAGATAATAGATCCTTTTCTTATAAAATTAGTAGATTTCACCTGAACTTTCTTTAGTATTAACCTGAAATTTTCTTGAATATTATATTTTTGGAAAATGATTCCTCTTTCCTTTTATGAAACATTTGGGTTTAATTTAGAAATAAGAAACCTTTATAGAAAATTAATCGAATCTTCTTATTCACGAACATCGATATATTCAATATATAGGTATGTATTTGGATATAAGTTTAACGTAAAATATAGAAATAAAATAAAATATACATAGGAAAAAAAATTATAAAAACAATACCTAAATTAAAATTGATAGTGTGTCTCAAAAAAATAATAAATAAATCTCACAATCAGTTTAAATTTTAACATACTTTATGCGAGTTCGGGCTCATAATAATTCGGCTACCTACATATTCTTCTGAAATGAAACAATAAACAGCGTAACGAATAGAAGAAAATAAAATCTTTAAAAAACGTTCTTTTGATTCTAATTTACAGTTAAATAAAATAGAACTCGCTAACTAAAAATGATATTAAAGATTCTATATTGTTCTATTCTTTACGCTGTTTATTGTTTAATTACAGAAGAACATGGATATTGTAGCCGAACTATTATGAGCCAAGACTCGTTTTAGAAATATTAATAGTGAAAGAAGAATAATGCAAATTCGAAAGAGACTGGAAAAATTGAACAAGAAATTTATAGGTGGATATGAATATTTTTTCATAAAATTTTCCATATAAGAAATCTTGAATGACAAGTTTTCAATAGTTCAACCATTGCATTATGAAACTCGTTTAGTTCTATAACAAGACTAAATATCGTTTCCGGCTATCATATTACAGACCGATATACATACATTTATTAATATTTGTCCAATATCGTAACGTATTTATTGGACAAAGGTTAATTTATATCGATATTGAAATGTATAGTATAGTGAGTGAAATTTAGCTTTTCGAAAATTGCAGCGACATACCTTCGCAATAACGGATAAATATTTTGTCTCGTGTACCGCATATGTACGGACACAAAGAGTAAATTAAATTTTCTTTGAATTGCAGACGACATATCAGCTAAGTTTGACATATATGCACAACAAAATATGCCCAAGTTCAATGTAAAATTATATTTTGTGGAATATTTTGATTGAAAAAGTTTCGAAATTCAATGTTGCCTCGAGACTGCAAAATCGAATAATTAAATGTAACTTTTCACATTTCATTGTGATTCAATTTTAACAAACAGTAAGAACTAATGCATGTTTATATTTGGATATTGAATACGAGGATTTTTCAATTCATATTTCATATTATTTGTTTAATTCTAAGACTCGCAACGTGCCGATTAAGTAAAATTGCCTTTTCAAATCAACTGCAATGGTTCTCGAGTACATTAACACGCTTCATGCATCTAACCATTTACTGTAACACACATTGAACTGCAAATTGTACAGAAAATCGTCTGAGCATTGCCATTTCTTTGTCAAACAGTTATATAAGTACTAAGAAGCATTCAATATGGGCGTTGTGATTTCTTGTTCCTGCAACGGTTTCGACTGATGTTGTACTGCATACAGTACGAGAAATTGCTACATATCATTGGTCTCCGGACATAGAGGCGTAACCAACATGTTATACAATGTTGGTTACGCCTCTACATCCTACATCCTGAGACCGACGATATGTAAGGCCTTTATGACTTTATTCATATTTTTAAGAAAAATAACGAAAGATAGTCTTATTCGCTTACAATAGATATTTGTTTGTAAGTAATTGCGTAATTGTTATATTTTAAAACAAAAATGTAAATAATATATCTAAAATAACCCTAAAATCTAATTAATGCAGGAGTGTTGATCCGAAATCAAAATTCCAGTCGTCTACCGAAATAGACCCTAATTAAATCCTTAATTATACACAAATTTATATTTAAATTGAACCCACATCTGGAGCGAAAACATAGTTTTGTCGAGAATCCCCTAAGTTTTTAAGTGGTTACTTCTCCTTTTCCTATGCGATATTAATTATTCATTAAAAATTTGCGACTAAAATAAACCATGAACCGTTCTCATAAATAGAGGGTTCTGATGCGTATGAGTATTTGATCAGCAGGTGTTGTAAGATAATGATCGAGCTCGTACTGCCGAATTACCTATTAGTAGTTGGCATTTAAACCGTAACCTGCTCAGCACAAAATCCCGATCATAATCCGATAGAATATGTCTAGGATATACTGGGAAGGTAATTAAGCATTCATCCAAACCAGCGTAACAACTTGCAGGAAGTGGTGGATTGAATATTGTTAGAGAGACACTCTTGGGAATTTTCAAATAGTGTCTTTGGGAAGGATTATATCTTAATGGCCAGCCTGATTTAGTGGCCTTAATTAATAGAATAATGACTGCCATAATACATTGAGAAAGTGTAATAGAGGTAATAATTGTTCCATTTTCTGATGCAACAGGCGAATGGTTTGTTTCCATTGCCAATAATGCACATCCGTGAATTGCAAAGGATTTAATTGACCTGAATAATAAGAATAGAGAGGCCACCCTATTCGCCTGACAAGAATTGCATCGAACGAGTTTGGGTTGAAACTGAATGTAATCTTTAAAGCAACTATCTGATAATTTGATATGGAATTTTAAAATAGAATATAACATTTAAATAGGGGAAACTTTCTAATGAGGAAAGTTCATAACTTTTTTTTTTAACAAACTAGGATTGTTGCAATATTTTTTTCAGCTAAAAAATACATAAGACAAACAAATATATTTCAACAGTTGAACAGTGTAAGAAGTTAACCATCATCAATCTCGAAAAACGAATTCTATCGATTTCTGTGATCACATCTGTTTCTTGCTTCAAACTCAATATGCTACATTGTATCTTAAATTTGACACGCACACGCTAACTATTATCATCATCATCAATATAGTTATTCCGGACGTTCTAGTTGGGATTTATCAAATTTCCTAAAACGTCAACGCAATCGGATGGCTGGCTTCATTGCAAACATAGTAGACACGGAGTGTCATGTTGAAACAACAGCTTGGGGTATCGTTTAATCAATTGCATTAAAAATAATTACCATAAAACGGACAAACATTTAACTATATTAATCGGACTTTATGTTTTTCCTGTTGACTGAGTCGCCTATTTTTTACCTGAATCAAAACCCTTAACCTTTGACATTTCAATAAATGGAAATAGAAAATGGAACGTCTTTGAGAAAAAGAATTATACCCATTTTCACCATCCCGTTAAAGTATTTCTTATTGTGTTTGTGAGTGTAAAAATTATTCTCTCTCGACACTTTTATATATTCTAGATTTTCAGACTGCTTCATATATCTAATTTGTAATTATCGTTATTTATAAAATGTTTAAGAGGTCCACTTTAAAAGAAAATCCCTGCTAGAAAAAATTACACTTCCTGATTGCATGCAATACATATAACAAAAGCCTTGTTGCATTTGCATTGTAAAATAACCTCTATGAAGTTGCTCAGGGGATTATGCAAAATATATGTGTAGCAGGAAGCTCGATTCAACGCTAAAAACAAATTGAAAGTATTGTGTTGAAGAGGAAAAACTATTTATAGTAGCAAATCTGTTCACGTAAATCTAATCTCTATTACAAGAATCATTCAATATTGAATAGCAATTGTGCTTGATTGGCTAAATAACAATTTAACCTGATTATATACGTATGTTAAACATGAATGTAAATACGTTTATCTATGATTAGAAATTTATAATGAACTGATGATAATGGAAAACTCTTTGCCCTCTTCGATATGCTAATATTTACAACCATATTCTAGATGTTAGAAAATGTAAATTTTCAATTTAAAAAAATGTCAAATTTTTCTTAGTTCTTTTCTACATTTAACATTAGAGTATTCCGGAACATATATTATTTATTATAACATTTTAGCATTTTAGACGAAATTTTGCGGGAATCAGAATGACTACTTGTATTAGGAGAAATATCTGGCATATTTGTAGTAAAAAGTTGAAATATTTTTTTATATTCTGGATAGCGTGCTCATTTATGGGATGTTCTTTGTGCGTACACATTGCTAGTGATCCAACATAATATGAACATGGTTGCCGTATAGAGTTTTTTTTCATTTCCTCCAAAGTGGCATGCTTTTGTGCTTGTAACTGGCATGTGTATTTATGGTTTAAAAGTCAGCTGTCAAACGCTGTGGGTCGGATGTTATAATAAGTAGTATTTTCTACTGTTGAACAATATAATCCAATTAACAAATGATCTGAGTGTTATCTAATTAGGTAGCGTGCTTTACGACTATACCATTATTAGAATAATTTATCATAACGAAAACACGCTCAGCAAATCTTCTGCAAGAAGTTCTGTGGAGAGAATAAACTTTGGGGGCCTCGAAACTTTGACTGATATTATTATTAAGAGAATTGCGTGCATTTGTTCGTGTCAATATGGCACTAATCTAAATCCGTTTTGGATGTACGATTTGTGGCACTAACGTGACTCTTCAATGTTACACACTGTGGCAATTTCTCTAATTAGATTAGTAATCGACTAATTAACCTGTTATTTTGCTCTATAAAAAGGTGATCATTATCAGAGATTGCAACCGATAAATTCAATACCAAATAAAATTTTGATTAAACTATTCAATCAACATGAACTCATTCGGAATTAGTATGCGGCCTCGGGCTTCAAACAATAAACCACACATCGGAAACCAATTTGGTGGTCTCGCGAAGAATAAATTAAAGTGCACAATATTCAAGGCGAAATTAGAAATTAGGGCAATTTGAAGCGCAATTTCGGCCCGCCCTATAAATTTGGATACACGAAAGAAGGCGTATCTCGTCGCCTCTTTTGTCGTTAGAAGCTTCATGTAATTTGTTGCAAAATGAATAAAAAAATGTGTTTTGAAATACCTTACTTTCATTTATTTTAAAAAAATGTATCTTGCGTAAACGAAAATACGGATGGATTTAGAAAATGTGAACAATGAAATTAAAAAATAAAAGCAGAAAAACGTATATAATCTCTCATTATAAATTCATTTTTATCTTATAAGCATATCTAATCAAATTTGAATAATAGTTCAGTTCTTTTGGCGATCTTGTAACGAATTAATCCCAATGAGAGAGAGAGGTCTTTGTCGTTATCACGATCATCTAATTAGAGAGAGAATTTTTTTTGCAATATATCTTGTTGAAATACCGGCCTACAGAAAAATTTCGGTGTCCCCAGGACATAAATTCATATCAAAGAAGTGGAATTTTTTCGGAATTTTAATACCTTTCAGGAGCAAAAAAAAATCGTTTTGTATAAATTAGAGAATTAAAAAAGGAAACTCCGATAATAAATTTTTATCTTCCATCTAAATATTTTAGATGTTTTCCCAATAACAATGCCCGCAACACCAGCAAAGGTCGGAAGTATTACTAAATAAATGTGAAAGACTGAAAAAAAAACAGAGAAGCATTTTCTGTTCACAAAGACGCATGTTTCGTAGCAATCCGACATATTACATTCGAACAAAACACGATGTTATTTGTTCCCTTAGGAGCGAATTGCTTTTTTTCATTTCATAAGTGATTAAACATCAGACCTCTTTTAATTGGTTTTTTGGGTTTTTTTTTTCGTTAAAACTCTCATTTTCAATTAAAAAACACTACAAGAAAGTCAAACTAAAATAGGGACCTTACGATAGGACATTGTTATACAGGATGTTGGTTGGTTACTATGTTACACAGGTGATGTATTAGCCCACCATCAAACTGTAAAAGATGAAAAGTGAGGTAATTTTAAGAAAAAAATTACATATATGTAAAAATATGTCCGACTTTAATTATTTAAAAAGTTACAGGCCTTCAAAGTTTTAAGCGATTATTTATTACTAAAAATTACATAAATGAGGCGGCTAAAAGTATAAATAGGTACCATAGAAATTGCTCAACATTTTCTCCTTTTGCTAAAATACGTGTTTTGCAGCGACGAACTAAAGAGTTTTCCACCCGAATTAAACCACCTGACATCTACCTCTCTATGATGAGGTGAGGCACTATCATGCTAATACCAGATATTTTGAATTACATTAAGTGGTATATTCTCATTGAATGGATCAAAAAGTGTATTATTCAAAAAATGTTTGTATGATTCTGTGTTTAAGTCTTTATTAAAAACATGCAAGTCTAGGAATCATTGTTAAAAATTCTATCTGAAACGTTACGTTAATGCTGAAACGTTGTTGGAATCTCTTTGGCTTAATCGTATGCGGATTTTGTAATGCTCAAAGATGTTCATGCCTTGTAAACAGGTAAAAGCATTAGATATTTGATGTTTTAAATGAATATTATTAAATTGGTCCTAGTAAACTTTGCAGTCCTCTAATTCTTTAAATAATTGAAACCGGACATATGTTTATATGAAGTTTTTTTCTTAAAAATACCTCACCTTTCCTCTATCGCAACCTTAAGGTAAGGTTGATGTTTAAGGAATTAATCCAATGACATCTTATTTAAATATTCTACGGGAAATTGCATTCATATAGTGCAGCGCGTATTTGCGAGTTGAGCTCGTCATTCGATTTAAATGCCATAGCAACTTCATACGACTACAGCTCGTCATTTGATGCGTTTGAGTTAATTTGTACCTTATTTTAAGATAAAATGTTAGCATTAGCAGGGTTCCGCAACGGTTTCATTTTAGAAATAGAGGTGTTCAAATTTTCATTTTAGTACAATTTTTTCTAACTTCATTGTACATAATTGTAATAGTAAGATGAAATATGCTCTACTTGTTTTTTTATAAAGCAAAACCAAATATTATTTTACATTCTTACTTATGAAGGCTGCTACGAGTAGTAATTTTTTTGGATAACACATATAATTCTTGAATAGGTAGGCTTTTTACCCATCTATTTT
This sequence comes from Hypothenemus hampei, assembly GCA_013372445.1. Lineage (NCBI taxonomy): Eukaryota > Metazoa > Arthropoda > Insecta > Coleoptera > Curculionidae > Hypothenemus > Hypothenemus hampei. Next base: position 416,739 of record JABRWK010000040.1, read on the forward strand.
TGNTTTTTTAATATTGACTACTGATAACTTCAAATATCTTCGTTAGCTTAGAAAACAATGTAATTAATTCTTTTGCTTATCAGTTTTGAATAAGGAGCTTTAATAATAATTATTTAAATAGTGACGTTTTAAAATTATTCTTTATTTATAGGAAATGTACCAAAGTTTTGGAGAAACCTTTTAATGAAAGTTATCCGTTTCCGTATTATCTTATCTTTCTATTATCGTATTATTATCGTATTATTATCGTATTTACCGTATTATCTTCTAAAAATCACGGAAAATCAATTTAAATTTATTATTTATCACTTACCTATTATTATTTACTGTTTTCTTTTTATTATTTACTATTTACTTATGAGAACAAACGATATTGTTTTTTAATCTATCTAAGATATTTGGAATTATTATTCGGCATCATTAACTCCTTGACGCCCAGCATGATCATATGATCAGGTCTCACCTCAGGTCAACCTTATTTATAGCATATTTCGAAAATTATTCTATTAACAAAATCAGACGTTAAAGGGTTAATGAATTGCAAATTAAGGCAAAAATGTGAATATTAGACATAAGAACCCCTAATGAAAGTCGATTCAGATTTAAATTTAAAATTAAAATAAGCAAAATGATACAGAGTGTTGTATTTAAAATAAACGGCTTTTTGCTTTCAAAGTTCTTTCAATTTAAAATTACTTTTGGAGACCCTGTACAATAGTTATAAAACTTTTCTTGCCATCGTAAGCTACCATGTGCGGTTAACAAATCATCAAAATTTTATAAAACTAGCTTTTAAAATAGCCAAGTATTTTATGCATTTTGTTGACATCGGTTTTGGGAAAATTTTCCTTTTAAATCAAAATATCTCAAAAGCGGTTAGGTTTAAACAACCTAATGCATTCAATCTAAAAATACAAAAATATACACATACATAGGATATTACATTTGAAATAAGAAAGTTGACATTCACTACCAGTATAGCCGGAAGTAGTATTTCAAGTTCATGAATCATCATCAATTAACTATTTGATAGAGCAGTAACGAGCCTACTGCCCTCTCCAGTTATTGATATTACAATGCTGTTTTAATAAACACTTACAAAAGCTTACCAGCAAACAGATGCTGTATTAGCCTCTCTACATGGTTTTATCTAAAGTTGGTTTAAAACTTTAAATCTGATACATAAGAAATTTTTAAACATGCCTAATTAGAAATTCAAATACAATTTAATTTAAAGTAAAAAAATAAGAATTACATTTTTTTTAGATCTAGAAAATATTCAAATTTTATGACACATGGTTTTCAGTCGTTATTCAAATTTCAATTTCAGCCTCATTTTTTTATTACTTTAGGTCGTGAAAGCCATTCGTCTCTGATGAAGGAATGCATTACTAAAATGTTCACTTTCATTTGAAATAACTGTGCTATCAAAATCCTTAAAATGGAATTTAATAAACTTGAACTTCTCCAACTTCGTGGTGTTGGAAAAATATACATTTCAAGTCGTAAGTAATATATTTATTTGAAAAAAAAAAGAAACTTGGTTTTATTTTATTTAAGATGATACATAGCATCTCGTCAGCATGGTTAACGTCAGCTGAAAATTATATTTTCCTCTGTCTCCACTGGTAAAAAATCGATGAGGAGTCACGTCCTTCCTTGTATGTGTTCGCTCCGTTATTCGCCATTCTTTACGCCCCTCAGAAAAGTGTGTAATCGGGAAAAGTTGGCCTATATTGTCAAAAAATAAATTTAGCACCCAAGAAAAAAATTCACAGGACGGGAAATAAGATGAGAAAATTTCCCGGGCTTGTTTAGAGTTTATTCGTTCATTATTTTCAAAAACACTCTAAAAGATTCGTATTAACATTTAAACGAAAATTTTTAATCCTTACGCTTTCTACGCTTTAATTGAAATTCGTTTTCAATGCGAAACGCACCTTAAAATTTCGTGAAAATCCCCACAGAAATCGTGAAATTGTTTCCAGATGAGATCTTGACTTTCCTATTGAAATATAAGTTATTAAAGGGACCGTTTGCTAACCGGAATTTTAGAGGACTCAAAATGGTTGTTTGCTTTTAATTTTAGAAATAAATGGTATTCGCAATCATCGAAAAAGACATACATATATTAGTTCTGACCTATTTTATATACTATGCAGAAAGTGTGAAAATAAAATATCGTAAATGATTAGAAAATTCACGAGAAGTCGAAAATATTCCAGATTTAAATATGCCTTTTAATGGTTCAACGCTTGAAAAATTTAATGTTTTCAAAGATCTGACTTGTTTACTGATGACCGTTTAACATTCTGAGTCTAAAACTGAAAATTACTTTACCTCCAGATAGGCCAATTCAAGGCAAAGGCCTCATTATTCAAAAGTTGGAGTTTGGTGAAAGAATTAAACTTTTAACAGGGTTCGCCTTTGAAATTATCAGTGATGGCAAAGAATATAACTTTCGTTTATACCGAACTGAACGAATATTTATCATGACATTGAAAAATTCCAGATTCTTGGAATAAGATCTAAAATACGAGAATGTGCTTGGTTATAGAGTCATCTAGATTTTTCTGTTGATAATCTAGTGGTAGATATTTGTGGAGATTTAAGAATAATATAAAGCTTAAAGAATAAACAGACCGCAAGCAAAATATTAAGTCGTTAAAAATATCAATGAAAATATTATGTAATCATGCAAGAAGCTCGTAAATTTCTAACATGCGAACCTAACACATAATTTATCTACACGCTCAATCTCTTTATGCGTTTATGGCAAATCAAGGCTGATGTTGAAGTGTAATTACTTAAACCTAAAATTAATTTTCGACCTGTATATATTAATATACGTTCCATAATTATGGGGTGATAGAAAAGATGAAATCGTGCAAGTAGGAGGGGTTTAAGAATACATGTAACAAAAAAATAAGTAAAACAAACATTTTTAGAGTAAGCATCAAAAAAGGAAACATCTAAAGAAAACCTAGAAATCTAAAAAAAGTTTTGAAATTTTTGAAGTAGGGTTTATATGCTTTCAAAATAGTGTTCATTTTTTTTTTCACTGTTCATTAAAAATATTTGTTCATTATTCTTCACTGAGTTTCAGGCAGACTTCTTTCAAGCCTCTATTTATTTGAGGAGCTCTTTCAATTTTTCCTTAACTCTCGGAAAGTGCAAATCCATTTTATATGGTCAATATCCTAACACAAATAACTCAATTCCCTTCAAATAATCGATTGTAACAACGATACCCTGGTGCTCTATCACGATGTAACAGCTAAGTGTTTAATTGCAGATTAGTTCTTGCAATTGTTAGGTAAGTTGTGTAAGAAATTTATCACTACATTATTTTGCAGTTATATTATGTTGTTCTTCAAACATTATAATCTTGCTTAATGTTCTCTTTCCAACTTTGGACTTAGTAATAGACTAAGTAGAGTGATTCTTACAGGAACCCGAAAATTTAATCTACAGGTATCATGACTGGTTGTCTATAAGTGCATTGTATGTTGGACAGTAATGATGAAGGCCACTTACAAGAGCAATAACACAAAGCCTTCAAATAATCGTTTGTCTGAGGATCAGCCAAGGACTATACTAGGACTACCACCTCTCCACCCCATGATACAGGAGGAAGATCAACGCACTTCCTTAAGAGCAAATAATTAGGAAAGTCGGAAACGAGGATTGTGGGTCAGGTAAGAATGTGGCCCAAGATTACTGTATTTGAACCTCTCGTAAGAAGAGACGCTTATCAGGATCCTATAATATACTGTTGAAGATACTGGATTATCATCCCCAACAGGACTAGAACTGAGAACTAGTCGTATGCTGAGGAGCAGAAGAAACAAATATGAGAGATTTCAACATAAAAACCAATAGTTGGGGAAACCAACAACTTTTTTATATTCGAAATAGGTATTACATATTTGTGAAATTTTAATAATTTACTATTTTTCTATCCTATTTTATAAGGCAATTGTTTATCTATAATAATACTTAGATATTAGCTTCTTAGGTAATATTATATTTAAAATAATCTTTTTCAGTGATTTAAATAGTCGATGTAGTCATTAGTTGTAAGTCCACTAACAGGATATCTATTATATTAGCTGAACTGTTTAAATTTCACTTTTATCTACAGTGAAAATGAATTAAATGTTAATTTCTAATCAATAATTCTAAAACATTCACGGATTTACAATAGATTAAAATTCATTTTTATTCAGCAAATTCACAAGACGAGAGGGAGCTCGTAATATTTAAGCTTTAAGCCCTTTCTGTTACAATATTAAATAAAATATTCATAAAACGACTTTTAGATTGTTTTATTTTTTTAAGCAGATATTCTGCATTGCTTATTTGAATTTTAAATCGCCATTTTAGTTATTTGCGCTTCATAGATTAACACATTATTAACACATTATATTAAACGCAAGGTGGTAAATGCGCAATAGAGATCTCCCTTCGAAATTGAGGGATTCCAAGCACGCCGACAGACTTTATCTGCACGGAAACGTGGGCGTTCTTCAGCTTTTCGATACACACAACTGAGTTTGAAGATTGTAGATGACAGAACCACATGAACTGGCACAGGTAGTGAGTGATTTAAAGGCAGAACATTGTCTGGAAGTATACACATAGTTTGCGAGCACTCTAGTGTCCTATAAATTGTATTTTTTATAAAAAAAAAACGTCCTCAATAAGAAACCTCTTATGTCGATTTAAAACTGCCACATTTTCGAGAGTGTTGATAGATTATTCGGCAAACGTTGGCTAATAATTTACTGATTTACTCGCAACTGAAATTCTGGGTGATGTATGGCTTCGCATATTAATCCTTTAACGTTGATTTATACGTTTCTAGGATGAAACGCCCGTTCTGATACAATAACAACAATTGCACAGCTGTCAAACGCATTTGTGAAAAATTCGAAAAAGTGTCTGATAAAGTGTTCGTATCGGGCATCAAAAACCAGACAAAATTGAATCGTCTCGATCGGTCGCTTCTAGGAATATTTCAATGACGCTTTCTTTCCCGATTAAATTTCGGGAAAAGAGAGGCAGAGTTACTAACTTTCACAATATATCACGAATAATACGGGGATATGTTTAGAGCAATGGGGAACTTATGATTAATGTGAAGAAAATAAATAGACTGTCAAGTGAAATGGCATTTTATTGTTGTGGAAAGTGTTCCGAGAAGATTAAAATCTCTAAATGTGTAAATTAGATTCTCTTGAACGTAATCGTTAAGTGGACTCTTGTGCGAGGAAAAAATTTATTGCAGCTTTTACGAGTCGACCATCAAAAACCCGCAGAGACAACGAAAGGTATTATTAACCTTTCGAAGGGCAAAAATTACTTTTATTGCCTCCTACACCAAATCATCACGAAATTATCTCTTTCCCTTTGCTTCAATTATTTCTTAAATCCGGTCTTTATGACTTCTTTTATTGATTGAAAGCAGACGCCCCCTTTCGATTTAACGCAGAAAGATCAATTAAAACGTCAAGCGATCCATAAAAAGCTCTTAACGTTGCATCCATTCAAATCCGTTTCATTCCAAATTGCAGAAAAGTTCTTGAATGAAACCATTGCATAGTACAATAATCAAGTTTGTGAATTTATAATTATTATTATCACCATGGAAATAAAAAAAGGCAATATAAAGCTCCTAGAACCGAGCTGGTATAATTAAATTGGGGGTGAAAAGATCCATTTTAAGCATTGTCGCTGTGAAGACAATACAGATACCCTTAGAAAGCTCATCTACACAATAGTTTGCTTATACACAACGCCCTAATACCCCCCAGATTTGCTATTTATTCGTAATATACGTGTAACATTACGTCGTGAAACATGTCAGTTTAAATTTATTTTTAATTAATACTTTTCGTAAAAACATAGTACAATTTTATTTAAGGGAGTGATTTCTAGACATTAATATAAATCAATTATATGGAAGTTCTGCTGAGTGACACTTATGTTAGAGGCCCATTGTGTTAACCCGTTGAGTTAATCGACATGGATGATGCTGATTCCGATTCAAAAGGAGCAGACTTCAAGTGTATTACGTCTCCTGAATCCAGATATTCATATCTTTAGTGTTGTAGGCATGTAGCTGACTACAGCTTCACATTAATAGACGACACGAACAGTTCTTTTCTTATTTTTAACGACAATATCTGCAGTTTCAGTCCTCAGCGATGCCCTTTTTCCACAAGAGATGCTTTACTACTAATTAAGTATAATAGAAATTCCTAGTAATTCTTTTTCAGATTCTTCTTCTGTTTAAACCTTCTGCTATCCAAACGGGACACAGGTTCTACCACAAACACACAGATTAGTATTAAGCCAAACTAAACATTTTCAGTTAAATCGACCTCAGAACAATCTATACATGTTGAACCGGCATAATTCTCTGTATTTTTACTCTCTCAATATATTTTGATAATTCATTTCTGAATGCCACTAAAAGCACTCTGTATTTGTAGCAATGAAAAACATTGAAACTGTTAATTAATAGCTTTCAGTTAAATAATTTCGTCAAATTATTCGAGACCTAAAATGATAATAATTTCATTTACCTGTCCTACTAAAATGAAATTGCACCTTTTCAAGTGGAAATTAAAACGTTTCAAACATAAACATTGTGGTGATTTTGGGACGCAAATGTGTCACAGAACCTGTCAACCATCCGTTACTTAATGGATCCAGGATATGTATACCCGGAACGGGATATTTAACTAGGATGTTCAATGTTCGACTTCGAGGTCACGTTATAAAGGAATCCGCTGACTAATTCTTGTAATCAGTTTGACCGACATCTGAAGTGATAAGGTCACTCTCAAGGGAATTTCTCTCGTGCAATAATTACGTTCACAATCAATCACCACCTAGAATACCGTTTGAGAATAAAAGAGAGACTTATTTTTGTTAGTTAAGGGCATAAATGCACGTTTTAAAATGACCAAAAGGAGGCTTTGTAGAGAAGAGTTACATGAATGTTGTCATTAGTGTAAGTAGCTCTGTAAATTAACGCTGTGCCAGCTTAACAATTTCTTTTGCCCTGAAGGTGAAACTGTTTTATTTTTCATTGTGCCAGGCAATTAGCAGGAAAAACTATACCTCTTTGTTGTTCAAAATGTGAATTATACTAAAATAGAAAAAGGGGAAGTCTTAGAAATTAATAAAAAGGAAAATAGCAAAAAACCAAGGATAATGTAAAGTACCGGGAACTCTTCTTATTTTCTGACACGTTAAAACAAAGAACAAGTCTGGGCCTGAATATTTTATCCCTTTTAAGTTCGGCTGTTTAAAACGTGTCCATATTTCGAACAGGGATGAAATCTCCTTGGAATTTCTTTCAACCTAGTCCCTGGTTTAATAGACGGTTTTCAATGTTTTCAAATTCAATAAAACTCCCCATACTCGTGTCCTGCTCTACGGAACAACTATTTCAAAAAGGTAAAAATCATACAATTGACAATTTCACTTATGGATAAGTTATTGTTCCAGACAATTTAATTTCAGTTCTTTTCCAGTGCCTATGTTGGTTCGTTGTAAGCAACATCAATAAATTCGGATTTTGAAAATATCCGGCAATAAATAATGCTTTTATAAGCTCCCGGGCTAAAACGTATTAATAAATGTTGGCTTTTAACAAAGTTTTTATTAGAATCGACGTGGAAAATAATCACAGATTATTTCTGAACCGATTTAATTTAAACCACATGAAAATAATAAATGAAAATTGTCTTGAGGCAGTTTTATGGTCGAGTTTTATGAGTCTCGAATACCACATACGCCTTGTTTTAGTATTTTATTCGCGTTTGCCAACGAGATTCAATTTGCACGAAGGATAACTGCTTTGTAACCTGGCCTAACCAAGCGAAAATTTGCCAAAATTTAATGGATTAAGTTGATCCCACCATTTAATATAAATATGAAATATTGAAACTCCCATAATGTTTAAGATTGTGATGAAAAGTAAAGGAATCTTTGCTTCTTAAGTTTATACAAAAAAAAACTTCTAAATTAGTTTAGGACAATGTTACAAATTTGTGTCATTCGGTTTGGTCAAACTTCTATCCATTTATCATCGTTTTCTTTATAAAAAAAATGAAAGAATTTAAGTATTCGTAAAACAGGCAAACAAAACTGAAATAAAAGAAGTGATATATGCTGGAGCGATAACTTTTGTACGTTGTACTGAAGGGAAAATAATTAATGTTGTTGGTGTTTTGCACGAAATATGTCTCGTTGCTAACGTGATAACATTTCTTTTTTTATGCAGAAAATGTTTCTTTTAAACAATTAAATTTGAAATGCGTAAAACATATCTGATTCCTGTCGGATTTAATAAAAGCTCTCTTGTTAATATTTTCTCATAATTCCCTTGTGTTATATTGTTTCACTTCGGCAAAATACACAGGTAAAAAACCAAAAATTAACAATGTTATATTGAATAAATTCGCTTTTCAACTTATAGGAATTTCGTTTAAACATTTCTCTGCTTCCTATTAAAACTTTCTCTAAAATAATTGAAAAGTTTCTACCCATTAGTAACGGGGTTTTTCTGCAGGAAAGTATGTTACCTCTTTCGCCAAATGAGAAATGGTCTTTCTTCATGCCCTGCTATTTGTTTTAACTATTCAGTACACGATGATTGAACGTTTGTTCGAATAAAAATATTTAGAAAATGTTAAAAATGACTCGCGTTTAATACGGTATCTTAAAATTGATTTCTTTCTTTTTTCGTAGATCTAGATTCATTAATAAACTGGAATAATAAGATTTTGTTAATCTCAAACAGGATAAAATATTATGGAGTAATCTCGATAAAATTCTCTCAGAGAATTAGAAAAACGTATGTCAGGTACACTTAAGTTATGAAATATACAACGTTCCTCAATTTATTTTATGACTGAACGCTCATACGAACATGTGTACTAAAATTTTTCAGCAACTCCCTAAGATGAATATTTAAATGAAGAATATCCCATAAAACTCATTATAAGTCAAGTGAGCTACTATAAATCATTTAGTTCAGCCACTTTTTTTCCATTAGGATTGCCCGTTTCATCATTAGAAAAGTTGAATTTTTGTCGTTCCCATTTCAAATTATTACATTGAAAGCATCTGTTGCGGGCTCTTATAATAAGAGCTAACTGTAGAAGAATAAATATTCTCAACAGGAGCCGTGCAAATGCGCTGTTGAATGTCACGAAGATATGAAGGGCACATAAATACTAATAATACAGTCTGCTTGGTTTTGTTAAAGTTTATTTTGAAATTCTTATGCGGTTTAAATGGAATTTAACTCGTGAATTTACGGACAACCAACTGTTTTTTTGGGTAATTTTTTTGGTATCGAAAAATAATATTGCCCAGGGGTTGAAATAAAAATAAACCGAATTAGATGTGGAAAAAATAAAAATGTCAAGATTTATTTATTTCTTCGAGACAACCTTTTCTAAATTATATTCGTTGTTGGAGTCGAAATCCTAAGGCACTTTGCGAAAAAATAAAATAATGTCGACGCTGATATATTCTTATTTCCTAAAAATATAATCGATCGACCTTTTAATGGTTAGATGTGAAAAATGTCAAAGCGAACATTTATTTATCTTGAATTTTTTAGAGTATACATCGTCATATTTGCGTTTAATTTTAAACATGAAATGCGGAAAAATAAGCGCAACACACAGCAGATGTGCCAACGTACCGTTGAATTTCGTGTTACAAACCGAGAATAATAAAATTTTTGCATACAAAATAACGTTGCAGTATTAAGAGACATTTCTAACAACAAAAACACAACATATGTTTGTACATACATACACATGTGTAAAGGAGGAGTTTAAATACAAGTGAACGTTATACAAATAATGATTAGAAGTGTATAAAATCATTGTCCATCTCCTAATACTCATATCCTCTGCAAAAGCCTGTTTAAATGTGCATCAAATATCACAGTCTAGAATTTTTGGCCAGAATCGCAAGTTGTCTAACAGATCATCTAGATCGAAAGCTTGTTTTCCCCCAGGTGGATTAATTTTTAAAATATAAATTTTTAACAGTAACAGTCTTCGTCTTTCCTTTCCACTCCAAACAAAAAGTAGTTTGTCTGCTCCGCAAGTCTGAACCTAAATGAGAGTGCCCTAAAGCGACAGGTTCTGTGAGAGAATCTTATCCATCCGAACTGACTTATCCATTAGAGACTTTGCCTTTTTGCATTTAGTCTACAGCTTATTATGTTTCCTAACTAGATTGCTTTGAACAGCTGATTTTCCTATGAAGAGGGCAACCTCTACGGCGGATCTTGGGGGTTCGTTGAGGGTACATTTCCTAGAAATATTGTCTTCCATTTTTGCCGTAGATCTCATAGTGTTCGGGGATCTAAACTAGCGGAACTTTAAGTTCACCCAGGTCCAGTATCGTAGAACCGAATTTGAATTTTTTTAACAATGAAGATAATCGAATTGAGCATAGTGATAAAATTTTCCTTCAACAAGAGTTTGTTCTAAATCGAGATTCCAGAAAAATTAAATTCTATATTTTGCGAATCTTCTCCATCGAAAAACGGTATTGACGGCCCTCTCTCTCGTTCTTGAACCAAATTAATTTTTTTAAGACTTTATTATTTCGGTAAAATACACATTAAAACATTAATAAAGTCTAAGGCCCCAGAGCGATATTGTTTCATTAAAAAAATTAATTATACAAATTCCTTTATAAAGCTTTAAAAATTGAACATTGATTCAGTTGCAATTTCTTATTATATAAATGAGACTTACTTCTTTGAAAAAGATTATTTGTTTCTGACATAATATTAAATATATTCAAATGTTACAATAATTGTATATCTATATAACGGAATTGTATAATTTTTATCAGTTTTATTGTGTTTTATGTAAGAAATTATTTTAGAGAATTCTTACTCATTGAATTGTCACAACCAACTGTACCGATTCCTGCTTGTAATTTAGATAAATAATTATTTGTTACAATGACGATCCATTATGTTATACGGATTTCATCTTAATACCAAAAAAATTCGTGAATAATTTAAATTTTCCTCCTTAATGGTTGTTACAATCATTTGTATCTATCCTAGTTTTTCCATGACAAGTAGAGTATGGAATTTATTTCTAGAGGCGTTCATTAATCTTTCAAGATGAATTTTCTAATCCTCTAACTGGATTTAACATTCTACTACTTACATGATAAAGTTGGACGATTTAAAGTTATATGTTTTAGGCAAGAAGTCTGAGTACAAGACCATATATTTCCCTGATATGTTCAAAGTCTTGCTGTATAATAAACTAGAGTTTAAATGAATATAAATTATAGCAACTCAGATCTTAGGTCAAGATTTTTACTTTCAATTAATTATAAGCAGTTTAGTGTGAACACCTACTATTTCTCTGAATCAATGGAATACTTAAAATGCAAAGTGACTTTTAATGAACTTTTCTCACGTAATATCGTGTTTAATTTATGGTTTTCTGACCTTCATAGTTTTGACAACATTTTCAATTAACTTTAAGCAAAAAGTTCATTAGGAATTATACACCCGGTCACGTTCTTTAACATTATTGTTCCCCTTTTCCAGTTGTTTCTTATTGAATAACGACGGACCCAACTCGAAAAAATTTACATAGACATAAATAAGTTCAGGCCGTAGTTTAATTTAAATATAAAAAAAACAAACTCGGTTAAACAGATGGCACATGCCGGAATTATCTATTTTGTTGTTTTTTTTTTTCATTCAGTCAAATTCGTGTCAATTAACTTGAAACTAGACGCTAAATTGAATTGCAATGGTTAGATATACATTGAAGTCGCAATGTTATAATAGCAATGACTTTATATGCATGTATCAGCTTCAATTTAAAGGCACCAGTTGTTTATAATTCCGTGGTATTCGTAATGTGAACCTTCTCCCTAGTTAGGCATGTAAATAATGGGTTTTAGGTGTTTTGAGGTTTCAAGAACGGACTTAACCATTATAATTAAAGCAAAGACATGTTCAAACATTAATATGGACTTTTAAAACGAGTTTTCACTGTGAAACACACTTGATATTGGGTTCTAGTTTCGTCTTTGATCCGTTGCTTCTGTTTCATGAAAGATAAATAATCAGCAGCTTTACAACGTCAACCGCTAAGCTGTAGAAAGCCGAGACAGGCAAATATGTACACAATGGAGAAAAGGATAGCCGTTTCGAACGCATTTCGAGTCCAAAAAAAATTACTTGCAGTTCTCAATATCGATGGAAGATCATCAGTCTAAACTACTGGACAGCACAACTAGTTACTGCGTACCGGTATGCGCAGATTAATACATGTTAATTGAATTATTTTTTTTATTACAAAGATTATATCAAACACTTTTTTGACAGTAGTTAATGAACTCCAGAGATAAAGGTAATGTAAAAAGAAGAAATTAAAAAGTTAATTAAAACACAACGAAATAAAATTTTCACCATTGTGATGTCTTGAGTTTAATAATGTTTGTCTAATTAAATCCATTAAGTGAATGTGCAAAATCATTTCTCTTTGTTTTCCGTGGGACTTTGCGTACTTTTCAAGCTCCCAGTGCCTGTTTAGTCTTAAAGGTTTTGCTTCCGTCGGAATTCCGGATTCAACTTCCAGATAAAATTTATTCAATGTTTTATACAGGAAATCGCTAATTTTAAGTTACGTTTAAATTTTCTTAATTGAAAATTTTAAATACCAAAATGGTTTAATGTAAAAGTCAATCGAAGAAAAAAGGCTTTTCTAAGTCTTATACTTAATCTATTGAGTGGTAATTAAATTCAGTCCAAGATAAATCTTTCGAATTTTCAACTCGAATTTAAATTTAATCTGAATCTGAATTCATTTCCTTTTTGCTTACTTTAATTGTCTCACAACCCCTTTTTCGGGACAATTTATTAACATTACAGAACGTTATTTCAATTCGCTTAAAAAGAGATTTTTTTTGTGAATCGAAAAAAGCTATATTCACATTTTTTTGTTTAATATCACTACCCTTCCATTAATATTTTCTATCATCTTCACTTTCCCTGTATGATCAATTTTTATTAAAGGAATTTACTTTTTCCGGATTTCTCCTGCGTCATTTGTTTGTGAGATGCTGACGTTTCGTTGTCTATCCTGACAGCTTCTTCAGAGTGTTGTCTGAGATTCAGACAACAGGGTGAAAAAGCTGTCAGGAGGAATCCAGGAGAAATACATTTTTAAACGTTTTATTTTACGGAAACTTTCATTCAAAATTATTAATTTTTATCAAATTTATGAACCGTTTTTACTTTTTCCAAGCTTAAAGCTAATTAAATTTTCTGTCCGAAATTCTCAATCTCGAATAAAACATTCAATTTCTTTTATTTTTTGCTGGGTTCTAATTTGTTTTGCTTAAAAAAAATCGTTATCGTCCAGTAAATCCATTTGAATTTTGCATATTTTTGCGTAGATTGAACAAATAGTCTGATACCACTTCTGCAATTTTAAAAGCTAGATGATGTTTTTTTCCAAGCCCTAAATCAGATAATGTTCATTCATAAATTGGATGCTCAGGTGTAGAAAATAGTTATGATGAAGCCTTAATAGTAGGTGTTGGAAAAACGCCAGCTACTTATAAAAGAATAACACAAATATCCAGAAAGAAAAGAAAATTTTCTCTATATTCGAACACGACTTACTGAATTTTACCACTTTCAATTTTTGATAGTCATCTCTTAATATTATCCAAGATTTCTATTGAAATTCTCATAGGATTCTGCAAACTGAGGCCATTACAATATTTGAGGAAAATTGGCGATATTTAAGCTTTTTCAAATTTAATTTTTCGTTTTAATGAAATTCGATTAATTTGTGATTCACCCAGCAACACACAAGTTTGTTCATCTTACAAAGTTCTAATGTTTCTTATCTGCAAATCTTTCTGTAGTCTCAGTTTATTCTCTTTGCTTTAACCTGAAAGGTGGTATGTTAAATAAACTTAACTTGGTTTGACCTATATTTATCTATTTCCACGTAACAAAGCTATGTTCTTCAACCATGTCACCCCAATAGTGTAAATCTTCTAGCATCCAGGGTCAAAGATAACTTTATTGTTGAGTCTCTATTACTTCAGCCTGAAAGGTGGTCTAGTAAATAATTTGAATTATGGGATGACCTAGTTTCAGACATTATTTTTCCATTCCATTTGGAATGTCATTTTATATGCTGTCTGATTTGGAGCGCAGAGGCAATAGTTTCAATGTTATTCCGAACTCCTCAGCCACCTGCCCTACTCGGGGCTGCTAATCCTACTAACAGCTGATTAGGCGGCTATGTTAAGGTGGTGTGGAGTGAACGGGAACTTCTCTAACTGTCTTCTTTACTTCCGTAACTGACTCTTTCGACTTTGGCAGCTAATTCCACTTCTCTGCCTTCTAAAGTGTCTTAAAAAGAACTACTATTAACTTGCTTTTATTAGAATAAACTTTTGGTTGAACGGTTTTTTTTAAGCAAACTTCATTTACAGCAATATTCCAGTAAAGTTTGTTCTTTGCAAATTTCCCAAGGCATCCAGTACGCGGTCATTCTTCTGGCTGAAACTTCTCTAGCTGAATTTGAATTAAAATTAGTATATAACTACAGGGTTTCTATTACATCCTTTACAGAGCATTGTTCACTTTGAAGTTTGGCTTTTATGGATTTTTAAATTATTTTTTGTTTGGTAATAAACTTACGAAATATAATAATTTATTGTAGAACAATGTTGTTTTTACATTTTGTAAATTTAATTTACGTTTTAATTAAAGTATGTAGGTAGATCTTCCTATAATTTTCTTTATTAGGGAATAACAATATTTTACCTGAAAAGAAATATTTTCCGCTTGACTCTCAAAATCGACTTCATTTTCAAAAAGTAAATATATGTATATTTGAAATTCTTTTCACACCAAACACAATTTAATCCCAAAATTTTTTCAAAAATATTTAGTCTATCGCACCTCTTATAACAACAATCCTGGCACACACTGTATATGAAAAAATACATTAAAACTAGGTAAGTAAACGCAATTTTCTTAATAATAAAGTGCAGTTCGTGGAAAAGAAAAAGAGTGAGAAATTTTTATTCAGCAACACGTATTTTAAATAAAGCTTTATCGATATACCTACAGAATAAGCGGTTTAAGTCAAGTACAGCAACACCATTTGAATTTCAAAAAAGTGGAAAAGTGGAAGTTAGGAGAGGCTCGGTTTGGAAATTTTCTTAGAAAACCACTTGAAAGATTTTAAATTTAACAATCAGGTGAAAGGGTTCAGATTTTCTAGGTTCACGATGGGGCGGTTTAAAAATGTGTAAGAAATTCAATGTCTTCGAAGAGATAAAATTTTGCGATAAAATTTCAATAGAATTGTTTAAAAATTTATATTTACAAAAGCAATACTAAAAAATTCATGATTCCTTTTTTTTGTTATCTTCTCGTTACATTCAAGCAGGTATCGTGGTGGCATCCACGCTTTTCCTGAAAATTTAATAACGCCGATTGAAGCTCATTTTATAATTTTATCTCCGCACTGGTGGTAATAAAATTATGCAACGAACAAAAAAAAATTCGCATAATGATGCGGCATTACTTAAGAAAAACAATAAAACAAAAAGCATGTTGTACCGCTACATCTGAATAATAAGCAGTGAATAATGTCGTTAAGATGAAGGAAAAAAGATAGTCAAAAACGGGTAAATTACAATTATAGGAATAAATGTATCCAATTTAACAGAACCATTTGTAAACGTATTACTGTCTTAATAAATGAAACTAATCCGAGCGAAGCTGTTGGATAAAATTAAACGATTAAATGGCATTTAATTTGGTTTTGGGTTGCACGTACTTTACGACTTTTATAGCCGTGAAAATCGGAGGATTTTAATTTATCACGTGATCGAATCGGAACTATAAAATATAGCAAAATCCATTTTATTTGAAGGAAAATTGGATCGATTGACACACAGAAACTAATCCCATTTGGAAAAACACTGTAGGTAGGTACTTTATTAAAATGATGACTTTATCCGCTAAACGAAATGTTCGCAATCGTAATATGCCGTTAGGCTTTTATACGTTTCACCAATAATACTGGCAAGGAACCGAGAAAGCGTTAAAACTTTTCTGGATCGATACGCGTTCCGTGGAGTTGAAGTTTTCCTTCTCGAACTCCCTTTTAAAAATGTAATCGCCTTAGAATTATCTCCTCGAAACGCTATGTCTTCTGTCTTTGCTAATTCTTCCGCATCTGCGGACATTCCGTTGGATTAGTATTACGTTACTATTCTTTTCTAATCCACGTCCATCCAGGTCTCACTTACATAGTTTTGGGAAGATTCATTTTTAAAATAACCTACCTATAAATTTCAAGAAGAGATTTAAAAAAATTTAAACCGTAGTTGATCAAATATAAATAAGTACATATCTAATAGCGAATCCCTTTAAACGCAAATTTATGCAAACAACCGAAAGATAAATTTATATATGCAAGCTCCAGACGTTATCGAGACCGTGTACACAAATTTGTAATCCAAAAATTTAAGGACCATAAATATGCATAAGGGTTGATAGCATTAAATATCCACTCGATGACCTGATAACACACGATTTTAAAGAAAATAAACCTTTTAAAGGAAATTTTCTTGTCTCTTGGAACATCTATTCAAAATTCACTACTATCTACTTAATTCCAGTTCATACCTAGAAAATAAAATACGAGGCATGTTCAAATTCAACATAAAACAAACGATTCGTTGCTGATGTATACATTCAACGTTGTATCATTCAACGTTGATGAGCTTTTTCGTCTTGATAGACAGAATTCTGTGCGTGATTTCCGAAGATAAGCGTAGTTATATAGGTAGGTATAACAGTCAAAAAAGGAAAAAAAGTCCTGAAAATTACAGAGGCATTACTACGGGCTGGTAAAAATAGCAAGAGACTTGAAACCAGAGGGGAAGATCGCAGAAAAAAAGGCTGAAAAGCTATGCCTCAACATCAACAAATCAACAGGTTACGACGTACATTAAGGAAAAAAAAGCATTTCGAAGCTTATTTGTGACAAAACTTGGCTTTATCACTTTGCCTTAGAAAGAAAACGTTCAAGGTTGGAATGGAAACACAAAACATCGACGACTCACAAAAAAGCGATAGTCGTTCCTTCAACTACTATTTGCACAAAAAGACGTAAATAGTCCATTCAAATTCTTCAACTGTATTCCCAATTTATGTCCCAACTGTTTTCTAGTTCCTTGGATATATATAGTAAAAACAACTTTGTGAAGATGAAATTCTAAAGAATTTTATGCGTAGCTGTGTGAGCAAATATGTATATGTTCAGTGAGCATATCGAAAAGTAACATAAATTGTTTTCCGAAAGTTTTGTTCGCACTTACCTCTTGGTATCACCAACGTAATCGAGAAAATTAATTCAATTTATTGATTTTGTACAACATTTTTTAGTTCGCTGTTAAAAACTCAAAAATCGATTTACAAATTTGCCCGCAGTCATATATTCTTCCCTACAAGTTCCAATTAAACTGTGAAAATCAATAAAATAAACTGTCGAAAATTAGAGCAATTCGTATGCCAAAATGACTACCAAACTGTTATTAGAGAGATCATTTTCAACTGCAGCTTTCAGTATATTGTGTTGTATTTCGCTAATAAAAACACAAATCTTGGAAAATGTGAGACCTTACTGCACATGATCAATATTGAAACGCAAAGAAATGGGAAAGCACGCTGAATCAAGTCATCGAAATTGTTTGTTACATGAAGTTTTAATGGGTGCAAGAAATGAGGTTTATCCATAATTTTTCCACAATGAGAGTTAGTTTTGTAATAACCCGAATATTTTATAGTTAATTTAATATTGTCCATAAAGTTTATGGCTAATATTCACTTCGTGTCGTTGATTAATTAGGTCGTCATCTTGAATATTGCTTAGTAAAATGTGGTCGTAAATCGAAGAAGAACTACGAGAGTTTTATTGTTCTTCTTAAAATAATAAGGAAACTTTTAAGTGGCAATAGTTAATCTCTAGAATAACAATTATTCAAAATTTATAAACTAGTTTCGTAAAGACGTTCACTTGTCAAACAACGTCTTTCATTTCGAAGTTCAGTTACAAGTTACAATTGGCAAACTT
Organism: Hypothenemus hampei; assembly: GCA_013372445.1. Classification (NCBI taxonomy): domain Eukaryota; kingdom Metazoa; phylum Arthropoda; class Insecta; order Coleoptera; family Curculionidae; genus Hypothenemus; species Hypothenemus hampei. The sequence goes on from JABRWK010000040.1 coordinate 434,939, forward strand.
GTTTCACCCGTGTTCTAGAAAGTCAAATTGAAGACGTATTTATTTCTTGGGGCAGTATTTCGTGTCACCTTATTGTGAAAAAGTTTTACTAAAGCCAATTCAACCATCCGTAACAGTTCGGAAACATTCTCGTTTTATTTGAAATCGTTACCAAACGAACAAAAAAATCTTCATTATCATCGTCTTTGATCGAGCCATTAAAAGGACATTTTTGCATGCCAAACTGGCATATCAAAGTTGGGTGGCGTCACCCTTTTGAACGAATATAAGAAGCCTTCTTGCAACTTTTGTCTATTTCGATTGTATACTACTGAAACACACGCAACTTTGCCATTCGAGTCTCGATTTGGTTTTCATAAACATGCAATACGAATTTTCTCAGTTACAAGAAAACGGATTTGTTATTTAATATTATAACCATTTGTGGAATCGATAGAAACCCATATAAAGTCCCATTTAGACGAAGTATGTTCCATTGTGGTCCTGTATTGGTAGCTCTTATTGTCCAAAATTTCTTATTAAAGCCACAAAACGATCGTCAACAATCGAAGCCCGGGGGTAATCGAAGTTATCAAAGATTTATCTGACTTTATCATAATAGGTTCTCGTCCTAACCAGGGGATATTACGAGGTAAATCCGGTAAGAAGAGTAGTCATTGTCCGCCTTTGCAGTGTGTTATAATTTTCGATTTACACAGTGGATCGACTCGGACGAGACGCTCGGTAAATTATTTTAGAATTGTGCAATTTCTCGCTCTAAAACTTTTTCTCTGCATTAAGAAACTAAAGGAAATAAAAGCTTTAGTTAACCTGGAAGAGTTTTAACGTTTTATGGCTTTCACAAATATAAAATGTCACGAGAACTCCCAGAATGTAATTGTTGTTGTCAATCAATCCGTTTTTAATGTCCATAAAACCAAGTCTAAAAGTATCAAAATCCATGAGATCAATATAAATAACAAAAGAGGTTATTTGGCTTGGTTCGGTACTACATAGTTCAGTACTGTAAAATTGGCTCTATTTTTACTGGTGTGATTGGACAACCAAATCATTATGGCAGTTCAATGGTAGAGAGTCCACCATTATTAAAGATGGATTAAAAATGGAGGGTTATATAAACGTCTTCTTATTGTTAAGTATCACATATTTCAAAAACGGTGAAAGTTTCACCGAAGATATGTAGGTATTATGTGTGAAAAGAATAATCGGAAAATTTCAGAATATTGGCCAGATTATCGACATGTGTTCATTCATGTCGTTCAGCTGCGAATATCGTAGATGTTCGCCTGAATGTTACCGAAAGTCCGGATGTATTTGGCATCGTTTCCAAAAATTCAGTATTTCAAAAAGCACTATTCTTATAAAAGATTTCCATCTTCATGCCTATAAAATACAACAACAGTTTAGACATCATGAGCTAATCTCCCGTTTGGGCTTCTAGAATTGGAAGCATTTTCATGCGATTTAACGTTTTTCGACTCCTTTCTTTGAGGTTTTTGAAGTCAACAAGTTCACCGACTAGTCTTGAAGGACAAGATTACATACTTTATCACTCAGGTTTAAAATTCAATTCACTTCGTATTTAACTTTTCTGTTTTTTTTTTTAATACTGATATTAAACGCTCATTAGGCAAAACGGATTGGACGAAATACAATGAAGACTTCTGAAGGAAATTCGCCAAAAATGGTGTCTACGTTTATTCTTTCAAGCTTGTTTTGCCCTAAAACTAAACTGAAATAAGGATAAAGCCGTGCCTTATTCGGACATTACCTCTTAAATTAAACAGAAAGCGTGAATAATTACATTAAACCAAAGGTGCTTTTAAAAGATAAAGGAAGGATTCATTGCAATTTCTGGGCGTCCCCCCCCCTTTTAATCCTAAATTACATCTTATTGCGCCGTAAAATTAGACCACTTCGAAAGGAAATTAATAGGTTAAATTCTAATTACCTATTGCTGCTTTAAAGGAAATTGAATAGAACAGGAGGTGAAAACCCTTAATGAATTCAACGTAATTTGACTGTCGTCGATGCCCGGTTGCAAACTAACACCCATTTTAAAAAGGATTTTTCAATTCGAATGGAGATTATTTATGTACGTTTTGTCATGTGTCGAATAAACACGTTCATTGTATTAAAGTGGTACAGCGTTACAGTTAGCCAGGACAAATTTATTCACGTTTGCTTTGTTACAAAAGGTCTTTTTGTCATTTTAACCGTATTCAATCTCGTTCACCGTACACTTTGTATTACGCGTAAAATTTGCTTTATTCATCAATAAAGTATAAAAGAATTTTTCTGAACATTGTACTCGTATATTACACGAAAAAATTTTCTTCACAAAAATTTGCAATTCATATAGAAAGTTAATTCCTGCAAACGGCAATACTGCAACTACAATAAAAGCGTTGAAAATCCCCGAACCTATATTTCTTCTTTAAAAACCGTTATTGTCGGCAGTTTGATCCAGGTCGAACCCATTTGGTAAACATGAAAATGTGTCTCAACAAGTCTGTTAATCGTTCAAAAGACTTGTTTCATTTCACACCGGGTTTTTTTGTCCTTTTTTTTTGGTCATATAAAACGACATGTTAGCGGCAGGATTTTACGATTATTTTGTATCGTAAAAAGACTATACAGGCAGGAACGGTAATGGGCTTTTTTCCACCTACAAATGTACTCAACAATTTAGTTTATTTCTGTTTAATTGTCTTAGCATTTATCAACTGAAACTTTAATTGAATTGTAGAGGTTACAAAGATATCAATTGGCAAAAATATAAAAAGAACTACAATTTCGTGTTAATGTCTAACAACATACATTTATTTTAAAGAAACAATTTTAATAACCTCAAGAACTAGTCGATAGAAAATGAAAAAGTTCCTTTTACACAAATCTAAAATCTATTAATGTAAACACAAAAATTAAACAGATACTTTCGAAAACCGAATAGATAGGCGATAAGTGCTACAAAATAATTCTTTCTGGCGCTTACCACCTGTTCGATCTGATTGCATCTCTCTGCGCTAGTTTCTGCAACTACTTTGATTCTAAAGGTTTTTATCACCTTGTAACCTTCACTCTTCAATTGTATTTATATTCATTTTGAAAATAATTAAAGAGAATGAAATGAAATATTCATTACTCGAATATTATCCATGTGCAAAATGTATTATCCATTACGGTATGTACTACATGATGATGAAGATATAAATCTATCAAATTCTCTGGAGGAACACATACACATTAACGAGAATGGAATTAGATGAAGCCATCGTTTAAAGTGAATATCCTTGTTTTAGTTGCACTTTAACATTTTCGAGTACTCACTCAAGAAATCTCTTATTACTTAGTTAGAGTTTCATTAATTCTAATCAAAAAACACTTTAACGTTCGTCCGAATGCGAGACGATAAACATGTGAAAACCATCCAGAGGCAGCATTATCCCTATTATTTGCATATATTTGCATCCGAGCTGTGAATAAGTGAAAAGTAGATTTCTGGAATAATATTATCCTAATTACGGTACGGAAGTTTGCGTTTTCACGAATTTATATTGCCTTAAGGGACGTCATTAAACATTTGCCGATTTCACTAAATTGAAGTGTAAATTTTTCAATCTCATATATTTCGAACGTAGGCAGCTAAAAACCAGTCAGAGAAGCGCGTTATCTCTTACGGCAGGATTTTCTACACGGCATGTAACAGTTTTAATTAAATTTGACTGTATAATGGAGTTTGCACCGTTTGTGCGGACATCTACGATTCAGAAAAGTGTATAATACAGCATTGTAACATTGAGAGTTATCTTGATTAGTTCAGGCTCGAAACACAATTTGCAATTCTCGTTTACATAGTCATTTTTACTACGGAGGTCCAGTTTATCAAATTAAGTGTCGTGGGATTTAGCATCACAGAAACCCTGAATCATACTAACAAAACTGGCATACGAATCTTATGTAAATGTGTTTAATTCGAAGTAATAACCTGAAGAAAAATATTCGGTGAAAGAAACGAAGACCGACCCCTTGTTATAGTAAATACAACAGTTGTCCTAAATTGGCGAAACTTGGAGGAGTGTCAACTGCCAAGACGCTAAAGATTTGTTTCAAACGACTTTTGTCTGCTGCTGCCCCTTGTTTCGTTGCGAATTAAATAAAAGACAAAGTCGTTGCGAAAACAACGATATTTCACTTTAATAAAGCTTATGCGGGAAACTAAAGCTCAGCAAATGCAAGTCTAATTATCGATTTTAAGTATCGTTATGTGAAAATCGCCTTCGCATCAGAGCGAGAAGCCTTTAACACTGTAGAGGAGGTATAAATTAAGCTTACTATAGCACGGTTAGGCTTTGTTTTATAACTACCAAACTGGGTTAATACTAAAAGGTTTCAAAGATATACTGGATAACTCTGGAGAAGCAATTTTATTTGTCCGCTCTAAGAATTAGGAGACTTTTACTTTAATATTTCCTGATTTCATAGGGTAATATTAGTGATTATTAAAAAAGTTGTTATTACTTTTCCACTCTTATAGACGCAAATAATTATTTTTTACAGAAAGTTTCAGATGCCTTTGCCCTTTCGAAGGACGATTGTTCCTCCTGCTTGGCAACATTAATTAATTACGTTTTAATAATAAAATCGTCTGCTTGGACGAATTACTTTCCAAACTGTTAATTAAAAAAAAGTCCCGTGTCGTGGTTTGAGTCGGTTCCACGTTTAAGTCGATTTCGCACCTTCGTCCTGGAAATTGTTTAGATTCAATTCAGGAAAATTCAATTTGTCAGCTGATTGGAAAATTAAGTAAGTTTATTAGAAAGCAAATTAAAAAGTCTAGAAAACAGGTTAAAACGCTTTTAAAGCAAACGAAATTCTACAACGACAAAAGGCGTTTCCTTAAAGCCTCATACCAATTTGCTGTTAAAGAATTTAGCGGTGTCATGAATCCCCTCCGAAAGCTCATCACGCCCCTTCTGAACATTAAGTCTGATAAATTCCCTCGCCCTCATTCGTTGCATAAATTGAATTCGAGATACCTGCGATAATGATTTAACGGTTAGAGTGAGAGGTGGGGCCCAGGAGTCTCTGAATGAAACTTAATATGATTTAACTTGTTCTTAAACCATTTAGCTCCTGATATCCATCTGAACCAATGTACAGAAGAGCTTTAGTTCAATCGTAAAAAACGAAACAACACAATCAATATACAATTCCAGCTAGTTATGTCAGTACAAAGCTATATTTGTTTGTTCTCGGAAACGTTTTCGCCAGTTTAAAATGCCCTGTTTACACAGGCATCGCCGATACTTGGCTCCGGACGTCCATTGTAGTTTGCCTTTATTCCAGCCAAATGACTTCATATACAAAGCTGGATATTCTATTGAAGTTCTATTTGCCTTTTGTTAAAAATTTCTACCTGCCATTTGCTTTTTTCTCATAGCTTACTCAGTAAAACACTGCAGGAAATATTTGTCGCACTTTAATTTGGTAAATTTCTGGAAAACTGACAAAGTTCAAAGCAATGTTCAAGGACAGGGTTAATTAACAGCTAAACAATATTACATAGAAGAAAGTTGAGGAAGTAGTCCAATTAACCTTAACCTTTAAACTTTCACGGTCATGGTAAATTGCTTGGATTAATTCGATGTTTTTTCTTTTTTTTTTGGAACTTTGTTGATTTCATATTCAGAACGTTTAATCACCATTTAAAAATTTTCTTTTCAGGTGAATGGAACATGGGCCTTGCCGGGGTTCGTTTGTGACTTTTACATCGCCATGGACGTAACTTGCTCAACTTCATCAATATTTAACTTAGTTGCCATTTCCATTGATAGGTAAGCGAGTGGAACTTTTAAACACTCATTTCTTAATTAACTCGATTGAATCCAGGATTTCCACCTGAGCACATTTTCTAACACAAAATAACTTGTATTTAACTTATTTCTAATTTAGCCTTCTAAAACTTTCAGATAGTTTACTATTCGAGGTCCGTTTAATTATTTGAATTAAAGTCAAACTGTTACATTTTGCTATAGGAGCTATAACTTTAATATAGTACTCAAACTTGTTAATAACCTCTGTACTTACACGTTGAAACAATTGGAAACTTTAGACAATATTAAGGGATTCCCAGTGGAATTCAATTGCCCAGGTGTGTATAATGCCCAAGGATCTATGTACGTGCCCTCTACAATTCCTATTAGATATTCATGAAATAAAGTTTTATCAGTTATTACAGAAACTTCTGACTTCTTAATTAAAGAAACGATTCTATACCATGGTTCACCTATTTCATTCTTGGGCCGATACAGGAATACTTTGCAATTTATCCTGCAACGCCTCCGAAAAAACTGTTTCATTATAAATCACTCCTGCTTGAATATTTAGCTTTAAGTACTCCCACAGATGTTCTCTGGCATTTAAATTCGGAGATTTTCAGAGGCGTTCTGGAACCTCAATTTCTTTTGCCATGAATCAATTTTCCACTAACCGAAATGTGTGATTTGGTTGTCCTCTTGAAACCGTCATATTAATGACATTTGTTCTTCATTATATGGCAACAACCCGTTCTGCAAAAGATTTCGGTACATAAATCAATGCATTGCCCATTTACATGAAATAATTTACCCCCGTTCCAAATCGAAAGAATTTTTCCAAAACAATTACAGCCCCAACCTTTTTGTTTCATTATACATTTTTGGTACTTTTCTCGATTTTCGATCTACTATCAGAATGAAATATTTCTCATTTACGTTCATCACTCTATAGAACGGTATTGCATTTTTGAGTGTTACAGTGTAAAGTGTAAACAATTTGAATCTTGTCCTTCAGATTTTTTTTAAGCAAGGGTTCTTTATTCAAACCTAGAAGATCAGCTTCATAAAGGCGATGTCTCACAGTGCAGTCAGTCACAGTTACGTTAAATTTCCTCGTTTATCTGTCGAGATGATTTGTGTGGGTCTTTTACCGACATCTTCTTATCGTACTTTTCAATATAGAGCCCAGTTTCTCTAAGGCTTGCCTTTGGCCAGATTGTGGACGTTTTGCTACAGTGCTTAAACTTGGGAACTTCTTTAAAATTATTGAATTTTTTTTCATCATTCCATGTTTAAGATGCCAGATGCCAGGTAGTTTGCCGAGAATTCCGAGCGAATCCATTACTTATATCATCGAGGCAATACCTGACTTTCCGAGTCAAACTTGTTGAATTGTCAAACAGTTAACAACGAGATTCTGGGTATTGAAACAGACAATATTGGAGAACTTTCAGTTTAATAACGTTGTCAGCAAAAGTCAAGATATTATGATTGTCACCATTCCAGATGTGAAAAAATACTTTAAAATTTTGAAACAATGCAATCGGCAAAGTAAAAATCTATCACCGTTCATAAACCACAAAGAGAGACTTTATGTAAAATCGATATGTAGCTTCATGCTTAAAGTGATATTACCGTGCATTAACTGGAAATTACAAGACATTTACGAAATTTCGTTACTTATAATGGCAACGTTAAATGTCGATTTATCAGCATTTTTTCGGTGTAACGTTTCGTGTGTTAATTTTAATTAAAAAAATTTTTGTTGCACCTGTTTCGCTTAATGTCGTTACTTTTTGCGGCCGATTAAAAAGTTTCTCAAAGGTTTGCATTATTAAATATTTAATATTTCGTTCCTTTCTTTTGGTCGTTTAAAAATCGAAATTCAATAACAAGGAACAAATACTTACTAGCAGGTATTCTGTGGGGAACCTTTAAAGAAAGAATAAAAAAGATTGCGAAGGAATATGTTTGCTTTGACACGGAGGCAACGAAATTCGGTTTTCACGACGAGACAATTTAGTGGAAAACATACTTTTCTTTCATTTTGTTCTAGTTGAAGCTGTAAAAGTAGTATTTGTTGTAAAAATTTTTATCGTCTGGCTCTGGTGCAAATTTACGGGTTAACAATGTTTCCAAGTTTCAAAGTAATAACTTATCCATATTCCTTATTCCATGTTCCTCATCGAAATTATGCATTATGAACCCATTCCCAGCGAACTAAATATCGATATTTCACTTTTAGTATCATTATCAGTAACTAATAACAATTATTTAAAGATTATAATTTATACAGTGCAAGCTTTCTAGTAATAGTTAGTTTCATGCAACTTTGTTATATAATTTTCATTTTCCAATCAGCAGTAAATTGAATAAAGTTTTGTAAAATCGTATGCAATTAGGCCCAAGTAAATCGGTTATTTTCCTAAGAATAAGAGCAATTTAAATTTGAAATTGAATCGCCCTACCTTGAGGGATGTTTACATAAAATTTTTGTATTACGAGAGTTCTGTACTTTGCTTATGTAATAAAATCTCGAAAAAATTAGACTTCATTTAAAGAAATAATGTATCTAAATGGCAAAAAAATAGCTTCGTTGAATAAAGTCGCGCTCCCCTAATTCTTTTAAAAAAATCTAATTTTACACTGAATGTTTCCTAATAGAAAGGGTAAGTGGATTAGAAATAGTACTTTTGAAATTCACTTTTCTAAGGCAGCTTTCTAATTGTCTTTTAAAAAGAAACTTCTTTTTTTCCAGTAAACTACAGCTGATAAGTAAAAAACGTATATACATTTCATTGATGCTGTAATAGTAATGCTCCAAATTGAATTTGAAAAACTTCTTGTTGTTGTTGTTGTTCAATAAGCAAAAAAATATTCAACAAGTTTACAAAAGTTTAAATGAAGATGAAACACCATTTCGCCTCAATCTATTGACAGTAACTCTCAAAACTCGAGTGGTAGAAACTCCTAGGCCAAACAAACTTGGTTGTTGAAAAAAAATAAATAAAAACATCTGCCTCGAACTTTCGAAACTGAACAAGTGTCTAAAAATTAAAACTTGTATGAGGTAATTTATCTTATATTAATGACTGTTTCGTATTATTTCAGATATATAGCGGTCACTCGGCCAATCAAGTACGCAAAACACAAGAACAATAGAAGAATATGGTTGACAATAGCTCTGGTTTGGGTGATATCAGCTGCGATAGGTTCCCCGATAGTTCTGGGTCTAAATAATACCCCAGATAGGATAGCGGACGCTTGTTTGTTCTTTAACAGTGACTTTATAATTTTCTCGAGTTTATCATCATTTTATATCCCTTGTATAATCATGGTCTTCCTGTACTATAATATTTTTAAGGTAGGTTGCTATTGAATAATACGAGTTCATTTGAAATGTGTAATTCCCGTATGCGAAGCAACTAATTTTCATTTTCTTTATAAGAAAAAAGTGACAAATATCAAAGAGACGTGGACCAGTTATTTTTAGGCTTGTCTCCTCAGACAGTCCCTAACGACTAGAATAATAGAGTATACATGTCTGGAACTTTGATAGAAGTTTTTTTCATTTATTGGACTTTTTATACGAATCACCAACGAGACATAACTTCATCAAAAACTTGAATTTTATGTATGTTCTTTATGGTCACCGAATCCGACGGGACAGAGACGAATTAAACCCAGTTAGGTACATTCATAAAACTGAAAAATGCAAATTTTCACTTCCGATTCGTTGAATGATGACAGGCAATTTCATTTGCCCGAACTGAATTCTGTCTGTCCCTCTCTCTCTTTCACACTCTTTGTCGTTCAAGTCAACAATTGGCCTTAACGCGTATATGAATTTTTTAAATTAACAATTTTTTATACGAATCGTTCTCGTTCAGCGGCGAATCTGAAGTAATTTTTAATTTACCGCATTCCACATCAATAGCTTTTCAATTATACTCTCTCTCGATAATGTCGAATTTATTAAGCAAATGAATCTTTGGCTTTTTATTCGCTTTGTTGGACAATGGATCGATTTTGGTTGAATGGATTTTTATATAAATGTTAAATAGGAGAGCAGGAGAGGGGGGAGTGGGCCTTCGGCAATTCATATATTAATATAATTCGTATATATTTACAAAAACAAATTTGCATTATACTATAACGTGATTTGTTTGTAGAAGACGCCATACAGCTTCAGCATGTGTATCTAAAACCGCTATATAAAGCGAGAACATACCACATACTAAACAGAGCGCCACATTAACTTTGTGGTTGTAAGCAATGTTTGCTCCTGTTTGTTCCTGCTTGCTCGCTTAGTGTGTACGCACCTTTACCAAATTGCTCTAATGCAAGTTTTGATACTCAACTTTCAAGCTTAAAATTCCATTGCAATTCAATTGTTCATTAGTGTTCTCACAATGTCAACATTAATATTAATAATATTTTTAATGGAAATCATTGGATCATTTTTAATTCGATCTGTTTTATGTCACCGCAAAAATGTTTCCATTTTGCATTATTTAAAATTTCATTCATACAAAACTTCATAGGAATGCCGTTTTGAAAATACCTACACACAGGATATTTTATAACGCTTTGCGTCTATAATTCACCGGTGTCCCATCCTAATAGAAAAATGAATTCCCATTTACTCTCATTTTTTAACACTCATAGTCCGTCTCTCAATTAGATTTTTTCCCGCTGAATCAAAGTAAACTCAAGTTCATTTTGATATTAATCCCAAAATGTATAAAACAGAGAAGAAAAAACAACTACAAGTCTAATTGCTCTATTAAAATGTATTTTAGTCTCTCAGAACGCGAGCAATGCAACAGAGGGCAGCGAGAAAACCGTTGCCTAGCGAAATAAAAGCCGGATCTGTGATAGAGAACCTCGCCAATACAAAACGATTGGCCGAGACCCATTTGGGGCCGACGCCCATTGAGGAACAGGCTACCAACACGGGTTCGGGTTCCGGAGACGAAGATGATGAAATGGTTGATGCTGAGTGTCAAGTGATATCCAACGATAAAAGTACGGAATTTATATTAGCAACAGTTGTTGAAGAAGCTGCGTAAGTATATTTACTTTTGGTTGCATAACTTTACGAACAAATTTTATAGTAATACAAGTAATACTACAACCATTTTGATAAGAAAAGGTTTCCAAAGTTGGGCGGGCATGTTCCAATTAAATTTTCTTATTAATTGTTAAATTAATGTATTTTTGTTGTCGGGGGCTATTGTATGAATGAATAGTAAATTTGATTTTTTTTATTTTGATGGTCGCTCCAAAGTTGAAATATTCATAAATCATAGGTCCGAGCCAGTAGCTCGTCTACGCAGCTTTTTCTACGCATTCATAAGTCTTCCTATTGTAAAAATTAAACCCGTATCATTGTCAAAACAAAATCCTATTTCCTGACTATCTCGAGGCTCATTCGCGCCAATATCCTGGTAAATTCAGACTTACTGGTGTTTTGTCTGAAAACAAAATTTTCTATCAGTCGTCAAAGATCCAATTTACGTAGGTATTCCTTCGAGAAACTCACTGTAGTAACTCTGTATTCTCTTACGAACCTCTGAAACAATAGCTAGTCTTGTACTGTCCCATTCCTCTTTATTAATCCACTTTCCTACCCGTGCGGAAATTCCGACAATTCAAGCTGCTGCTGGGGCTCTTTTTAGTTCAAAAATGTTAAAATGTCCGTGGTGACCTGAATGAAATATCGCTGGTTAAGAACAAGACCACCACAACTTCAAAAACTACATTTTGAAGATAATGGTTTAAACACATTGAAGTTTAACACATTAAGTGTAGTCATATTGGAAATTTCTTTTGTCTCAAGTGTACTCTTTCTTTGAATTTATAACGATAAATAAATAAAAATAGCCGCATGTAATGCATAATGTAAAACAGCGCATCATCTTGTGTTGCAGTAGTAGGTATGTGAGTCAACGTCGGATTCATGCGGCCTGAATGTAATTTTTATATACGAGTCCACGTTGGTTTCTCATGGCACTTAACCTGTTAAATGTACTTTGGTTGAGATATTATATCCGACGTTTAAGAATTTTAGATGGTAAATTATTGTTAAAAGTTCTATTTATTAAATAAATTCTTAAATTATCTTACATAAATGTCCCAAATTTAACTGTACATTTTTTTAGATTCTGACAGTCTTTTTCTTAACTAACGGTATGCATAATTTATACTGGCGTTTATAGGTTTCTTACGATTTTCAAATTGAGTTTTGCAATAAGTTTCAAGTTCCAAACTCCCAACAAATTACACATATTGCAGGATTACGTTCCTCGTTAATTAAAGTCATCGCTTTCACAGCTTCATCTTCTCTTGCTGTTGCGTAATTCATTAGTTCACGATTCATTTCTTCGACTTTAAATGCACTGAATAAAGTGGTTCATTCACTTAATGACACCATATTTTTTAGGGACAATGAAAAGTTTTGCTGATGTAATAAAGAAGCAAGTAAATGTTCGAGCTGTATCTAATATTTGGAATCAGCTCGAAAATAGATAACCTAAACCATAGTAGTCTTTCTCATGTTAAGAAATATATGAATTTTATGCATTATATTTTCCGCTCAACGTACACAATGTTCGTTTTGCATAAACATGAAAAATAATAAAAATAATCTTAAAGTTAATACGGTCCATTTTAAAATTTCTCATAAAAAACTTAAGAATCTTTCAAATGAAAGGTGTCTAAATTGCATTAATTCAACTGTCTATTTTCCATGTGGAATTCTTTACGGGTGATTGGCGTACTTATTAGCATATGCAAGGGTTCTATGGAGCGAGAAACTTAATAAAAGAGAAAAAAAAATCGAACTATTTCTTGATGTTTTGTATCGACCATCAATCATTCAGGAAACGTTCAAGATTCTATTGGTTTTCGAATTTTCTAACGGCTTAAAAGCTAATGATTGCCCATTTGAATGTATGGAAATTTCTTTTTTTCATTTTTCATCGTAAAATACAATACTAAAAATATAAAAATGTTAAGATATCGTTGGTTAAAGTGAACATTTTAAATTGATTGTGAACGGTATTAATATATCTCTCAATATCCTATCTGCGATATTGAGTTGTGTAGAGGCGTCGGTGGCTTCGATACATGAAACAGAATTTTGCAATTAGTAAACGGACTTGTATTTACCACACGGAAACAACAGAGAACATCTATTGAAATCGGTATTGGGCAGGATTGAATGGGATTAAAACAGAAAATGTAACTTCCACAACAACGACAGAGGGTTGTTACAATTCGTCATTGTATAATCTATCTTAGATTGGCTTTATTCTTTTTCATGTTTTAATTTTTCTTTCAGGATAGTTCGTCATAACGATTCGTTACAATACAACAATAAAATGTAAGTTTGCTAGAACCCCTTGAAAAATATAGATATGTTTATTCTAAAAGCAATTATTTTTTTAACGACACTTTTCAAAAGACTAGTGCATGATATTCTTATTGCAGTCATTTTACAACAACAGGCAAAGTTTTTATGACTTTCTTTTTACCATCCCGTTTCAATTTTAACTTTTCCCTTAAATATTTAGAGCTTTCCGTTTTAGTACCTGATTTACCCTCTAATATTCATGTTCCTTCAAAGCAGAAAATTTTCTCATTTATCCTTTGCCTCTTGTTCACATGAATTCTCATTAGGGCCGCAGTATTTTCTTTGCCAAATTACTTGCCAAAAGAGTAGAAACTTAAAAAGCCCAACTGGTCTGGAAATTAATATTTCTTTTAACTTTCCGAAATAGTTTTCCGTCAAATTAGGACTTTTTCTTTGGGCTTTTTCGTTTAATGGACCAGGAAACAATTTTATTTCATGTCTTCAAGATTCATTTTTAGTCGATTTAAGTCGGTTTCAACGCTTTGGCAATTTCCTAAAAACCTTTTTCGGAACTCCGCGAAACCACAAAGCCCCAAAGGTTCGACTGTTATTTGGAATATGAGTCGGGATGCTAAATAAACAAGGCGTATGTTCAAGGGAATTTCTCTAATAGTTTCGAATGGGGTGAAGTCGACCTCAAAATGTTCCATACGGAAATCCTACCATTCCACAAGTCTAACCTTATTGGAGATTACAATAGGATAATTTTAATATAGAGATGTGCGCCAATGATTAGATAATTAAATTATATGTCAGTAACCTACGCCCCTGAATTTTGTTTGTTTTGCATTGTTGGGGGTAACTCTTTTTTTTTNTAACCGTATGAGATTTATTTGCAAAAAATGAAAACCGCCAAATTCGTTTTTTTTACGGATATCTTTGAAACTGTTTGGAATTTACTTAATATCAAAACAGATTATTAATTTACGTTAAATTAGCAACTTTTGCATCCACTATGGTTTCAGTCGTAGACGTGGTGATTTAGGATAAAATGTAATTAGTTTACATATATTAAAAAAATTAACCTAATTGCAAACAACAATCCACATTTTCTCGTACTAAATCGGCGCCCATATCTACTTTCTAAACACAATGTTTTTAGTACTAAAATCAGTATTGAAATTAATATAATTGCAAAAAATCTTTACATATGAATCTAATTTATGAAAATTAATAAAACATTCTTAGAAACTTACATAATAACTCGCGCCTCTAAATTCTTCTGTCATCTTCGTGGAAACTTCATAATTCCATTTTAATACAGTGTTTTTGGCTGTTCGCTCAAACAATTCTGTAGCTTCTTCATGCACACATCTGATACCTGCCGAAGTTTCTTTCGCAAGTCTAAATACTTGAAGGACAGAAAAGAGATAAAGGAGGATGTTGAAATGTTTCACAGTGCACTTGGTCGATATGTCTTTAGACAGTTAAACTCGTAACTGAAAACGAGCATTATCATAAAGAAAAATTACAGTTCTGTTAGGCTATTTATATGTATATTTTTTTAAAGCAAATAATGATTTTAAATTTTTCGGAGGATAATTGACTATAATAGGCGGCATTAATAACACCTTCTGTAAACTAAAAAACACCCTCGCCATGACCTTTCTAGTTAAAGGAACGACAGTCGTTTGTTTGTAAGTCGATGTTTTATTTTTCCATTCTATTTTTGTTCGCTTACTTTCTGGAAACAGTGATGAACTGAAGTTTCATCACAAAAAAAAGCAAGTTACTCAGAAATTTCTCTCTTGTTCAAAGCGCCTTAAAAGCTCAATTGCAACTTAAACACTTTTCAGTTTTTGCCCATCTGGCAAATATATTTCCAAAGTTCAATTCCCCATGGATAATATATATTTTCAACACTACCTACGCGTATTTCCAGTAATCTGGGCCAATCATGCACAGCAATCCGTCCATTAAAGTCTGGTTTACACATAATGTTTTGTCGTCAGTCTTGAATGATCATGCTAGATTTGTCAAACAAAACATTACGTGTAGAAGACAGGTTGAAGGATTTAAATGAACTGAGTGAGATTTGACAAATTCGTAAAAGACTGATCGGGTGAAGCTTTCTATACAAACAAAACGGCACACAGTTTGGGCACGTGGACGTACGTCAGTCTTTTCGCTCACTTTCCGTCATTTTAATGCAATAAAACAGCGGAAACTTAAAATATATGATATGTTTCGAAAACTTTACGGTGAGTCTCTAGTGGGTGATGTTCAAGGCATTGTCTTGTTTTTCTATTTATCGTTTTACGAATGTTCACAATTTATAGTATGTGTCTATATCAATACCGACGATGTAATTTTCGGAGACAATACACATAGCCCCTTCATCATTAACTACTCCTAACACCACCATGAACGGCACGTAAACTTTGTTTTTTCTTCAATTTATGAACGGATAGTGCACATATAGTCACGAAGCATTTTTCTTGCGTGACGATGTCAGAGAAAATGAACGAAAATTTAAGTAGTGTAAGACCGACGGCAAAACATTATGTGTAGGCCAGGCTTACGATGAATAAGCTCATTAATTCGTTGAACTCCAGGGACGGATGTTCCAGGTCGTCTATCGTATGCTAATTTTGCAACCCTTTTCCAATTAAAATTACTTCGAAATAAATTTGAAAAGTAACCCTCTAATAGAAAAAGCCTCAACAACCTAAAAAACTGGAATGAGTTTCTGGAAAATGATTGAAATTTATATAATTTAATTTGCAGAATATCTAGTGTAGTGGCCAGTTTGGCAACACCAAATAATTTGGGCGACCCCAATGGAAACAACGATTCCGGTTACGCACATAGCCAAGCCGACAGTATAGCCCCGGATAGTCCCAGACATTTTGGGGTTGGCAGGAATACAGTGAAGAAAAATGGAGCTACCATGGACACCGAGATGAGGTAAGAATAAGTAAAAGAAAGTTGTAAATCTGAAGTTAAGGCGGGGTAATTTATTCGAGTTGTTATAGCTAAAGTTTCGTTCAACTTACGACGCCAATTGAATCGTTAAACTGGACTTTTATTTGGCTTATTTCGTTCTTTCCAAACTTATTAGCAAAGTTGTCTTACACAATTTTATGAAGATTTAGTATGGAATTTGTAAAGAGATGCTGAACGGTTTCGGAATATACATACATATACATATACATATAATCTTGCTATTGATTTTACATATTTCAAAAGAGATCCAAAGCGATTCAATCAGGAATTTCACCCAAAAACTTTCCTCTTTTCAAAAGTTTTTGAGATTTAATCTGCGTTCTGACCGTAAATGTTGCAAAGCTAAGATTAAATTAATGGGAAAAATAATTCAGTTTGAAATAATAATAAGTTTCTTTCCTTTGTATCCACATTGATCAATATTAACGTTCACAAATGTAAAAGAAAAATCGCCCGAGATTAGCGAGAAGGCAGAAAGACCATTTATAATATAAATTCGACGAAATTAAAATCAGGGAATATTAAATAGGCTCCATCTGAGTTGGGCCGTCTTTATAATAAAAAATAACAATTCCACTAAGCTCTTCGCATAAAAGTATTCTTAGAATTTCAATTTTTCCATTGAAAATACTCCCAATATTCTCTCCTGGGCATCATCCTCATCTGCGACTTGCAACATAGGTATCTGCACATGTAGATGGTCTCGGACAGAAAGAAAAACGATCTGCAACGTGCCGAAATAAAAATATTTCTTTCACTCCACGAAAATTTATAAATTTTTATTTTGTTTGTAGGAAACCGAGTGCCATACAAATTTCATTGAGTACCATTTGTCATTTCAGAACGGTGGCGACGATAAACTCGAGAACAGCAAGCATTAGATCGATAGGTTCGAAAAAAGAAAAGAGGGCGACCGCAGCGGCAAGATTTACAATTTATAAAGTAAACAAGGCCAGCAGGAAAAACGGGAAAATCGTCAGCGAAAAAAGAAAGAAAAGCCACCAAAACGTTGGCCATTGTCCTAGGTAAGTCCTCTTTTTATTACTCGCACCTAAAACATTTATTTCGTTTATTTCTTTTTTTTACTTTTGCACACATTCCTTTAAAAATTTCCCAAAAGGTAAATGATTTCCACTAGGAAAAAGCACCATTTTGGGTGGAATATTTTTGATCATTATTTTTTAAGTTGCACGACTTCAAGCAAATATTAGGGCAGGAATACATATATCTTTCTTGATCTTTTCTCTCTTCCATACTGTACCTCCTAAGCTCGTAATCTACCAAGAAAAACTACATACAACAATCAAAGAGATATATGAAGGATCTATTGCATGCTGACCTTTGCCATTTTAAGGTGTTTCCTTAAAAGACTTTTGTAACCTTCTAAAGAATCCCTTACTTGTTTCAATAAGTAAGAACACTTGTTTACCTTGCTCAACCCATAAAAAGCACTCATTTCATTTAAATTGACATCTACAGTGTTGCTTTGGTTTTTGAAATATTCAATAAACACGCAGGAGAAAATTTAAATAATTTTAGTGTTAAAAAAACTCATTACTTTATCCTTACTCTGACACTGTCTCATGTTCTCGTATTATAAAGACACTCTTATTCCTCAATTATTGGACTACCAGAACTCCCGTCTATTTTCTAATATTTGGAAATGTAAAATTATGAATTCGTGGTTGTATTAACTAGAAACTGGCCAAATTACAATGAATAAGCGAAATGACACGCGGCAAAATGAAACACAAGTCGAGTTTCTATATACATAATTTTGTTTAATTAAACGAAACAGCATTAAAGTTGAACGGGTAGAAATGCATGTTTAGACAGAATAAGATTCGAGACATGGAAATTCGAATTAAGCACGTACAAATTACCGTTTATTACGAAAGTTTCTGTGAATTTGATTTTAGAAAAGTATCATTTTCAAAATGAAATATTTTAAATAACAACAGCGATACTGAAAAGCGATAAAAATAAAAAAAGAAGATTAAGATTGAAATACTTGAAAAAAGAAGAGGAGAAATCTGATTTCCACAAAGAGTTCCAAGCCTAAACTACACAGAATTTGTTATAACTTCGAAACAAAGTTGAAATTATAGCTCATTATCTAACAAAGTCCTATTAACTATATAACTAAAAACAATTTCACCCGTTGTCCCCCTTTAATCTTATGTGATGAATAAAGAGAGAAAGAGAGAGAGGGACTAGAAAGTGGCGCATCCTGTTACTGGTCGCGAAGGGCCGGCTTACGGGTGTTATTTGTGCTGAAAACTTTTGACGGATAATTGGAAAGCGCCAGCAATTAATTTCGTTATCCGCATCAGGAACTCGGGAAAACTTTGAAAGTTTCCTTCGGAAAATCTTCAGGAAATGGTTTGATTTTTTTCTCGTGTCATTTATAGTTTGCGTCACGTTTATATAAAAAAATAAGATAACATGTAATTTTTACATAGAAGCATTCCTTTACTCAAATTAATGAAATCAAATGAATTTTTTATATTCGGAAGTAAATAGAAATCGTAGGGGACCGTATTCGGAAAATAGGGTAGATGGGACATAAACTCGTAAAGCAACTCAACCAGATTTACCATGGTGATTGCTGACGAATGAACTCCTTCTCCTCAAATAATTGAGTTTCCCTTTAAACTCAATGACGAACGGTCCGAAGAATTTAGCATAATACTGCATCTGGATTGTTCTACCCTTCTCCAAATAGCCAGTAAGATTATATTCTTAATCGAGTTGGATACCATAACCGATGGTCCCAGATTTATCTTATTTAAAAGCGATTTGCCCTATGAAATCCACTATTTGCCTTTAAATCAGTGACGACAACTTTTATTCAACACGAGTACTTACTTATCATACTGCTATCGTAAAAAGGCTTAGGTATGGCTACAAATTTCAATATTACATCTGAATACGAAAGCGGCAATCTCAAGTTTGCAATAGTACGCCATGAATTAAAAATATAGCCCGAGCACATATTTTAAAATACCTTTTTCGGAAAGCGTATTTGGAAACGATTAAATGGATTTTTCGGATAGGGAATCTAGCTCTCTCTCACTCCCACCCATCTCTTACAGACATGGACTACAGATTACACTTATTTTTGTTGCTTGCTCCGCAATTTTAACCTTTCCAATATAAATCTAACCGGAGCAAGGTTAATAGAGCTACATAGGAAGGAAGGTAACTCAAACATTAATTTTGAAAGGAGGCTTTTGGAACGTTAATTTGGCAAAACAGAATGACCCGATATATTTCGGGAAAACGTAAAAATCGTTGGAGCGTCACAGTTTTATGAGCTCATTCTCTATCTTTTCGACAAATTGCTCATTCAGTTAAATGTATAACGTAACTGCTCTACTACGATCTGAAAATGGCCACTAACACGACAAACGAAATTAAATATGACTTTCGAAAGGGTGGTCAAGTTCCGATAGGAAAAAGAGGTATCCAGATGTTGGGAGATTTACTAACCCATTTCAAAGTAATAAAAAACAAGTGTAACAACAATAAGGCCCCATCTAGAATTGTAGCACGTGAGCTACACACACAAATATCCACGTGAATAACGACACGTAATATATCACAAACACTCATGCAATAAAAAGATTTATTTTATTTTAGTTTCTAAAAGATTTCACGGCGAATGTAGGAAGGAAACGTTTTTTTCTTTTCCTTTTATGTTTCGATCACAATCTTTACCATAAAAACGTAATTAAAAGTAAACAAACTCCAGTTTTACAGAACGAAATTACCTATCGCTCTTTCACATAATGCATAATTTACTCATAATTTTCTTTCTTTTTTGTTAACAAGAAGGTATTTTATTCAGAATTACATAGCATTATTCACAAATTTCTATCGGACATGAAAATTAGTCGAAAATTGTTTAGACCAAATAACCTATTTCAAGCTATATTTTATTTTCCTCACATTAAAAATATGTAATACCTGCCTACGTATTTTTATAAACTGATTTCTAAATTTATATTATAAATCTATATATACAGAGTGTTCAGTAAAGAATGGGCCAAATTCAGATACAGATAGTTTAGGTAAAAATAAGTCGATTTAACCAAACTTCCCTTAATCCAAAAGTTAATATTAACGGAGCTACAGGGTGTCAAAGTTGAAAAAAAACACACATTTTCTTCAATATCTTTCAACTGATACGAAATAATTTCATGAAATTTCGTATATGGGGGTTTTTTGGGACGACAAATTCAAATTTGTGGACGCTTTAGTTGTATTTTCTAGAGGGCGCCACCGGCAATGATTTCGGCCCATTTAAACCGTTGCAACTTTTTTGTGCTACCCTGTATGCCATTTTGGACTACAAAAATCGATTCTCCCATCTTTTCTTCTTAAAAAGGTATACCTTATTGAAGTCGCCATAAGCAACCCATTCCGAGAAAAACGTATCTAAAGCTGGTAAAGCATGGAAATTTTCGGAGGACCAGAGTATTTTTTCTGACTTATCTNTGTTAAATTAAATCGGTTTTTGGAATTTGTAATATGCATATTTAATGAAAAACTAGCGTTCGTCAATATTTGTCATTTAAATCAAACGTTATTATCTTTTATTCAATAATTTTTTTTTGTATTAAATAACTTACTGTAGGAACAACTTTGAAAAACTTGTATTACATTCTATACATTACACTAGGTAACAATTTTTAATGAAAATGTTGTTTATCATAATTTTCTTGCATTTTTGGTTTTAACTGAACTAATTAATGAAAAAAATCACTTTGCTTTTCTTCTAGTGTCGCTTAATCTTAAGATATTTAAGTTTAAAGAGTCAAAAATGGTTTTTTAGGCGATTTCAAGAAACCGTTATTTAGTGATTTTTCCATTTCCCCATATTTTCCCTAGAAGGTAGAGTAGTTTAGAGAAGTATTTCTTTGGTCATAGCCCTGTTTCATGATATCATCATGCGATTTTGTTTTATTTCAGATAAGAACCGTTATTTAGCGATTTGTATTATTCAATTGAAAGCAAAAGTTCACAAAAATTCTAATAAAAAACACCTTTTTTTAAAATTCTTTCCTAGTGTTATTAATTTGTCATGTCATGTCATTGTCATGCAATAGAACTGGTACTTCCTATAGTGCGCTTATGAAAATTAGCTCAGACGGATCGCAAACCATCCAAATTAAAACTTAAATATCTCAGCGAAAAAAAATCGTATAATAAAAATCGACAATGCATTTTAAAGATGAAGAATGGCACTATTTAATGTAGTAACCAAAAATTGCTAATAAACTTTTGTTACTCAGATATAAGCTCTTGAAATCGCCTAAAAAACCATTTTTTGACTCTTTCAGCTTAAATATCTTGAGATTAAGCGACACTAGAAGAAAAGCAAAGTGATTTTTGTCATTAATTAGTTCAATTAAAACCAAAAATGCAAACAGTTTCAGATAAACATTTTGTTGTTACCTAGTGTTATTGATTTAGGATATTTGGGAAAGTGATTGAATTTCAGAGTTTTAACTTTAAATCTGTCCACTTTTTACTTTGAAATAGTCACGATCTTGGTTTTCTCTGAGCTGTACAATAATTGTTAAATTCTTTTTTCATCAAAAATATGATTTTTTTTTAAATTCGATCAACTTGTCCATAGATACAGAAATACCAAGTCATATTTTATTCGAACGATCTCAACAACTTGAAACTTCTATTATGGCTAATCAAGTAACAAAGCGAATAATGTAATTTCGTTTATAGACTTATAAATATGAATTTAACTTTAAAACTTTTCCCTGAAATGATTTTATAATGGTGGCGGTTTTAGCGTCGTAAACCGATTTTTTAACTGACTGGCAGCACATTCAGACATTTCACCGTTTTTAAATCTTTCCCTTTGGACATTGCCCTCGAGAAAAATAAATGTTTAATACTTGTTAATCTGAAGCGAATACATAAAAACGTTCATAAATTATAAAAGCCCTACATTACCTAGCAGTCTTTCCACCGGAACTGAATAATAAAGTTCTCTCGGACCAAATCGCGACCCTCATAAAGTTAAACTCGTGCAAAATAAAACCGCAAACAATCCGGTCCAAATCGTAAGATAAATTCAAACCAACAAACTCAAAATTACAATGGCATTTACAAAACAGCCAGTTTACCAATTCTTTGAAGTGCGAAAACTTATTGCAAAAAGTTCGACCATTGGAATTTTCTAGGGACATTATTGTAAAAGTTTTTTTTGTAAATGTACCTCCAGTTAGGGTTTCTTTAGAAACTATTCTTTACAATACATATAGATGAACCATGTAAGTTATTTGGATAATACTCCCTTCTGGCAAGACGCTTTCATATAAAGGGTAATAGGACAGAACGATGTCCCGAAATCAGCTTTTAGAGAAATATGATATTTTAATATAAATAAACACATGGACTTCGTTGGTCCTTTGACATTACACCTAAGCGAAAACATTTCTCTAAGTGGACATAGTCGATTTTTCTATGTTTGAATTTCACAGTTATTTAGTACACATTGCACTAGGTACTCCAAATCCGACAAATAGTGGACATCATTTTTTCCCTTACCCTCCTTTATAGTATACAGCCTGTCCCAGATAAAGGTGAACAGCATGCAGATTTTGAAAACGATAATAGATACAAAATAGCTTAAATTAGACAAAAGTTGCGCAATTTAACACAAATAAATAATCTATTTTGATATTGAGTAAATTCCAAACAATTTCAACGGTATCCGTGATAAACCAAATTTGGCGGTTTCTCTTTTGAAAATAAATCTCATGCGGTTAGTGTTTAAAAAAACGAAGTTTTACATTATTAAGACGTTTTTTGAAAAGTTCTTAACGATGTTGCCAGATTTTTTGGTAAGTCTTTATTTTTGGAGATAAATTGCTAAACTTTTCATTTTCTTATGCACACAAGATCTGATATTTACATTTTTGAAATCACCATAAAATTCCCTTTTTAGCTATGTATTAGATGTACACAATAAGTATACAAATGCCATAGAATCGTCAAAAAAACTTTAAAGTTGTAAAACACCAAACCATAATCCACAGCCCTGCTTGGCATACAAAGTTTTAATAGCTATAACTAAAAGTTTGAGAAAAACATTAAATGATGTATATGATTGAAAAAGGAACTTTACATCGATTTCGAAATATAAATATCTGATCTTGTACCCATAAGAAAATTGAAAGTTTCACTATTTATCGCCAAAAGTAAGAACTTAACAAGAAATTTGGCAATATTGCTAAGAAATTCTCAAAAAAGTGTTTTAATAATGTAAAACTTTCGTTCTTCTAACACTAACCGTATGAGATTTATTTGCAAAAAATGAAAACCGCCAAATTCGTTTTTTTTACGGATATCTTTGAAACTGTTTGGAATTTACTTAATATCAAAACAGATTATTAATTTACGTTAAATTAGCAACTTTTGCATCCACTATGGTTTCAGTCGTAGACGTGGTGATTTAGGATAAAATGTAATTAGTTTACATATATTAAAAAAATTAACCTAATTGCAAACAACAATCCACATTTTCTCGTACTAAATCGGCGCCCATATCTACTTTCTAAACACAATGTTTTTAGTACTAAAATCAGTATTGAAATTAATATAATTGCAAAAAATCTTTACATATGAATCTAATTTATGAAAATTAATAAAACATTCTTAGAAACTTACATAATAACTCGCGCCTCTAAATTCTTCTGTCATCTTCGTGGAAACTTCATAATTCCATTTTAATACAGTGTTTTTGGCTGTTCGCTCAAACAATTCTGTAGCTTCTTCATGCACACATCTGATACCTGCCGAAGTTTCTTTCGCAAGTCTAAATACTTGAAGGACAGAAAAGAGATAAAGGAGGATGTTGAAATGTTTCACAGTGCACTTGGTCGATATGTCTTTAGACAGTTAAACTCGTAACTGAAAACGAGCATTATCATAAAGAAAAATTACAGTTCTGTTAGGCTATTTATATGTATATTTTTTTAAAGCAAATAATGATTTTAAATTTTTCGGAGGATAATTGACTATAATAGGCGGCATTAATAACACCTTCTGTAAACTAAAAAACACCCTCGCCATGACCTTTCTAGTTAAAGGAACGACAGTCGTTTGTTTGTAAGTCGATGTTTTATTTTTCCATTCTATTTTTGTTCGCTTACTTTCTGGAAACAGTGATGAACTGAAGTTTCATCACAAAAAAAAGCAAGTTACTCAGAAATTTCTCTCTTGTTCAAAGCGCCTTAAAAGCTCAATTGCAACTTAAACACTTTTCAGTTTTTGCCCATCTGGCAAATATATTTCCAAAGTTCAATTCCCCATGGATAATATATATTTTCAACACTACCTACGCGTATTTCCAGTAATCTGGGCCAATCATGCACAGCAATCCGTCCATTAAAGTCTGGTTTACACATAATGTTTTGTCGTCAGTCTTGAATGATCATGCTAGATTTGTCAAACAAAACATTACGTGTAGAAGACAGGTTGAAGGATTTAAATGAACTGAGTGAGATTTGACAAATTCGTAAAAGACTGATCGGGTGAAGCTTTCTATACAAACAAAACGGCACACAGTTTGGGCACGTGGACGTACGTCAGTCTTTTCGCTCACTTTCCGTCATTTTAATGCAATAAAACAGCGGAAACTTAAAATATATGATATGTTTCGAAAACTTTACGGTGAGTCTCTAGTGGGTGATGTTCAAGGCATTGTCTTGTTTTTCTATTTATCGTTTTACGAATGTTCACAATTTATAGTATGTGTCTATATCAATACCGACGATGTAATTTTCGGAGACAATACACATAGCCCCTTCATCATTAACTACTCCTAACACCACCATGAACGGCACGTAAACTTTGTTTTTTCTTCAATTTATGAACGGATAGTGCACATATAGTCACGAAGCATTTTTCTTGCGTGACGATGTCAGAGAAAATGAACGAAAATTTAAGTAGTGTAAGACCGACGGCAAAACATTATGTGTAGGCCAGGCTTACGATGAATAAGCTCATTAATTCGTTGAACTCCAGGGACGGATGTTCCAGGTCGTCTATCGTATGCTAATTTTGCAACCCTTTTCCAATTAAAATTACTTCGAAATAAATTTGAAAAGTAACCCTCTAATAGAAAAAGCCTCAACAACCTAAAAAACTGGAATGAGTTTCTGGAAAATGATTGAAATTTATATAATTTAATTTGCAGAATATCTAGTGTAGTGGCCAGTTTGGCAACACCAAATAATTTGGGCGACCCCAATGGAAACAACGATTCCGGTTACGCACATAGCCAAGCCGACAGTATAGCCCCGGATAGTCCCAGACATTTTGGGGTTGGCAGGAATACAGTGAAGAAAAATGGAGCTACCATGGACACCGAGATGAGGTAAGAATAAGTAAAAGAAAGTTGTAAATCTGAAGTTAAGGCGGGGTAATTTATTCGAGTTGTTATAGCTAAAGTTTCGTTCAACTTACGACGCCAATTGAATCGTTAAACTGGACTTTTATTTGGCTTATTTCGTTCTTTCCAAACTTATTAGCAAAGTTGTCTTACACAATTTTATGAAGATTTAGTATGGAATTTGTAAAGAGATGCTGAACGGTTTCGGAATATACATACATATACATATACATATAATCTTGCTATTGATTTTACATATTTCAAAAGAGATCCAAAGCGATTCAATCAGGAATTTCACCCAAAAACTTTCCTCTTTTCAAAAGTTTTTGAGATTTAATCTGCGTTCTGACCGTAAATGTTGCAAAGCTAAGATTAAATTAATGGGAAAAATAATTCAGTTTGAAATAATAATAAGTTTCTTTCCTTTGTATCCACATTGATCAATATTAACGTTCACAAATGTAAAAGAAAAATCGCCCGAGATTAGCGAGAAGGCAGAAAGACCATTTATAATATAAATTCGACGAAATTAAAATCAGGGAATATTAAATAGGCTCCATCTGAGTTGGGCCGTCTTTATAATAAAAAATAACAATTCCACTAAGCTCTTCGCATAAAAGTATTCTTAGAATTTCAATTTTTCCATTGAAAATACTCCCAATATTCTCTCCTGGGCATCATCCTCATCTGCGACTTGCAACATAGGTATCTGCACATGTAGATGGTCTCGGACAGAAAGAAAAACGATCTGCAACGTGCCGAAATAAAAATATTTCTTTCACTCCACGAAAATTTATAAATTTTTATTTTGTTTGTAGGAAACCGAGTGCCATACAAATTTCATTGAGTACCATTTGTCATTTCAGAACGGTGGCGACGANACAAAAATCGATTCTCCCATCTTTTCTTCTTAAAAAAGGTATACCTTATTGAAGTCGCCATAAGCAACCCTTTCCGAGAAAAACGTATCTAAAGCTGGTAAAGCATGGAAATTTTGGGAGGACCAGAGTATTTTTTCTGATTTATCTTACTTTTTATTCACAAAAACAAGGAAATAACAGTTGAAAGATTACAAGCTATTAGTTTTGAGTCAAAATAGTCAGTTCAATTAAAAAAAAAATTTTTTTTTTAGACTTAATTATTGTTGTTACAGTTCTCGTTTCACTATGGTAATTTGCATGCAACATCAGCTTTAGATACGTTTTTCTCGGAAAGGGTTGCTTATGGCGACTTCAATAAGGTATACCTTTTTAAGAAGAAAGATGGGAGAATCGATTTTTGTAGTCCAAAATGACATACAGGGTAGCACAAAAAAGTTGTAACGGTATAAAGGGGTCGAAATCGTTGCCGGTGGCGCCCCCTAGAGACAACAACTAAACCGACCAGAAATTTGAATTTCCCCTTCCCAAAAAACCCCCATATACGAAATTTCATGAAATTATTTCGTATCAGTTGAAAGATATTGAAGAAAATGTGTTTTTTTTTCAACTTTGACACCCTGTACTTATTTTTACCTAAACTATCTGTATCTGAAGTTTAGCCCATTCTTTACTGAACACCCTGTATAGATTTATAATATAAATACATATAACACCCTGTATATATATATTTAGCTGAGCGTGGACTTATTGTATTTGTGTTGATGAATTGCTTCGTGGCAGAGTCGTCATCATGTACATCTATCTGCACATGGTCAAAAAGAAGAAGAAAAATTTAGAAATACACGTATATTTTCTTTTGGGAAAACTTCATCTTAATACGAATGTATCTCGAGTTCAATCAGCTTTCTTTGAAGTTCTTTTAGAATGATTCAAAATATACATTTCGAAGATAGCTAGATGCATAAAAGATATCACTAAAATAGAACAAAAGTTAGTCTGGAAGCACATAATAAAACGAGTAATAATTATAATCAATGGTGAAGTACATCGTAAATTTTAAACTATTCAATGAATGATTACAGTGATTTGCAATATCACTGTTTTATTGAACTCTATGATTAAAAAATAGGGTGAATAAAAACAGTCCAAACACATAAAATCCCTTTCTAGGATGAAACTGTTTCTCTACTGGAACAACGTTAATAACATTTCTACTGATACCAGGCGAAGACTTGAAAATAATTTATTGGCCAGAAAACTTTTTACTACTGCTAACTTTCGAATTTAGACTTCAATTCGAAAGAATCGCGTAGGTAACATACAAATTTAAATAAAGTGAGAACGGAGTTTCTTCTGATATATATATATCACAAATCAAAAATCTTCAAATTATTAAAGTAGTTTTTTTTAGAAATAGATGGAATCTGTTTCAGAACTGTTAATAAACCTTTTAAGTAACTGATGAAGTGTACTTCATAAAAGTAAAGCATCACCAAAGAGTCTTGAAAAACAAGATGTTCCATATTTGCGGCAAATAGTCTGCAAACATATCTTACTTTAATTCCATGCGGTATCCTCAGTATAGACTAGGAATTGTATACAAAAACGCTCTAAAGTGGAAATAACCTAATGAAAGTATGTTCAACATGGAACTTGGGTGCATTTTTTAAAATCATGCCAAGAAAAAAAAGCTTGAAATTGACTTAGCAATACTGGCAGCTAAAACTTAAAAATATCTTCTTTCTTCTTCCATACTTCTTTGATTTTTCAGATTCTAGAAATCTGGATTCATTAAAATTAGAGATTTTAAAGAACAAAAAATAATCTCCAGAAACCGAATTCGGTGTATATTGTGGATTTCTCAAAGGCCCACAACGCCACAGTATACAATACGGAAATTGGTGAACAGGCACATTATCATCTTCTGCGAACTTTCTTCTCCTTTTATCTTTATGACCTCTCGCAAATGAGCCAACATATCCACTTACCGTGCTTCTTACTGTATCTACTTACTTTGTTCTGAAATGGTTTTTACCTTAGGCTTGATACTACAAGGCAGGAATTCCTTGTGAGACCTAAAAAATCACTTTGCCAGTCAATTGCTAGACTTGAATAGAATTTTTATAGGGTTTCCCATTACAATATGAGCAAAAGAACTATAAAAGGTTGCAGAAACGATTACCTTAACATGATGCTCTATGCAACTGCATAACTTTCGCTTTTACAGTTGTAGTCAGTTTAACGAGAGTAGAGTTTAATAGGTTCCTTACAAACCTTATTCAAGAAGTCACTCTTCAGAATAGTAATCAGAAAATTATGTAGAAATACAGTTTTAGTAACAAGAAGTTGAAAATTAATTAAATTTAACAGATGATTTACGAAAGAACCTATAATTTATTTTTCTTTTGCAGGAGTGTTTTTGATTTGTTGGGTCCCATTCTTCACGTGCAATATCCTGGACGCGATGTGCAGCAAATTAAACTTTCCCTGTAATCCTGGCGTGTCGATCTTCCTGTTCACCACCTGGCTGGGATACATGAACAGTTTCGTGAATCCTGTTATTTATACAATTTTCAATCCAGAATTCAGGAAGGCGTTCAAAAAGTTAATGTGTAATGTGTAGGGCAGCGAAATGAAAAGGGGTTGTTCATTTAAAAAAACAACATTTCTCACATATTTTATACAGTTTACGTGCCAAAAATTACGTTTGCCAAATAATATTTCTTACTTGACATTCTTCTTGTATATAGGTTTTGTATTTAACTTTTGTCGAATTTATTATTGTCGTAATTATTGTCGAATTTATTAGACTACATATCATTCATTTTACTTACAATTGTTCAGTATAGTTTCTGTTTTTTTGAGACTGCTTGGAAATGCTAGTGTTAATAATCAAAATACAGTTAGGGAAGCTGTTACAGTACAATATCAAATACATAACTGTAGAAAAATCTAATAAATATGTACTTATGTATAATACAAAAATTGCGTAGAGATTATTTGTTAATTGTACATATCAGAAGTAGACGAAAAATGTGTTTTACAGGGTATATTAGTTCTGAAAACTTGAAAAATTTGTACTATTTTTAAAATTACACAATTTCTTCACCTACCATTAATACTCTTCTTTAACTTGGTCTTGCTCTGAACATAAATCTTTCATTGCAACTTAAAAAACTAAATTTGTATATAAAAATTTAATAAAAATGGAATACAAAACTAGAAGAAAACTTTTGTAAATAAACAGTTTCAATGTTAATATAAGATGATTGGTTTGCTAAAAAAGACAAAAATCACATGTAAAAAGTGCCGAAATAGTTTAATTTCAAATAAATATATATTTCGTTTGTAAAACTTGTCTTGTACTCAAACAAGACAGATGATTGAGCCCCTCATTTTGCAAACGAAGTAAAAAAAAACTAATGAGATTGGTTGGATATTCAAAAATCGATTACGTTTTGTACTCTAAAACCTAAAGTCTTCGTTTTTGACTATCCAAACTAAAATTTAGGTTTTAAAAGTCTACGCTTACTAATGTAATACTGCAAGAAAAAACTTCTTATAGAAATGCATTTATTAGTTAATGTTACAATAAAGCTGTTTCTTAATAAAATTTTCATTCCATATTGTCCTTTTTGCATATTTTTTCCTGAAGATGGACGATCTTATTAAACAGTCCTCACACAACGCAATAGTAATCAGCATTTTTTCAATGTCGAAACATTCTTCTTTTTAAATGGGACTTTGTGATGAAGCCGTTGCCAATTTTGCTGAGGTGGCAAGATCATAAAAGTAAAATTTTGCCCTGAAGAAAAATCATCAAAATAAACGAACAGAAAGGAAATTAGAAAAAGTTGAGAGACAACCAAAGGAAATAAAATTTTCTATGAATGCATTGAGACAGTGGGCAAGAGATTAATTTTAAATGAGAAATTCTTGGCTATAAGTTTTGATAACGTTGTCAAATCGGAAAAATTACGAACAATTCGAAAGTCCTTTCACTACTTTTTATTGGGATTCAGCCGTTTTGAGGAAAAGTGAAAGCCTATTATTTTTTATCCGCAGGTGTAACAGGAAAATCTGCCTGTCAACATAAATCCCACTTTGTAAAAGCCAAAAGTCCCCAATTAGCTGAAATGTCTAAAACTAAATATGATAAATTATTTCTTAAGAAAACTTATAAACTTTTAAAAAAATTAAAAAAAATACAATTTTTCGCCAATAAAATCATTATAATTTACTATTTCCTTTCCATAACTCTTGAACTAAATTACAACAGTACATAGAAGTACCAGGAGCTGCAGTAACTCCATACCCTCCATGACCATAATTATGAACCAGTTTAACTCTCCTTCCATCAAAATTAGTAATTTCTTTTTCAACCTAAAATTTCACGTTCAACATTCTAAATCTTTAAATTCATTCTTGCACTCACTCTTACGATATTCCGGTAAGGTCTAAGTCCCACTTTATGTGCAATAATTTCAGCTCCACGTAGACTTGGCAACAGAGATTCACATTGCTCTTTTATTTTATTGCTGTCATAGTTATTCACATTCAGATCCCATGAGTCATAATGTCTGCATCCACCCAGAGTCACAGAATCAACTCCTGGGATTATATATGTGTCAAAATCCCCATAAAAGAATGTTTTAATCCATGGAGCTCTAACCTATAATAAAAGTTACAAGTTTACAAGTTTCAAAATTAAATAATTCAATTGATGTTTCAAATATTTTACCTTAATCACTTGTCCTCTGATTGGTACCATTTTATGATCGTTACATAGAAATTTCGCTCCTAATCCAGAACAATTTACTACGACATCGTAAGATAAGGCCAGTTGATATAGAGACTCGATTTTGCTACGGGATAATTTTCCTCCGTTGTTCTGAAATTTACGTATAGTCCAAGGAATATAATAGCTAGATTGTGTTAGGAGTGTGGTAAAGAATGAACCATATTTCCAGTTTCCTGGACACAAATTAAGCTCCTCGTTTGTGGCTGGTCTATAAAGTGGACATATATTTTCCAGAAACCTATTCTAAGGGAATTGTTGGAAGCCTTTTCTATTCTGAATTTTATTATTTCGATTATACCTTAACGTTTTCCGGATACTGGCTGGAAAATAAGTATCCAGATATCTCTATTACACCTGCATTAATACCCTCTGGAGTTTTCCTTAAAGTATCGTAATATTCGTAGGAGTCTTTCAACCATTTACTGTGGAAATACAATTGTGTATAAAATGGCGAATGACTTTAAAAATTTAAATAATATTATTTATGTAAAATAGTTTAAAAAAACTTACTACGTAATATCCTCTGTAGGTCCAAAAAAGCCCGACCCTGGTCGAAAAACTCCTGCAGCCACATAACTAGTAGTGTCATCGTAAAACTGATCAGCAATAATTTCAATGTGAGCATTACGAAAACACTTTTGTAGTTCCAAAGCTGTAGTTGCACCAATTATACCTGCACCCACCACTGCTATTTTTAAATCATTCATTTTCTTTACTTATTTGCAACAGACTGAACTAAACGACTGAAAAGTATAAGATGAGATAATAAGATCAAAGGTCACACCTTTCAGATTATTTATTAGACAGGGTCGAATTAAGAAATTTCGTTAGGGATATTATATGGATATTATTATTATTATGCGCTCCTGGATATTAGAAATTAATAAAAGCAACAGTAAATTGTTTTTTTACATATATTTGAAGAAAAACAATAAAAAGTTTGAAATGTCGATAAATTAATGTACAAAAATTTTGTAATGTAAACGTTGACAGAACGAGTCCTTTACCACCAGTACCCATGTCCATAACCATAGCCAAGAGAAATGTAAGGGTACTGGTGGTATCCATGGTAACCTCCATAAAATCCTCCTAGTAACCAAAATAAATAAAATAATTCTGGCAAAATTATTAAAATATTTTTTTACCATAAGGATAGTAAGAACTGTATGGGTAGTGAAGACCATAGCCTATTCCTCCTCCATAAATACCTCTTTTGGTCTTCTTGCTTGAGGCAGCTTCAATATTTTCTACATCACTTTCAACAGGAGCCACTTCGACCCCTTCTTCGGGAACTGCAGGTGCTGCCATCACATAGGCCAAACCGATAATGAATAGTAAAGCAAAAAGCTAAGAAAATTTAATGAATCAGTAAATAGTGATATCCAGTTCAATCACTCACCGAATATTTAGACATGGTTAAAATAGGTACCCGTTTCCACTGTAAAAACACGAACTTTATTCTTGGAGTTTACCAACTGACGACTGATAAACATGTAGATCTGATTCGGTTTTATATAGTTGGCGAAAAATACCCACCAACCCTGTACCAAGGTTCCCCATACTGCAGGACAGAGGAAATTACGACAGAACTATTATTGTCGGGTTAAGGTTGAAACGTATCGCTGACTTTTCCACGCTTCTTTACGTTTGGACGAGTCGGTCGAATGGGATATCTTCATGACACTTTGGTCACTGAAGGAAATGATAAATAAAGAACAGTTTTGTCTTATAGAATATAATGGCTTTAAAAAATGCCAGATAGTACAAATTTTTGTTAACAAAGTGAAAAACGTCATTGAAGAAATGTATAAAAAAAATCAATTATTGCGCAAAAAAATTGCCTTCGAAGAACACTTATCTGTATTGTTAGTGTGTGAGACAAGGGTATTATTTATTCATACGGTTCTGATTCATGTAATAAGTAGGTTTCCTAATATGAATTTTTCTTAACAATTAATAACCTACAAGATTTTCGTGTCACAAAACAATTTTTTTTTTTTTCTGTATTTCTTGATGATTGATTCAAAAAGTAATGTTCCGACCAATTCGTAGTTTTTTTAACAGGCCATTGCCTTAGATGTACAAAAAAATCAGGTCAAACACATACTAATTGAGCCCTTTTTTTTTAGTTTATTAGTATTATTATGTCAATAAACAAGAGTATCAAAGTGTAATAAAAATAATAACTCGTTTAAAGTGCAATTTAAAAAGAAAACATTAAATTACATAGGTAAACATATACCTAATAACATTATGCAGGTTTTGTAATAAGGTAATAGCGCTTTTTTGAAATCTGGTCAGTAATAGCCATACGTAGTACAAGTTCATTATTTTTAAATTATTGCACATGAAATACTTTTAATACATTTTATGATTCGTTGTAATTTAATTTGGGTTGTTATGGTCCCTGGTGTTGTTGTTTAGTTGAAATAATACACAATTGATTGAAAAATGAATACGACGTACCAATCTCAAGGTGCATATGAAACAATAGGATTGAATTGAAACGCTCGAACGAATTCAAATTAATTTGCAAGAAATTGGATTAAGCCCCCGCCAACGATGGAGTTTTTAAACAATAAAGAAGCCTTTTACAATGACTCGGTGATTTTTTCAACTTGGTTCGGCTCAAGTCTATAGAAACAAACTGAGAAGAATGAGAATGGGGTTATTCATTTTCTTCGTGTTAATTAGATTAATTTGACATAGCCGAAGGAAAAAAAACTATAGTAATTAAAAGTTTTAAATAGATATATTTGGTTCAATTAAAGGTGCAAAAATTCTAAATGGAAAATTTTCGTGGTATCTAGCATATTAATATATCTTTTGTTTTTTTGAAACAAAACGAAGTATTAAGATTCGGTTCTTTTATTTGATATTGTAACATTTTTGTACACAGGGTGTTTCAAGATTCATGATACAACGCTCTACTAGACTGAGAACAGCTCAAAATACGTCGATTTTATTAATCTTGATTTACTCATAACTGGATAATAACGGAGCTGCAGGGTGTCAAAGTTGAAAAAATAAATCATATTTTCTTCAATACCTTTCGATTGCTTCAGGCTAATTTCACGAAAAAAAAATCTTGTATTCGGGGTTTTTTTTGAGATGAGAAATTCAAATTTGCCACAAGCAACGGTTAGAACACTTTTAAACAGCTACAACTTTTTTGTGTCACTTTCGAGTGAAAAAAATATTTTTCTCTATTTTTTCTACTTAAAAAAGAAAACATACCTATAACTTACTGATGGCGCTAGAATCGGCAGTTTTTCAAAAAAACTCATCTAAAGCTTATGATGCAAAAGAATTTTTACAGTTAATCGAAAGCTATTGTTAGGGCTAAAAAAACAATTATTTTCTTATCTACAGACTATTTTGATTAAAAGGTGATAGTTCTTAATTTCTGATGTGTTATTTCCTTGCTTTTGCGGATAAAAATTAAGATAAGTCAGAGAAATTATTTTGGTTCTCTGATAATTTGCATGCATTATCAACTTTAAATACGTGTTTTTTGAAAACCGTTCTAGCGACATCAATAAGGTTTCTTGAATAGAAAAGATAGGGAAAAAGATTTTTCCACTTAAACTGACATACATCGTAGTACAAAAAAGTTGTAGTTGTTCAAAACGTAGTTTATTGAGTTCTCTTTTAGCCCCAGAAGATCGAATTCGAAATTCACAGCGGTTGGGACACAAGACTGATTTCCGTAGGAGCCTGCAGCTTTCAAAATTTTCAATTTTCCAGAATAATTCGAAAACGGTAAATTTTAGACCTAAAAGACTTCATACAAACTGGCCTTAAAATTTGATGATAAATCCAAAAATGTCAAAAAATAAAAGAGTTCCACTAAAAAAAGCCTATTTTGTTACTGCCTCACCTTTATGGCGGACCCTGTACATTAGAAAATAATTTATAGAAATACTCCCTTATATGCTGCACAAAAACGAAATCCCTATCTAGATTAGTATACGAGCTATGGAAGCTTGATGCGCTATTACAGAGCCCTGTGTTTTGTACTAAAATCGAGTTTGGCCGGTAACGTACCTACAGGCACCTGTTATTGGTGACTACAGGCGTTGTTGACATACGTCGTTATTATTAAGTAATCTAAATTAGATCACTTATATTCCTTCATTTTTTATGAAGAAATCCGAGATAATGTTGGCTGTTAAGTAATATAATTTTACAAAATGTAAATCCTGGCCACCTTTCCAGTATAATAGGTTATACAGTATTTTGTATAATTAAGGAAAGAAATATTTATTTGAAAAAAAGGAACAATAAAATATTTATGAACATAATTGTCAATATCACGCCCGAAAGTAATAACTTAAAATTGACAAACACTATATAAAATGTGTCTTGACATTTCGATCATAATCCCAACTAAGAATAGTAAATATATCCTATATGATCCACTGAAATGAAAGGGGTCGGCTACGCGGTGCCCTCAAACCCCTTTTAGGATACTCGAATGTGATTATCCGTTTTTTTAAGATTTGCAACTGTTGCAAGCTTTTTTTAGGATATGATGTCCTTTGCACCTCTCAAAACATGTCGACGTTGGTTAGAAGACTGCTTACCCCAGATAAAGTAAAAGTGTTGTAGTAAAGAGATAATTGAAATTTTCCAATTAATAATCTCCCTTCTATGGACAAAACATTTTAAGACGACAAAGTACATATGTGCTGCAATAACTTTCTGCGATCTCAATATTTTTAGGCATACAAAAAAATATCCAATAATACTTATTTGATTTTTGTAAATTTTGGTAAACATGAGATGTTCTGGGTTAAGTGAAATATCTTTTGTAAAAAGTATAAAATTCTGAATTTAAATTTTCATATTTGGGGTTCCTTAAAGACTAATGTCTAACATAACTTCGGTTTTGGAAAATCAAGTACCTATACATATGTTCGAAATTTCGACAAAAAAACCTATATTTCTGTAGAGTAAAGTGCCTGTTGTGTATCAAATAAGATATAAATTTATTAAAAAAAATTGTTTAAAATCAACATCTAGGCTCCTATACCAAATTTCAAAATCTTCAGTCAAACTACATACATATAATATGTATTTTCTAAATCAAAAAACTTTTAAGAATTTTTTTATTAAAATAATAAACTACTGTTACAAGTTATCGTTTATTTTTCAAGTTTAAAATTGAAAAATCATAGTTGGCCGGGAATTTTGAAATTTGATATACATAGGAGTCTAACTGTTGATTCTAACCAACTTTTCTTAATAACTTTATGTCGTATTTGATACACAAAAGGCACTTTACTCCACATGAAAATTTCCAACACACACTTGACATGTCAAAACTGAAATTATGTTAGAAATTAGTTTTTAACCCAGCAGGGCTGAACCCTAAAAAATGAAAATTTAAATCGAGAATTTTTTACCGCTTATAAAAGACGTTTCACCTATCTGGGAACGCACTATATGTTTATAAGCGTAAGTAAAGTAAACTAATAATAATGAAAAGAAAACAAACAATTAAAACGTAAAAAAAATTAATAATGGTCAGGCCCGTTGTGGTACTGTATGCACTCGTTGACATATCTGGACATAGAGAGATGATGAGATGATCAATTTCCTCTTGGAGTGACCTATTCCAAGTTACTTGTAACACATAATAAATTGCCGTTAGGTTTTGTGGAATGTGGGGTAAATTTTGAAGTCTCCTATCTATAATTTCTTAATACGTTTAATGAATGAAAGATCGAGAGGTCTCGGTGGCCAAGCCAACAAATTGATGTTATTTTATTGAAAGTAGTTCAACGTAACTCTGGCTACATGTGGTCATGCATGTACTTCTAGAACTTCTTACATGCTTCGAAATTTTTAATGCGCTAAAGGTGTGTATACCTATAAGCCAAAATGCGAACGAGGCAAGCCGAGGCAGAACGAATCCTCAGATGTAGCCGTAAATCCGAGGTGCAGTAAACCGCTGCGGCTCGTTCGACGAACAAGCTGCAGCCGTACTAATTCAATCTGGATTAATGCCGTTTCCGCTGCCGCAGGTAGCTATATTGGCGGCAAAAAATGTCGCAAGCGAAGCACCCGTTCGGCCTCGCTTTGCCTCGTACGCATTCTGGCTCACATGTGTACTTTAATAAATGGTTCGCATCACGAAAAGTCTTCCATGTTCAGTAAACCGTTGGCCTGCAAGCGTTCATGTTAAAGAAAGGCGATTTCATAAGACTAGAAATTTAAGCCAGCTATCTCGCCTTCTATGGTTCTTTGGTGACATTTACTATCCACCATTATTCCTTCGACATTCCTGGAACTACATTTGACTCGAAAGTTCACTATGCAAAAAAATATAATAAAATAAATGTAACAATTTTTCTAAAAGATAAGCTGGTCTATCGTAAAGCAACTCGCTCAATTGTTGAAAATTTGCAAGCCTTCTGACTTTAGACATAATAAACAAATAATCATAAAAATATACTGTTTCAAAATGCAATTCCCTTTACCTGAAAAAATCGTAAAAAAATTGAAAAAACGTGATTGAAAAAAATCCCTACATTATATGGCTGAAAGCTTGATCTGAACTCTTATATAACACACTGTCACCCACGTCAAATTGACTGGCTACCACAAATTCAATTAGTTGTGTCCAAAAAAATTTGATATATTATTTCAACCCTTCTACATAAGAAAGTATGGTTAGGTATTAGTGAAAACATTCAATACAGTAAGAAAAAAATGGAGAAAAGGCGCTGAATAAGCACTTTTTCATTCAAAAGTACGTCAATTTTATGATTTTCAATATGTTGTCGTAAAACTTTAGCTACGCACTCTTAATACATATGTATATTATATTCTAAGTAAAAATTATAGGGCTTTAAAAAGTATATTTAGGTATTTGAACAAAGGCAGACATCTCTTGTGGTGAAATACCAAACATATTCAACAAAAGGTTCTTATGAAAGTTTGAAAGTTTTTGTTATTTTTAAATAAGGAATATAAATATTTTAATGCAGAATACATATTTAGAAACTGGTCTCTCTCGTTCTTTCCTATGAAGAAGACACGGCACTAAACTAAAAATACCAAATTTCACACCTAAGACATTTTACATAAACTGGCCTTAGATTTTAACGAAGTATCCAAAAATGCCATTAAAATTGGAGGGCTCTATTTAAAATAACAAAGTCGACATTTACTTTTGATGTTTCCGAAAATGCCGCCGTTTTGAAAATATTTTACTTCGATTTAGAATGATTGGTTATAATAGGAAACTAAATTTCATAGCCCTACGATAGTGGGAAATCGAAAATTTTCTAATGAACGGGCTACGTGAATCACCGTGTGTATGGCTTTAAAAAAGCTTTGACTCAAGTTCCCTTCCAGTTGCTCCATGTGGGTATGGCCTTAGTTTCATAAACACGTGATTTCAAAAATCTTCAAGGACTTCAATGAACGCCTCCAAAAGTGTCTCCGTGAAAATGGGCACCACATGAACAATATAATTTTTCTGAAATCACGTCTTTATGAAACCAAACTTCGCACATTTAACGAATTGAAAGCAGCAATACAGCAGCGAATAACCGAACACTGTTAGAGAAAATTGACTCTATCTAAATCACATATTAAAAGACCAACTTCAAGGAATGTCCCCAAATCTGTCTCCGGTGAAATGGTCACCATATCAACAATATAATTTTTCATACTGAACCACATGAAACTGCATATTACAAGGTACACATTTCTGGCAATAAATTATTTTTAAATCTAAATTTCATGAGTATAATTCAATTGTGAAACATTCGATTTTCGTGAACCATCTTATATTTAAGCACAAAAGTCCAAAAAATATACCGTCGGTTAAGATACATGTGCTATTTTCTTTTTTCCCAAAATGATATTTTCCTATCGTCAGACGCGAAATTTTGCGATCTTTCGGTTTATGAAGCCAGTTCAGTTGAAAAGTCCATAGATTTCGCGTCGTCCGTAAAAATATGAATATGTTCTACTTTATTTTTTAAAAAACAATATAAATAGGAGGATTGTTTGCATTTAAAATTAGCTCATTACTATTTACTATCTATCCCTTCATGCAAAAATATTGCCTATTGCTTTGAGATTTTCAAAAATATGAGAATCTTATATTTTCCTGTTTTTGTCTCTTTTGAAAAGTTGTAAAAAGTAAGAAAGCACATGTTGCATTTTAACCAACAATGTTATGGATCGGCTTTTTTCAAAAGATCCCATCGGTTTTATGATGGCCTCGGTACCTGTTTTCAAGGTATTGGGGTGAAGATGAATTTATTTATTATAGGTTGATGGTGCATATTTTTCCGAGTTTGCATTTTTAAAACGTTATATTTAGCGTTAAACTTTTGCGCGGGTCATCTAGACCCAGTGTGTTACATAAGGGTTAATATAAACCAACATATACTATCGGCAGCAAAAGTGGTCGACCAGATTGAAAATAAAATCGCTTGCTATGGATCTTTATTTTTATGTAGTTGCGAAAATCAATTTCTTTGAATCATTTACCGACACTCAACATAAATGAACCTACCGCCTCTTAAATTCTTTTCATCTATTTACCGACCCTAAAAGTTGAAATCGCAACACAGGGGTTTGTACTGGCCGGTAACGCCGGTATTTAAGACCAATAGCAAAAAACGCCGGCATTTTGAGGTACAAAGGCATTTTGTATATCAAAAGAATGGCAGCACTTATTAGAATAACTATGAACAAAAAACTGAAACTGAAAACAAAGTGACTTTGCATCATATCGGGTGAGATTGTGTCATACCCAATTTTTGTATTTTTCAACACCCTGCGCAAAATGAGGCAAAAATCGGGCATAACACAATTCTGTATAATATATAGAATTGTGCCATTCCCGATTTTTGCCTCATTTTGCATAGGGTTTTGAAAAATACAAAAATTGGGTATGGCACAAAGTTACCTCGTTTTACGGTGTGCTTAAATTTATAAAAATCGTACAAATATTGAAGGGTGTTCTTTTTTGTATGTCACTTATTATATTACAGGGTGTCCCAGAAATGACTATACAATTTTTAACCACAAAATGTAGAAAAAAGGCGATCTGGCTTAATTTAGACATATCTAAGAATACCTTTTTTTAGTTGTTAGAGATCCCAAAGTATCTTAACATTTTTCGTTTTTCTAATACAGGCTCTAAACGGTGCAATCGATTTCTGTCTTTTTGGTACATATTTTTACATCATTACCCCAGATTGAACTGATTGTGAAACAACATCGGCACACTAGCGACAGCTATCTTAACTAAGGGCAATTTGCATAAGTATAGAAAAATCTTCGCAAACCCAAACATTCTTCCAGAAGGATGTCAGTCCATTTTGAGTTAGTTGACATATTTTATTCTAAAAGGGTGTTTTTAAAGTCACAAGTTTTCAAAAAGCATATATTAGCTTCATACACGATTGTAAACGGTATTCAAAAAAGAATATGTTTGGAATTGGCTATGACTTTAAAAACGTATGTCGTATATGAATTCAAACAAATGCGGCCCCAATGACAAGCGACAATCAAGCTGCCGTTTGTCCGTTTTTGAAGTTATATTTTACATCCAAATGTTAACGGTTGTTGTTTATTTACAAATTATTTCGCATTTTCCCGCAATTTTATAAATTGCTAATTTGCATCTCTTTTATCATGGAATTCACTTCAGAGCCAAAGACATTTATCATCAAATGTTATTTCCGCAACGGTTAAAAGGTTGATGGTGTTTGGGTGTATTCTTTGGACCACTGGCTTAAGCCTCCTTAAGGAGTCCAAGAAAAACTATTCAGAAAAGGTAATCATCCTCCAGTATTAGTAAATTATTATTAATTATAAAATATAGATTATGATATTTGTCACTGAAAATGTAAAGAGACAGGTTTGCCATACAGAGTATTCTCATATCTCTCACTTAATGACGTGCAAATATTTTAAGGTATGGATCTACACGGAAAAATAATTGTATATAAACCTTGATATAAACTAACAATTAGTTCCAAAAATGCTCCGTTACGAAAAAACAAAGTTTTAGGAAAAAAATTGAAATAAAGTCATTTTTTCGAAATGGCTTGATTTCAAAGACATTTAGTATCCATCGATAGCCAAAAAAAGGGGCATTTTTTTGCAATAAAATTAAAATTTTGAATTCTAACAGTGGCGTGTGTATGACTACTACTGTACGTACTGACTTAGCTATTTTTAAAGAAAAAAATGATGCACCACTGAATTTTTTCAAAATATAAATAGTCTTTGATTTGTTTGTTTAATTTGAAAGAAAAAAGGTCCCTTGATCTCTTTTCGTGCGACGCACTGCTTTTGAATAAAAAAATAAAAATCCTTTTATAGCCCAATAAATGAATGAAATCTTCCTTGAATAATAATTTTGAAATAAATCTAGTTAACTTAAAATATGTCATTTGCATTATATAAATCATATTTTCTGAACAAAAAATTTGTTGTTATTGAAACTAGTTCCTTCTGATTTTAGTGCTCTCTTACGGTATCTACAATATTTATATTTACAATTTTTTTATCCATGGTAAATTATCAGTTATTTCTTTGTTTTCTAAACGTCACCTAAAATATTGCGTTTTACTATATAGGCAGTATATAGGGTGTCGAGGTATGTAGAAAAAATACTTTTGCTAATATCATCTATGTTTCTCAATATATTTTGTTGAAATTTCGCAGTAGTGCTTAGTTCGATTAGGCGCTATTTTCTTATAATTTGGGTAAAAAAATTTGGAAAAACAATGGGGAAAATGGAGGGTCCTATACACGTTTCTTTCCCATTTTTTTGCCCACTCCTAAGGTGTATGTCTTTAGTTTTTGAAATTAAATGTTTCTTTATCTTGATTTTTTTGTTATTGTAAAATTTTGATTTGCCTCTTATTTTATAAGATATTCCAGCTTATTCTCCTTCAGTACATGGTATCCATTTTTTTTATCTCGAAAATGAATCTTCAAAAGTTAATTCATTTAAAAGAAATCTTTTATTCAATACATAACATGATACTTTAGATAGCCATGCGATAATTCAGTGTATTTTTGNCGAATCACAGATTGTAAAAACAATTAGAGAAAATTGTTATTTTTTCGTTGACATAATAGTAGTGTAAACAATAACGGGGCAAAATAGAAGAGGAATCCTAGTTGAACATGACGGGTAATCGGAAAATAATAATAACTCGTCGCTTGGAAGCGACTACCAGGCCATAGAAGTGCACCATATAACAATAAAAATTCTAAAGAATGGAAAGCTGATTTTTACAGCTTCCATTTCTCTAAAATTTGCAATTTCTTTATACATCCACTCATATTTTAACTATTCTAAAATTTTTCTAACCGGATGTGTCTAATTGATTCGAAATCTTTTTACTCCTTTTACTTTAATGCATATTTTTTTTACTTGTATCTGTGCCTGTTAAAAATAGAAATACACATAATTGTTTCATTTCGGACACCCAGTATATTTTATACTTGAAAAATGTAATTTGTGCTTGCATGTATCACACCCATGATCTGAAGTATAATTTGATCGTATTTCAATTCTTGTCACAAATGATGTTCCATTCTTTTTTTTTAAAAGAATATGCTTGTTCAAATTAAGACGGGAGGATCGTACTAAACTCCAAAAGTGTATTGTACAAGAAAAATAAATGT
Source organism: Hypothenemus hampei (assembly GCA_013372445.1). Taxonomy (NCBI): domain Eukaryota; kingdom Metazoa; phylum Arthropoda; class Insecta; order Coleoptera; family Curculionidae; genus Hypothenemus; species Hypothenemus hampei. The sequence goes on from JABRWK010000040.1 coordinate 477,903, forward strand.
AAAAAACTCATAAGTTCTTATCTAATTTTCATTTGTTGTTAAGTTATTGTGTAATTAAAAAATAACAAAATTCCATAAATTAACATTTTGATAATCATGACATTGCTTTTAATAAATGTTCAAAATACCGCCATTGACCTCCAATATTTTCCGCTTCGACTATGAAGGGCGCCTGTTGCGCTCCTAATTGTTTCACGTCTTTTTTAATATCGATTGGAGTATTTCTAATACCGTAAAATGGGGTGTGATTGTGTCTGGGTGGATGAGTTTGTACAAAACTTGTTTTTGAGATTCCTATTGCTATTGCGTGAACTAGAAAGTGCATTTTATTCTCTATTAAGTGCAGTAGTAGTATACAAAAATACATTGTCTTGGAAATGTAGTTGCCAATAGGAATCTGAAAAACGAATTTGTCACAATCTCATTCACCTGGGCAGAATCACACCCCGTCTTGCGGTACATTGAATTAGTAGATCGCGAAAATTTATGTTGAAAATTACTTTGGACTATTGCTGTTGAAATGTTTTTGCGCTTCAAGCGAATGTGGATGCAAGTAAGACGCTAAATAAAAAAAATTAATTACATTATAATTTGAAAACAAATGATCGGATAAGAACATATGAGTTTTTTTACATTTATTTCTTTTGTATAATACACTCATGAAGTTTGGTCCGATCCTTCCGACTCACTCTATAGAACAATTAAATTAATTTTTTTTAATATTTTTGGAGAATGATCGCTTTTTTAAAATATATTAAGAAAAAATTGGGTTTAATTGTTATATCCGTACAAACCGTAAAGTAGTTGATAAGTCGAGTTATCATGAAAACGGTTTTTTTCGAACGTGGGATAGCTTAGGATCGTTCGTTTATGACAAGCCCTGAAAAATGGAACTTCATCATGGTTGGTACGGATATAAGCAATTTTTCTTATGAAAAAGATCGAATTTATGGTAAAAATCGAAGAACGATTTTATTTTTGAGACTCAATATATCAATACTCAGTTTTCAATACACACTAAACAAATAAATTAGCCCAATTAATAACATTTGTTGTGGTAGAGAGCTGTTTTTCTCACGAACTACTTTTAGAAGTTAAAGCCGGCGGCAAAAAGTAGCTTGATTGTAGTCTACGACGGTTACAGGAACGTTTTATTTGTTGATTGACCACGTGTATGGTCACCGCAATTTCTTGTCGTTTAGAAAATATTTCAATTTATTTTAAGAACAAAATGAAACTGCAATTTGAGACAAAATATGTAAAATATTTAATCTGTGAAATTGGTCAGATTGAAGCTGACAATAAGATGAATCCAAAACTTTCAAGATTTTCTGCTTTTCTTACATCTTATACTTTTTTTTATGTAGAATTTGTCGCTAACATTTCAGTTTAATCAAGAAAACAAGCACAAATTATCTTCCACGTTTTTAAGTATTTATATTTAAGAGATGATGACAAAATTTCAATTTTAAAGTAACCCTCGTAGTCGATTTTAATCTCATAGACAATTTGTTGAATTACTCGATAGAAACATAGTAAATGGGTTCATCCTAAAGAAAATAAAAGTAATGTTCTTATAGTATGACTTCATATATGTAGAATCCTTTTAGTAATCGTAGCATTAAGGTCGCCATCTATTAGAATCTACACGAAATACTATGGTCTAAAAAAAAATAGCGGAATCTACATAAAGTTACTTTAGAAATCTAAACTTATTAAAATTCAAAGAAAAGTAATTTTCCTTAAATGTCTTCGGACTGGAAGGTAAAGGTAGAGCTCTCTGAGCATAGCACCGAAAAAACCGACTACGTAAATATTTATTAAATATGGTGGATATACTTAGGATATTTAGGTAGTAATGATTTCAATAATAAACAATCGATTATATTAACAGTCACCAATAAGAAAATCGATTTTTATAAAAAAAAACAATTGGTCAATTTGAGGCTGTCAGAACCAAAATGGTCCAACCTCTGAAGTTTTGCTATAAGATTAGACCACTTTTGCTCTGACGACCTTATTTAATATAAACAAAATTTCTTACATTTCAATTAAACCCAACTATTTCTTAAAAAAGTCATTCTCCAAAAATATATTTAAAAAATTGGGTTTAATTGAAATTTTAGCGATTTTTAGTAGGCAACTGATCCAATGTTATTTGTAACAAAAATTGATCTTTTTATTTGTGACAATTAACACTGACCAGTTTGACATTTGTTTACATTGTTGCCATAGCCACCAATTACAACTACATCTATAAAACGTTCTTCTTTTAAAAATCATCTAGCAGTAAGAAATAACTAATGAATTAAGGTTGAAAGGGTGGAACATCTATATGGTCATACTCTTTTACAAATTAAATGACTATGCTACTGCTTAGATTTTTTTCTATTATTTCATGACTGGGGGGCATCAACCTTTTTTATAATGAAGATATACATATACAGGAACGCAGAACACAAAAAACTGAAAAAAATTAAAATAAATCTTGCTATGGTACCATCCCATTAAGCTTATATTGTGCTCGATGATCATATTGGTTATTGAATACAGAAAAAAAACAAACCGAAAATGATATGTCTGACTACAATGTGCTCAGTCCTTTTTAATATTTGAGATGAAAATCTAATTTTGTGCTAATATTCTATGTTCTTCAATTCTATTAATACTAATTATTGTAAAAACAGTTTCTAACGCAATAAACTCCAGGTAGGTACTGTTATGAACTGTGTTATATTGCCCAACTGGCGTCACAAATTTGAACGCATCATAAAGCGGTATTCTTCAAAGGTAGTTTGTCCCAATTAAGTTAATCGCAATTTCGGTACTGTCTTTTATGAAATCCCAAATCAAAAAGAACCGACTTGCTGTACGGTTCTTTTGGTGGCAAAGTTAAAAAAACCACTAGAGGCGGTTAGTACCTAAAAATTTTGCAGAACCATATTTTTATTGGAGACTCTCTCTAAAAGACAGTCAAAATACACCTTTCGAACATTACGCAACTTGTACCGTTTAAGGAAGTTACAATGGATCAGTTCAATATTTTTTATCCATGGAACGTAATTTTTTATCAATTTCATTCGGCAATACAGTCTACAGAATTTTTTAGTGATAGTGTGTGTGAAAAATCAATAAAAGCAGCTCTTGAATATGCATCTTTCCTGGCTTACACTAGATACAGAGAAATTTTGTTGAATGCCATTAAAAAAAGTGAAATCAAATTTAATCCGAAAATGTCCAGATTTGGAAAGGGAACATCATACGATCCTGATTATTTGAAAAAACGAATGAAAAACAATGAAGCTTCACGAAAATCAAGAAATGTAAGAAAATTGAAACAAACGGAATCGATAATCAGAATTTTATTTTTAATACATGAAAATACAATGCTGAAAACAAGACTTATGGAGAATCGATTACAAAACAATTAATATTCTAATAATATGTTTAATTCTTGTATTGTATTGATTTATAATTTATATACAATTCATAAAACAAAAATTAATATTTACTAATTTTATTAAAAATAAATAGAAAATTTAACATGTTATAATATTTTATAAGTACCACCTAAATTTTATATTATATAAATTTAATAAATAACTATATTAACTAATATAAAATAACTAAAATAAATAACTGAATAACTAAATTTGATATAAAGCAAGATTCATTAAATAAGGTAAACAATTTCAAATTCAAAGACTTACTTTAATTAAAGCTTCACTAAGGCAAACTTTAGTTTGTGTTATTTAGTGAAGCTTTGATTAAAGCAAGCCTTTGATTTAAAGCCTCTGACTCACTTTTCAAGAAAAAAGCCCTTACAGTAGCATCGTCTACTGCCGTTTTCCGGTTATCCCTAGATCGTTTTGCCGATTCATTATTTTTTCTTCTTTTCTCTAAATATTCTGGATCACATTGTTTAACCGAATTATTTTGAACTCGTCTCATATTCGTGTTCAAACCCTTATAATTGCGATTTATTTTTCTTTCTACCTCTCTTTTAAATTCAATATAATGGGCTTTCGATTGATCTAAGAAATTGACTGCGAATTGCTTTTCTTCTTCAGTTCTCATTTGCATTATTATAGACTTCCCAAAGGCTTCGCAAGCTCTATCATAATCTAAATGGTTTACCGTCAATGCTATGATATCATTTGGTTTGGGCAATGGAGTTAATGGTGTAACATTTTCAGGACTAAACGATTCCATTTCTAACTTTTTTGTTGGAGGGTCGTATTTTGGTTTGGACAAGTCTAAGGGTTGATCCTCTTCCAGCATATCGATTTCTTCTTCTTCTTCTTCTTCTTCTTGGTTATATTGAAAATTCGATAGGTCAAGTGGTTGTGGCGGTGCATACCGTAAAACAGTTTGGTGAGGATGAACGGGTAACGGTCTTTTCACTGGTACTACCAAATTTTCTCTTTCAATTTCATCCAAAAACGGATTCCAAACACGGCGTCTACAAGCCGCTTTCTCAGATGAATCCGTCTAAGAAAGAAATATTTTAAATTAATAATTTGAAGTCAATCGGTAGTTTTTTTATTAATAAAAATGTATCACACACTTGGATCTAAACCATAATAACTCGAAAAAATACTTTTTTCAAAATACAAGAAAACTGTTAATTGGATTCGAAAAGTGATTAATTTAAGAACCTAGGTGTGCGATATATTGAAAAATGGAATAATTATAAAAAAGACTTACCATCACTCGACATAAATCCATTGGTGATAAAAATGAATAAAATCAAGCAAACCAACAAGAGAGAAAGAGAACAAAAGTACTCTTATTAGCAAATTAGTAGTTGTCCGTCTGGTCACTAGCAAACGAATGTCCCAAAAGGCTTGAAAAAATTTCACAAACCCTTTTGGCATTGTCAACTCCCACTACTTTCTAAATTGTAGGAAGCCTTGCCGAAAATTGCAAAGTCCTCTGTAAGGGCTGAAAATAAAATTACGTTCGAATACCTGAGAAACAAGGTTTAGAGATAGGCCAAAATTATTTCTATTTATTGACAATATATTGGCTGAATTGCTTTAGTATCTAGTTCTGACACTATAAGCTCGTTGAAGCATTGGCACGTTATTGTCAATGCGTAAAAGTTAAGATAAAAGATAATTTCTGAAGTAAAAATTTGAGGAGTGACCAAAAACTTTTGAAAAATGATTAAAAAAATGAGGAATTGACACAATTACACTATGCTGCTATTCAAATAATATTGATTATCATTTATATTTGTTATCAAATTGAATAGGTAAGTCCAAGAACAGTACAAATCCAACAAATGGCGTTTTAACTTGAGATAGCCAAAATGTTTGAAATTCGAAGTCGTTGCTCTTGAAAACATTCCAATATTCAAGACTAACCCATTTGTTTGTTTTTTAATTAACTAATTCCTTAGAGGATTTGTGTTAGCGAATTATACACGAACGTAGACAGATAATACCACAAATGCTTCAGAATGTTCAACATCATTTAGAGCAAGTTCTTTATTGTTTTATGGAGGTTGCTGGTAAGCATTTTAAACATTTACTAGACCAAAAATGATAAGATGTTTAAATTTTTTATGAGATAATTTCTAAAAAAATATAAATCCAATTTGAAAAATGTCTGTATTAATGCTCTTCAAAACAAAGTATCACTTAACTCCTATTTCTATTTAAAATTTTGATGCTGAACGATGAGCCCTTTACAAGTTGAACTGAGAAGAATACCAATGAAACTGTGTGCTCCTAAAATAAAAAATTGGCGGATTCAAGCGTTTTTATGTTTTCATTTCTAAACGCAAGAAAACTTAGGTAGAAAGTTTTCGATGGGACACTCTGTACGGTGAGTCAACACGATGACTTTACTCTTTATCGAGTTATTATCTTTTATGATGTTTTGTCGAAATTAGCTTTTTGCGCTTTACTGTTTTTGGGCTCACTAGTTCAATTACGACACCCTGATTTTATTAGTTTATTATGATTTTTATTATTATCTATTATTTAAATAATGTTTCCCTGGACTAGAAAGTTTAGTAAAAAGGGGTGAGCAAATGTCTAGCCAGTGGATTTGGGACGCCACGTACTTTTAAAATAAACTAATTGTAAGACAAATCCTGCCGATGGAGAGACAGGATCCTGAGACACAATTAGATAAAAATAATAGGAAAAAAAGATATCGAAGATACAGTAGTTAATCAAACGAGAAAGATATAAATTGGTCAAAGAATATCTTGATGTAAAAGACAGAAATAAGGAAAGAAGGTGATGCATAGTGAAGTAGCTGAATAAGCCTTAATATTAAGGGGAGTTGCCAAAATAAAACCTGCCAGAATGCTAAAACTAAAAGAAAGCGGAACCACATTCGTCAGAGATGGGTTGTTGGATCCAAATTAATTCCCCAAAATCAGACACAGCAAAAACTCTTCTGGACTTCACGTTCTCACGCTGTCTCCAGAGGTCTCGCATCTTGTAACCAAGGGCCCTAATCAATTTGACAATAATTAAACAACAATCAATAACGTGCCATGCTTGGCTTAACATTAAAATTTACATACCTCTTTGATTCGAGGGTCTAAATGCACAATATAGTTATTTACCAATAATAACTTAATAATACTTATACCAATAATACTTAGATAATACAATCCAGCTGTATTCCAGGGTTAGTTGATAATACTTTAGCGAGATCAATCAAGAAGAAAAGAAAAATGCACAGACTGTTAACGCGGATAAAATTAGAATGACCGGAAACTCATCCGGTCCGGCGCGTTACCCTTAACAATAAATTTTTTGACATTTGACACTTGGGAATAATTAACTATTTACCATTAATCATAAAAACCTTAAAATAACCTAACCCGGTAAACCCTTTTTCCCTTATAACCAAAATTATATTAATATTATAAAGACAATTAATTTTCCAAGCTATTCTGAACCTGATCCAATCACTCCCATCCAAATCATATGAGTTACAAACAAAATGCGAAAACTCTCTGATTGACATTTCTTGACAATTTTAATAAGGTTAAGCGACAAAAATGTAAACAAATGTTCTTTAATGCCAAAAATATAAAGTATCACAGAATTATACCGTAACATAGTGATTGCAACGATGAATTTTATAATTATTATCAAATTAATTATTGATCTCCTTGTTAATAAGTATCAAGGAAAGCGAGAATAATCTCCTTAATATATCTTTGATTTTTTTAATGTCTTCTTGGTTGGTCCCCATATGTTGTTTTCTTGCTTTTTGAATAAAAATGCAAAAGTCAATGATGAAAGTGATGGATGATTCTAATATTCTTCTTCTGTTATCCAAAAAGCATTTGCTTAACCTTAATATTTTTTACTCTACATAATTCTGCATAATTCTTAGAATGCTTGTTTTTAACCAGAAGTCCAATCGTAAATCACATTGAAACAGCATACTACCTTTCTTTATTATGATGTTTATAGCACCCTAAAGGTTTATACTTTGCCCTTTTTTTGTCACGCCCGATAACTGATTCGCCATTCAAATCTTTTAAGTAATTTTTTTTGGTCATAAAATAGTCAATTTTGGTCAAATTTGGCTAGGCTTTTAGGAAAATTACTACCCAGAGATATCACCTGCGTCTGAACCCATTTATTCTACTATTTATTAAACGGTTTCCTTCTAAGTAAAAATTTTGACAGTTTCTATACATAAACCGAATAATTTTAGTGTAGAATTTTAAAGATATTTAAAATCGTTTGTGCCAAAATCAAGGTTTTATTTTACCTGTTAATATTGTTTTTCAACAACAAAGCTCATGGATTTGTGAAAAGTTAAGTCTAAAGTTTATTTTTCGACGGGTAATTTTACAATGGGAAGTGCAATTCAAAATTTCGCTTCAAAATTCGTGATTTGAAGGGTTTAAATATGGCACATATGGAGTTTTAAATTTTCACTCTTTAAATATCTTTTCCAATCGCGTCATCATTTCCTGACCATTTCTGATAAATAACGGTACTCGAACAATAGGATCGACCCCGCATACACGCATATACGGTCACAATGAGCAAATGTGTGTCAACCCTTTCGCACCCCCACGATATTATTTATTCTGACTCATCCACTTGACAGACGGAATGACGTCTGACCCCCTCAATTTAAGCTCAAACCTGGTCCGGAGACTAAATTCGAATAAAACTAGGAAGATATTTAAGAGGGTCGTGTTTCACCCCCTTCCGCTTCCGCAAATCTGGAATTTGGGGTCAAAAGAATCCGTTTAATATACAGTTAAATATATGGTATACGGACTATTTTTCATTCGAAATTGAAATGATTGAAAGATTTTTTTTATTTATCCATAATATTGGAAAAATGCATAGATAATATTTGAAAAAATTGAAAAAATTCTCCATGAGGAATTGCAATTTAGAAAAATACATATACGCTTGATTGCGGGAAATGTTATGAAATAGTGTTTTGGGTGCGTTTTTTAACGATTTATTTATCAAAGCGTTGGGCTGTTAATGCTGCTCATTATTGTTAAATATTATCTGAAACAGTTGAACCTCTATTTCGTACAAAAAGACAAAAATGGTCCATCGTCAAGTGTGATTCTTTTTTACGATAACGTTCCTTTTAATTCTGACCCACTGATTAAAAACTGGAACGGGCAATCATGTCCCCATCATCCTTACGACTTATCCCTGTATTTTCTTTCCCTTTTCTTTGGACCCCTGGAAAAAGATTTGGATTGTATTATATTTATGAATGATGATGTAGTGTAAAAATTGATGCACAACAGACTAGACTGACAATAAAAAACATTCTATTTATACGATTGGAGTGAGAATGTCACTGTCCAATCTGTCCAAATATACTGTCCAAATATGCAAAAATGCAATAAAGCTATCTGATTGATATTGGCAAAAAAGCAATACAAATAATGGTTTTTTCTCGTAAATTATACAATTTATAGATGCTGCGTTTCTCCATAGTTGAGCAGTTTACTAAACATAAAATACATTATAGGGCCGTATTATCGATCATAATTAAACTTCTGTCGCCGAACCTATAGACTACGTACGAGGTGATCAGAATTTCTCGTCGCCATATTACTTACGTATTTTTATTGCTTTTTGTCGTTAGCTTGAACTTCAAAAAGGCGCTCTTAGAAAAACATCCTAAGAAATTATGAGGGCTCTACGAATATGATGGAAATGTATAATCAGAATTGAAGTGTGTTGTTTTCGATGTTATTATAGGGTATATGGGAAACGGCAAGGGATATCAAAAATCGGATAGAGCAGCCTCGAGCTCTTTTCCTAAGAAAATTACAATATCGCTATCTGATTCGGAGTTACTGACCGATTCTAATTTCTTGGTTATTTCTAAAATGTTCGATATTTTAATTATTACAACAGGTATAGAAAAAAAAAGCAATGTTCTGTAGCTCTCGAATCGAAATAGTTAAGATCGGTTTTTCACATCTAACAATTGAAGAATCAAAGACTGCTGTATCAGATTTTTCATGTCTCTTGTAATTTTCTATTTATCGTATACTAAAAGCGAAAACAATCCGCCAATGTTTAAACCCCACAAAGTTTGACTTACCGTTTACCTTAAACCTGTTAGAGAATTAATTGCTCAATTGAATTGAAATACATGTAACGACTTTATTTTTATATTTATACATATAGTATTCTAAATATAAATAAAATTATGAGTTACAAATGAATGTGAAGTGCTAAATGTTAAACCCTAAAAATAATGTTTTCAAAGTTTCAGGTACTTTTCATGATTTATTATTTTACCCGTCCTAATCTCAAATATTTCAACCGGTTTATTGAGCCATAACTTTCAAAGGTTTATAAATTCTGTTCAAAAATTGCAATTTTAGTTCAAATTGTGTTCAGGGCTAACGGTATGGGATGCAATTGAAAGATTCCCATTTCATGTTTTTTTTATGGTAGGTACTCCAATTTAACGGTACCATTGCAAACCTTTTAAGTTAAAAAATTTCGCAACCCATAAAATTTATGAGTAAAAAACGATCTGCCGACAAAGCTTTTGTTTAGTCTAAAAATTTCTCCTTATTTTCTAACGGAACATCAAAACAATTTATTTACAAACACAGTTTAAAAAAAAAACAGACAAAACCTTGAACCAACCGTTTCTTATCGCCACAAGAAAATACTTTTTAAAACCAGGTCACTATTAAAAACTTTTTATAATTTCAAATTTAAAATTTTTGATTGATGCTGTTTGCCAAAAAATTTGAACGAACCCAATAATCTGAAACATGAAGAAAACGACATTAAAGTAAAATTGAAAACAGGGTATTCTAATTTTGTAGTTTACGGGGTTTCTCGCTTATGGAGCAACAGTACAGACGCGTAATTTTCACAACACTGTGTTACCTTTTGGGAAATTATAAATGCTGCAAGAAGGAAATTTTGCTTACAACTTCCTGTTTTTAAGGAATAGGGTTAAAAAGGAAAATTTGTCATTTCGCGACCCCCTGAAATTTCAGGTGCTTTATATTTCCTCGAACAGTATCACTTTGACAGGTAAAAACTGTTTGATGGATTAACGTAGAAACTAATGACGCAATTTATGATAGGTAGGGTCATATTTATACAGCATTTTTAAATATTCAAGGAATCATTAAGTCTTAACAATCTTTAAAAAAAATATTTTTGTAAACCTTGTTTATATAAATTTAATGATTAATGGCAAAAATATTAAATTTTAAAGAGCTAACTGTCTATGTTATATACATATACCGGATGTCCCAAATGGCAGTGTCCAAATTTGAGCACGACATAAAACAATTCGTTAAATATGTTAAACTAAAGAATTAACACCAACATATGGTTTGTAATATTAAGATAAACGGTTATGTTTTGTTCAAAATGAGTAGGTACGTATTCTTTTTTAAAATCTTTGTAATATTTTCCAGGTAAGGTCCCAGTACGGTTATAAACCCTAAAAAGAAAGTTCATCTTCAGTTGCGAATAATATTATTGTTTACTCGAAAATTTTCTAGGACGAAAAAAGGATTCGAACCATTCAAAAAAGGTACGGTCGCCGTTACGCTAGCTTACATTAGTAACCTGCTTATTTAAATGCTTCATGTCGAGTTTATGGTTTTATCAAGGCTAAATCAGGCACATTGTGACAATTTTCTCGATTAATCGTTTCTTAAAAATTCCATGTAGGTAAATTTATTTTTCTGAACACATCAGTCAATTGTTTTGCCAAATTTCCTTTGGTATGAAAATAATTTGCCGGTATATATTTGGAAAGGGGTAATTATTTGATATATTCTACTAAAAGTATATAAACATCATATCCGATCTACAGAGTGTTGTAATATCAAGATTTTTGAAGTTTTTTATTTATAGCTTCTGCAGTTTTGAAGAGATTTAGTTCAAATTTAGAATACGTCGTTGAGCTTAAATCTTTAAGCATGCCAATGATTGTGAGAATCTACAGGGAGATATTTTTTCAGGGCTCATGCCCCCTTTTTCTCCCCCTGAACTTTATTGGGGTAGATTCTAAAATACAAATACCAAATTAATTTTCTCTTTTGTTTAAAAACTTTTTGATCTCTTGTAGTTTTTTCGCATCCGTTACTGTTTTAGAGAAAAAAATAATAAAAAACGATATTCTGTAATTCATTAATCCAAATTCAAATTTTTCAAAATGGGGTAATAGGCTCTGGTTTCATTTGGATAATCTTTTATTTGTATTAATTTTAACAGTTTATTCGTCACTACCCGTTAACAATTAAATTAAGCTAGAAAAAAAACCTAAAAAATTATTGAAATTCCAATACTTTGCAGACCGGTAACGAAACGTTGATGTTTATAAGAAGTTTTAGTTACAAAATAAGTTACAAATTTCCCCTTTTCTGTATGTACATACATGTTGTTTAGGAACACCCTGTATATTGGTTTAAAGAACATTAGAGAATATATCATTTGACGGTCCCTGGCCAAATGCGAACTTAGATTTATGCTTGTATTGTATGAACGTATGCCAGGTCTTCGCTCATACCATAAAGATCTTTGTCCAGGCTCGCCTATGGCCAGGAAATGTCTAGCAGAGATTGACAAAACATATGGATCCGTGAATTCACCAGCTGCGGGAAGCTGGCAATACATATTTTAAATAGAACATTTGTATATTTTCTACTCACTGAGATTTTCTTTTCAAAAGTAAATTGGGTTCGTACGTACACTGTGCAAATGTAATAGAGAATTTACGGGATCAAATAGCATTAGTAGCCAAAGCAAAAAAAAGTAATAATTAATTTATTTAATTAAGTACATTTAAATATTTTTCTAACCTAAGTATTAAGTATTCTATAAAAACCGTTGTTCGACCATTTTTCTTTGTTTGCTGTTACCTAAGCTTGGTTGGATAGCACTTACGTAAAATTGACATTTTTTCTGTTATTATTCAAACAGGAACAGGCATGGAAGGAACCAACAATTAATCCTTTTTCTCAAAAGAAATTTCTTGAAAGGCTTATATGGTTGACAGATTTTTAACAGAATTACCACCTCCTGGTGGTCAACTCAGTCTTCGTCAATTGTGCAGCCACTTTGCAACGTTAATTGAGAATAACGGTTTTTTTAATCGTTTTTATTTACTTTAAGAATATTAGACAAAACATAAAATTACAAACCAGAATAGGTTATAAATTTTAAAATTTTTATAAATGGAGAATAAGAGAAAAGAACCGTCGATATCTACATTTCGTTGAAAATGAGTTCACTGGACGCAAACTCTTCCAAAACGTGGGTACTACACAATGTTGAGTAAGAAACTGGTTAAAAATCGACGCTGTTCCTACAATTTCATGTTTTTATTCTGGCATACGGCAATAACAACTTGACATTTTTGTTATAAATATGCTGATTTCTCGAAAAGTTTATTTTGTGACATCGTCTGTTTTATTCCTTTACCCTACAAATACAGGGTGTCCCAGAGTTGTGGGGATAAAAACCTAGGGGACGTTCCTCTCAAGAAAATAGGACAAAAACTTCCTATGAACATATTTCCTAAAATGCTTTGCTTCCGAGATACAGGTTGTTAAAGTTTAAAAAAAGGACATTTCATTATTTTTCAAATTCCAAACGGCTTAAGATTTTTTAACCAAATTTCGTATATGAGTTTAGCATATCGGTAGGCTTAATCCAAAACAATACTACTTTTCAGCATTCACCAATGGCGGAGATATGGATATCGTGTATTATTAAATTTGTATGGAAAAAAAGGATAAAAAAAAGACACTTATATCTCCGCCATTGGTGAATGCTGAAAAGTAGTATTGTTTTGGATTAAGCCTACCGATATGCTAAACTCATATACGAAATTTGGTTAAAAAATCTTAAGCCGTTTGGAATTTAAAAAATAAAAAAATGTCCATTTTTTTAAACTTTAACACCTTGTATCTCGGAAGCAAAGCATTTTAGGAAATATGTTCATAGGAAGTTTTTGTCCTATTTTCTTGAGAGGAACGTCCCCTAGGCTTTTGTCCCCACAACTCTGGGACACCCTGTATATTTCCATAGATTATTTTATAAAAAAAAAACAGTTTGCACGATCTTTCACCGTGTTCCTTAATTAGAAAAAATACAAAGAGTGCAACCTTTCCTTGCGGACACTTCCTTTAATGTTCCCGTGTTTACGCGGGATTGATTGCGAATGACCAATGCCTCAATCGCGTTTTTGCGGATGACTCTTAAACATATTTGTCAGTTAACAATTCTCAACCATACGTTGTGTAATATAAAATGGCAGTGGCAGCAAATGTGTTAAGCGAACGAATTTTTCGGAACCAAACTGTTCCTGTACATGTAAAATTATTTCCTATAAGCGGACAAAATCAAAGATACCGTGAGTGTTCGGTTATGAAAGATTTCACTGTATACATATGTATAAGCATAAATTATTAATAAACTATCAAAAAATATTCGAAAAAAGTCCGTATAAACAAGCCCTAAAAATTCTTCAGACCGTCGTAGACTATATAATTTCAAACACAAAAGTGTACGTAAAAATTGAATTGGATCAAAAATGGCATCCAAATTTTATTGGTCATTATAATATAGCGAATATCAAAGCATCAAACAACTTCTTGTTTGCAATCTTGTACCAAAAATTGTACAATTTACGGCGGTCTTAACAGTACTTTCAAAACAGAATATCTCCCTCTACAATTAAATTCTTCTGAAATCCTATTGGTACATTACAAAGTTGGCTCCACCCCATTTTCCTACCAACGACCACAAGCGAAGCTATAAATATTCACCTTTAACCAGTGTTCGTACCAGTTATCGAAAAATCGAAGGGTAGTTCTCAACTGATCTCAGAGCAAGAAAGCGGTACTGTGGTATAATAGTGTCATCTTATTGTAAGTAATAGTTTCAATATCATATAAACTTTTTTGTTATTTAAAATTTTTTTTTGTGCTATTTGATCGTATATATTTTAAGTAGTGTTGGTTTTTTCAGATGGATTCCAGACATCCCAATGATTCCCACCTCCTAGATTTACCTTGCATGTACACCCTAAGAATAAACGCTTTACAGATATCCCCACCAATGTTCCACGATGTTTCTATTCCTAATCCGTTTTTGACCCAAAGAGCAATGCCCTCGTTCCCAGCACCCAATCCCGCTTTGTCTTCAAATTCATCATCAAGTTCCTATCCTTATGATGTGTGCACATTACCGTCCCCACCTTCACCAGTGCAACAGTCATCTAACACAAGTTCAAACTCATCAAGAAGCTCTCCACCGGATACATCTCCAACTTTAACTTGGCCACCACCTTTTTCCCATCCAAACCTCAATCCTTACGTTTTTTCCGATTCTTCCTTATCACCACCCGGACAACTTCCTAATTACTCCTGCATAAATCCTGCATTGTGTGCTCTTCAAAATATTCCGACAGATAACAACTTTTCGGTAAATACTTTGTTGAGCCGCCTGGACACTGACGCCGATGAGGGATTCCAGGAATATAAGAGGTCCATGAACATGAAACAGGAACCGGAATCCCTCGAAAATAAAAACATGCGGCGCAGTGTACCTTGTGATCCAACACGAGCCAATGATCCAGAGTACCTAGAAAACGAAAAAAAATAATCAGGCCGCAAAAAGATCTCGTCAGGCGAGAAAAATTCGAGAGCAGGAAATTCAGTTATATCAAAAATATCTAGAACGCGAAAATTTTAAAATAAAATTGGAGATAATTAATCTTGAAATTGAACTTAGAAGAAAGAAGCCGAAAAATCCTTAAACATTCAGACCTACAGGCATCTTAATATAAATATGTAAATTATTGTTAATATTTTATATTTTTTTTATTACTGTATTATTTTTATTTATTGTTTTTTTTAATTATGTTGAACATTGTAATGTACTATATGTATGTATATGTACATTGTATATTGCAAAATGTGAATATGTATTTTATGTAATTAATAAAATAATGTTTAAAAAAATCATTTCATCGTGTTTAATATAAAAATTAAAATTTGCAAAAATTAATAAATAGAAACAATAAAATTTTCTAATTTACTCGCAACTTTTCTAAAAATAAAAATGTCTTAAAAACAAGAGCTGGGGCCTATAAAAAAAGCGCTCACTCGCAAAAAGACTGTTTTAATAAAGGAAAAGTAGAAAGAACATTCCTAATACGTATGGCAAACCAAAAGGTGACTAAAAACAGTTGTTTCATGTTTTATTAAATTTTGTTTTATTTCATCGTTAATTCTTATTTAACTAAAAAAGAAGCTAAAATAATTTTTTTAACATGCAACAGAACATCTTTCCATAAAATATTGCTGCGCAATGTGGTTTCAATATGATTTAATTTGAGGTACAACAAAACATCGTGTTGTAAAATCAACATCCAATGAGCTGATGAAAGATTCAAACATAAAAAGATATGAAATATCGCAACTCAATACTGCCGTGTAACATCTCTTTGATGTGGCGATAAAAGACACATAATTGATGGGACGCTGTAATGTTACCATGTTACGTTTATACTTGACACGCATCGGAGTTATTTTATGATGTCCTGCTGCATGTCTCTATGCACCTTTATAGATATACAGACGAGCCCCCCCTTTCTGACATCACTTAGCCCAACGCTAAATAATGAAAAATAAAAAATTGAACATTGCTGCATTTTATACAATACATGGACAATAAATATCTTCCCAACCACTAGTCGGATTAAATTTTTTTTTATTCAATCGTAATTCTGTTATGGATGAACATCCTATAGCGAGGAGACGCGAAAAAATAAAATCTTCATTTTATACAGGGCTACATAAATAGTGTAATGTTTTTTCCTCAAAGCCTTCTGTCGACAATATATGGCTTTTGTGGGTGGCTCAGGCATATATAAACTATACAGTGATGTAGCCTGGTGTTTCCTAAGTATTTTGTTCTTTTAATGGTCTATTTATCTGGAACCCTTCCAGAGATATTCAATTTTTTATTATTTAGCGTTGAGCTAACTGATGTAGCAAGGGACTCGTACATGCCATAGATTTCCTTGTGTGACATTTGGAATATCCCAGGTTATTTTTTTTGTATAAAGTCATGGCAGTTAAATTTAAATATTTGAAAAATTATTTCAAGCATGTGTACGCTACGATTACCCATTAACCTCAAAACAGTAAATTTTTTCAAGAAGTTTTCGACCATTTTTGACGCATTTATTTCATTTCGAATTTGGGCGGAAATAGCCTTCCCCAGAACAGTTTTCAGAGACCGGTAAAATGAATATTTTCAGAAATGGCCTTGTTCATTAGCCAATAACATTATATCTTTTATCGCCCTTAAGGTTTCACCGATTGCGTAGCAGCGACCTGCTTGATCAATGAGAAAGGCAAAACACCCAATGGGGTACATATGATTCAATTAAATTTTCTCAAAGCATATTTAGTAACATTTAATAATTAAACTTTTCTATTATTCATTATTGAAGCAAGAGAAGAAAGAAACGATATAGACAGAAGTGGAAGCAGGTAGTTTTTGTTTTACAACTTTACTGGTACTAAAATAGTTTACACTCCTATAACACGTACAAGGTTGATCCCATAAATTGATTTGTACAAATCAAGACTTCCAGCAGATTAGAACTTTATGCAATTAGTGCTTTCTGGATAGAAACAGCTACAATTTTACTGTCCAAACGTTCGTCCCGATACGAACCAATTTAGACAATTAAACGTGTGAAAAATGATTTTAAGTGCCATAAAATGTTATTAAGCTATTTATTTTACAGAATCATAAAGATTGTGTTCTTTTAACTGCCTCTTATTTTCAATCAGGTTTCGCAGGTATTTTATTATGCAAATTGACTCAATGAAAAGTTCGTGCCCTTAGATATTTATGACTCCAATTACAGATTTTGGGAAAATGAGAAAAACGCACAAACACATTAATTATAATTTCGAAAGAAACACATTTTGTACTGAAAGTCCATAAATACACAGTGACCCAAATAAAAGATTACACTTTAGTTTCTTAAATAGAAGCGTCCATGTTTTAACTCATTTTTCACTTCTACGTGAGCTTTTTGTTAAACTAGATGCAACATGTCTTATTTTAACTTCGGTTGTTTTGAAGGTAATTCCGTTTTTAGTTTCATTGTTATTTTTTTTATTAAATAAAGGAATCATTATAAAATATTGTAAATTATCCTTTTGCTATGTAATTACCGTAAAGCTCCTTCATGATTTAATTTTTTCTCAACTTCAAATTGTTCTTGTAGTTTTATTTCAATTATTATTGTAACAATAATTTGTTCGAAACAACGAACTTCAAACTTGGATACCAAATTATAGGTGAATGTAGAAGTATAAGTCCAGATATTTTGCAAAATGTTTGGAATAGTTTTGAACAGAATTTGGAAATGGATACTATTTTCTATTTATTAAATGAAAATTGATTCTTTTCGTAATACATTTTTGCTTTAATAAATTACTGCTTACGATATTATTTTATTCTTAATAATATCGTATAATATTACCTAAATCATGAAAACATTTCATTTAATACACTCGAAAATGGTTGATGATAAGTATAGGATATGTTACATTCAATTTAATAAAAAGTTCATACGGAAGCAAAAAATTAATCAACATGCAATCTCTTCTCTTTAAGAAACTAAAGTGTGGCATATTTTCTTTTTGGATCATCTTTTATTATGGAGTTTTAGTGCAAAATGCCTTCTCTCGAAAGTATAATTCAAGTGTTGGATCGTTTTTCCCTAAATCTGCAAGAATAATGACAAATATGGGTACGAATTTGCATAACTGAAACACTCTGTAATAGGTAAGTGGAACAACAACGAGCTATCTTTATTGCCCCAATAATCTAAAGCCTTTTTGTTCATATTTTGTTATTTTATTATCGCATGTTATTTTGACAATATGACTCATGCAAATTGAGTAAAGGTACCTCTATATACGGGTACTTCGAACTCAGAAACTGCTGTCGGCTTTTATGGTATATGAATAAAATTCACCGTGTATACTGTTTGTGTTTGAGTATTTCGAATGCCGACATTAATTTATTCGAGACAAAATTTTTCACACACAAAGAACACGTACAAAATTATAAATCAGCTAGATTTTGCTAAAAAGTTTAAGTATAGAGGTTTATTTGAAGCATCAGTGCTTGTGGGAAGTATACGATATTATGTATAGTAATAGAGCTCTCAAGACAAAAGCATATGAACAATTTTTAATATTTATATGGCTTAAGGAGATTTAATTAAAGTTTAAAATATTCACCGATCATTTAGAGATAATTTTTTAAATCAGTAGCACTTTATTAGCGAAGTTTCCATATCAATTCTACATCGCTTGCCGTGGGGTCAAAACCTTGTATCTGGAATTTTGCTCATTTTGAATTGTGATCATATTCCCAGATAAAGCGAAATACTCTACTCAGTTGAAAAGGTTCGGAGCTCAATATTTAGCTAAAAAAAACTAATGTGAGTCTACGTAAAGTTCTCATGTCATAGGAATTGTAGTTGTCAACTACGTTTTTCGCGTTTCCTCAAAATTTATGTTTTTGGAAATACGAGGTTTTGACTCCACGACGACGATATGTGATAGAGGACCATATTTGTGTACTTCTTCCTTTACCCAGATTTTTTTTTATAATAGTATATGACCAACTGCAGTTTTAAATTCTTCTCGCGATATTTTATAGAAAACTAAAGTTCTAAATCTGTCCTATATAGTAAAATCTGTAGATATGACGAGTTTTAAACGTGTATGACATAAAATTTCTCAGCATAATCTACAATTGAAGCTTTTCGTATGTATTAATCAAAAATCGACTTGGTAAAGATCGCCGACGGCAATCTTTACAAAAAATTTTGAAGAGCCTGCAACTCCACGTGAACAGCTACTTCAAAAGCTTTAATAAAATGTCAAATATACATATATTGTATAGATGACAAAACAAGTTGAACCAAAAATTAAAACTTAAAATTTTCTTTGGAAAAGTATACAATGCTTTCATAGAATAATGTATACCTAAATTCAATAAAATATCGACACCCAAGAATTGTCAATTTTCAACAAATTAAAAAAACCCAATTTTTCTGAAATGTATAGTTTTTTTAATGTTAATGAATTGTTCCTATTAATATGTGTTTTATTCAATTTAATATTTAACATTATTATTGTACCAAAATAATGATAAGAGGTTTTGACTTTTCGACTACGGTATGTAAACATTTTTTTAGAAAGGAAACATGTTCAATGAGGCGAATCTAATACACAAATAAATATGAAAAAGCCTTTTTTTGGTCCGAAACGAGGTATTCAAGCAGTAAAATTTTTTTTGGAATATCTGCCACTAGACCGAATCTCATAAAACTTTTTAAGCGGTTTACAATGTTAGTTTAGTAAATTTGCATAGGATTACTCAAAATATCTTCATTTCTTTTTAGTCGTTTCTTTTTAACAGTCTATTCCAGCCTCAAAAAAAAGAATAATATCCACATAAAAACATGAACATAATTGTCCAATAAAAACATTAATCTAAAATCCAGGGAAGACTCAAATTTAAAGCTTTATATTAACCGAGTTTTAAATTACGTTTATTTAAACGTCAATATACAAATAATACCCCTGAAAAACTGGAGCGACTATGGGGCTTCAATAATGAATAACAAGAATATAAATAAGACAACGCAAATTGAATTAGATACAGCCCATCGTAAGGTTAAATTATTCGTCACTTCATTAGCTAAATTTGTTGAACGTTTCTTAAGGTCATCAGTTCCATACCACGCATCCCACACATGTATGTAACATACAGTTTTTGTTTTTAGACCAGAGACTCCCATGTGTAACAAAAACCGATAAACATGTACAGGTGTTTTATTTACTATGTATATGCGATTTTCTCGTAAACTACGAGTAATAACTTATGTAAAAAACTTTTCTTTTAAAATTTATTTGATGCTGAAATAAATTGTCGAACGCAATTATTCAGAATGTTGGATTGCACATTTTTGAACCATAAATTGCCCAGTAAAATCACCAGATTTGACTTCCCCAAGTTTTTTTTATGGAGTCATTTAAGGAATAGACTTTGGGTCGTATGAATGAAATGAAGCAAATACTTCGAAATTTTGAAATACAAGTATTTGCTTCATTTTATTTAAACAACCCTTTATAAACATTCCAACAACACTAAAAGATGTGAAAAACGAATTAGGAAAATTTGTCGGGAAATTATTTACCACACATTCCTTGTTCTTGATATATTTAAAAGACCAGAGAAAATATATAATTAAAAATGTATTGTTTGTTGAAATATATTTTGAACATTTACGTCATTAAAAAACCATGTATTTTTGTGTTTTTTGCAAAACCTAATTTTCATTTTGGAATATTTTTAAAGTAAACCTGGTTATATTTCTCAAAATAAATAAAAATCTTTGTATAAATATATTTTAGTTTTTTGCAGTGAATCGATTTTGACTAAAAAAATATACGGGTGCTATTGAAAAAGATTGAAGAAATATTCTTGAAAGGATTTTTAAGAACACATTTCTTTTTTAATATTTTGAAATCAACAGAATCGCCCTCTATCATCAAATAAATTTTACTTGATAAGTTTTTCGCTTAAGGGGGTCACAACAATTATTGTTTTTCAAGGTACATTTTTTGAAAAACTACACATCCAAATAGAATAGTTTTTTTTGTTATTTGTACAGGAAAATATGGCCTTCAATCTGAACAGAATAGATGATTTTGGAAAAAAAAATAAGTGACTCCGTATGATTTTTCTACTCATTCTTTTGCATCTGTTTTAGATGTACTGTTTTCCCTTCCTCCTCCCCAAGTTCAAAATATGAAAAAGTGGCTCATTCAGAACAAGCTCTTCGTTTACAGGTACGTAATAAAAAAAATCATCGTAATATGTGTAATAGATTCCAAGAAAATGTATCTTGAAGGTATAGGAAATCTCATTTGGCGTAAATCGCATTTTTCTGCAAGTCTTAGGTTACCAACCAATTCACGCATTTTCGCACCTGTTCCAGTCATTTTCCAACCTCGCAGATAAGAGCAATTCCTTTTCGATAGTTGTGAAACTTTCGTTGGTAAAATTTCATTGTTTTTTTCTATTTTTTGAGATGTCACGCCCCTTAAGTCATTAGTTACAAGAAAATTACATGTACATGATAAATGGAACACTGTGTATATTAAATAGATGATAATATTCTCAACGGTCTAAGTCTAGTATTATTTATTAGTATCGCTATACAGGCGTGGAAAATTTAAAACTAGATATTGGAAATATAATGAAATGGACAGAGAGCACGCCACCGGTAATACTAAAACGTATGCGACTGATAAAGATAGCATATCTTTGACATTTAGCTGGTTTCGATCGGTGTTGCCAGATATTTTTTGTATTAGGACGACGAGATACGCAAATAATTATATCAATATTAATTTCAAAAGTTGTAGGGAATATTTAAGAAGGAAATCTAAAATTATTAAATATTATTTATTATTCTTAAATATTCATTACAAATTTTGAAATTAAAATTGATGTAAAGTCCGTTTTTTTTTTTAAAAGACAACACCATGTCAAAAATCTAGGGAGATGGTTGGCAATATAATACATGTATATATATATATTTATTAATATGTATATACAGGGTGTCCCGTAAGTCAACGATAATCCTTGGAGGGTGGATAGGCCAGCTCAAAAT